>CM060918.1:924554902-925154902 GCA_030737875.1 Allium sativum | reverse complement strand
GAAAGATATAATAATATCGTTATTTCCAATACGATATTTGTTGGTTTCAGAATTTGATGTTGAATATAAGCCAATACTATTTCATATTCAGAGCCTTGTGTTTAATATCAAATTGGATTTGGGGTTTGTCGTGAAACGTGTTTAAATGACATTAGTTCTTTAATCCGCGAAAAGCAGGATTAATTTCCAAAAAGTAGAACAATCAATATGAAATGATTTTAGAGATGAAACCAATTAGGGTTTGAATAAATCTTTAATTAGATTTGGATGAATGAATGGTGATTAAATTTACCAAAACACGTGATGTGATTTAACCAAATTTACTTAGTTGTTGATAATTATTGTGGTTGATTGATTGTTTGGATGGTGCTCGACCGGTTTATGAGCAGAATATACCTTTACATTTAGCATTGGGTTGGGTAAAGATATCTGTGTGCTAACACCTTGTGAAACACTTCACGATTTGACGATAAGGTGTTTAGCGATGTTGTGTTCATTTCAAATTTAATGAATGATTGTGAAATGATATATTTTTCTTAAGTGAAAAGAAATGTATTCTCGATTTTGGACAGGGAATGTTTTATAAAAATGTTTTATAAAACAGAAAGGATTTCGAGGCCTAAACCCGATATTATCGAAGAGATTTTGAAATGTATGATGTGTTACATTGTGGTTCATCACATATTTGATTAGTTGCTATTAATGATGTATCTGTTTGGCGGCGGAGAATTTATTCTCTTGCTTAACACCCTTCTTTGAGATGTACGAGCTTAAAGGTTATGTGATTAATAGTGACTGATCATATGTGTGAATTGCTGATGTGAAGTACTATATTTTGAAAGTACTTGTGATTATTATGTTGTGAAATGATTTTCCCTACTTCGGGATATGCAATGATTTAGTATGTGGCTAAAGATTCGGGTAACTCTGAGACTAAAAGTATGGGTGAGAGGGCGGTGTATGCTCTCCATGTGTGGGAGGTGCATCGTCGGCGTAGCCTACTCCTATGTGGGGTAGGTGCAAAATTATATATATCGAGTTGTTAGGTGCGTACCCTTTGCCTTGTCGATGAGGAGCACGATATTTGGTTGCATACTTGTTTGTTTGCATTGTTATGTTTTGGAATTCATATTTCCAAACGATTTGGCTTGAGATTCCGAAGTGAAATCTACTTTGATGTAGAAAGTTAGATATGTATTTCAAATGATTTGAAATAAGAAATCGGGAATAAAATCCAAAGGAATAATTTCTGTAAATTGAATTGGATTTGGAAAAATCTAATTGTGGTGATTAATCTAAATGGGTAGATTGGGATATTGCATGCTGATTGATGTATAATAGATCCATATATCTATATTGATTGTTGTTTATACACTGGCATTCATGGGGGTAAACTCGTTCCGCGTTAGCGGCGTGGTCCCGTGTTTTACCTTATTTTAAAACAAAGTAAATAAATGTTTAGAATTTCTCACACCAGTCCCAAGACTAACCTATAGTTTGCTTTTCCCTTGCAAACTCTGGTGCCCCTATTTTCCACACGGGTAGTCGAGTAATTTTATTTTGCAGATATATTGAGCAGGATTCTGGATTGAAGCTTTAAGCTATGTCCAGGCATGTACAGTCTTTCGTTGTGTATTTTATATTTCCATTGTGCATTGTATTACATTTATGTAAATTTATCTTCCGCTGTGTATTATTTTCGATATACTCTGATATTCTATACTCTGAGGTAACATTATTACGATGTTTATAAAAGTCTTCTGTTATTTGTTCTGATGTGTTGTATACCCAGAGTTAGCGTATGCGGGATTTGAACGGCTTGGTCGGTTTATCGATCGATTAGGTCCGGGCGAAATCCGTGTCGTTACTCTGTTAGAACCTAGTTACGTTGAAGCCTGTTTGGATGTTGATTGTTGAATTGAAATTCAGTGTTGTTGTATTTTTAATCAAGATAATATTGATTAAGTGGTTGACAACAAATGGTCTAAAACCCATATTTTTAAGACGTTAATTAGCCGTCAGGCGAATCGACATATTTAAAGTTATAAAATTTATTTTATAACTAAAACAAAGTTTAAAATTATATTTTTTTAATAAAATAAAAGTTTTATAAATAAACCGATATTTATAATTATTTTTATATTGTAATGATCAATGACTTATGTAGTAAGTCGTATGTTTTGTAAGCAATGAAGTCGAAAATTAACCTATGGGTTAATAAGTTGGAATAATTGTTTATGAAACAATAAGGCGAGATTATTAAATTAATTATATTATTAAATAGGTGGCCTATTCAGAAAGCGTATAATGCAAGTTTGTTCTTGCAGTGACGACTAAATGTGGAAAATATGTGATTCATAGTTGTGGTTCGTTCCGGCATCAGGGGCAGGCTAATTAGGGAAAATAGGCGACCAAACAAAATCATTAATTAGTAGGGGCTTAGGCATTTGTTGACAATTCTATGGGGTCTAGGGTAGCTATGCGATCAACAATAATTCTATGTAGCTTTAGCGATAATAAATTAAATTGGGGACTAAGTCTAGGAGTGACTTGAGTCAAATTGCATTTTGGATGGAGACTCATATCAGACAATATCCCTTTTATCACACTATATAGAGGTCTCATGAGGATGCGAGGGTATGTTTATTCTATACAGGTAGTAAGAGGTCCAAACGAGGTAGGTACAGATGCGTTCAAGCGGGGACGTGAGTGTGAATCGCGCCGATTGGAGAAAATAAGACGATGCAACAACTGTGATTAACGTTATGTCTTTTAGAGCTAATCGGTCGGGACTGATAAAATTGAGGTTCATTGAGGTCCATAGATGCAATCTATTTGATCTCATTAATAATACTATTGATATTATATTTTATTTTGAATAAAATATTATGGTATGTTAAATTTATTGCGTAATATAAATATTACTACAATAGATGTTCTTAAAATAATAATACATAATTATATGGTTTCAAGTAAGTGACTTGAACATGAGATTATATAATACAATAAGTATTATAATTCTTAAATGTCCCTAGTCAAGTTTAATTGTATATTTAGGACAACAATAAAACATCGAGACTAGTATGTTGATTGACTGATGATCATATCTCATTGATCATTAATATATGTAATTTTAATGACCATATATAAATTTTATTAGAGAATAGTGTATTGGACTAACCAATATGAGAAACCTTCATGAAATATAATTAATAATATCATAAGTGATTCTCATAGTGACATTAATGTAATGGTCCTCAGACCTGAAATCATTATATTTTTATTCGAGGATATTTGTGTTTTGATGCATCAAAAGTTACTTTTAATCGAGTAGACGATAAAGGTGATTGTCGGATACATCTCGAATCGATTAAATAATATGAATGATCTAGATGGAATTTAACCATACAATATAAGTAGGGATATTCATGGGCCTCTTGATTAAGTATGATTATGAAATGCATGGTCGTGCTCAAATATTGATTTGTTTTATATAATATACTCATTGATCAAGATAAAAGGATTAAAGTATAAAGAGGATGATACGTTATATGCCTCGAGTTTAATCTTGGATATATTGGTTAAAGGATTAAATTGCATTGAAACACTGGTCACAAAAAAAGGTTGCATCAAATCGTTGATTTTATTATAACTTGGGTAACAACGATGTATTACTAGATGTCGCTCACTGTTTATAATTCAAACATTGTTTAAATTATTTCCAACGTTACATAACATATAGAGTCACACAAAAGGATGTTTAAAAGGGGTGATAACCGTTTTTAACAAAAGAAATTCAAACATTGATATTTTCTATTGTTTTGAAGTGGTACATAGGTTATACGGCTCTCCTTAAATCTCTCGTTTAATATATAAAATAGGGTCTGACCCTTCATTCTCAGACACATAGAAAAGACAAGAAATTTAAAAAGGGAAAATCCCTAAATCCTAAATCGGCTAGTACTGATTTCTTATCCTTCTTCGATTCCGTTCGACGGGATTGAAGAGGCGTTCATGGACTACTCTAGAGGTGCCATCTCTAAGCGCTAGACTTTAATTCTTCCAGACCTAATTTGATACCATGAAGTTGTGAAAGCTTTGAAAGGTGTACTATTCAATTTACTAATTTTTGCGTAGATCCTCAATATTAGGGTTGTTGAATTTGTTAAATTCCACTGCTTGTTGATCGTTAAAACCCTAACAGTGGTATCAAAGCCCAGGCTTGCAAAACATTAGTATTTTGAACTATAAATTTGGCTTATGTATGTTTGATTTCTTGGAAAATCATAAGCATTGAAAAATATATGCGAGAATCTAATGCAAAATTCATATCTGAGGTAATAAAATTGGGATTACTATATAGGTAAATTTTTGAAATAAAAATTCTTTCATTTAATTATGAATTAATATTAGACATTAATTCTACTTGTATATTGCAGGATCTTAGACTATTAAACCATGAACATGTGGATTGGTCTGTTAACCGTAAGTGTTTTTATTAGTTTATAGGTCTATTTATATGAATAAACAATGCTATATTTATAATAAAAAATGTTAGATTGATGAGTATTAATAACCTGACACTACAATATATTTCCTTCTTTCGATCAAAAATGGTTTTACTGATTGACCAATCTATAATGGTTTTCAAATTATATTTGATTTAATGAAATCAAATGTAACGACCCGGAAAATCTGAACCAATTTAATTTTTTTAAAATTGGCTAAACTAGTGGATTTTAAATATTCAAAATAAATATTTTAAATAATAGCAATGAAAAGTGAGTTTGAATCAACGTTTGAAAACAAATATAATTAATTCTAATTATAAACAAGGCCTGAAATGGCGCGGTAGTTTCAAAATTTGAATTCAAACTTTGACTGACTGTACCGGGTGCAAAACAAAACGGATTTGAGTGAAACCAAAAATATTTAAATCTGCTAGCGAATATCTTTCTAACGAATCTGAAAAATCGAAGTTTCATAGTGGAAAGCAAAAGTTATGGCCAAATGAATTTTCAGAAAGGTCGCTATGGAATTTATATAGCCCGTGAAACTGGCCATTTTGCATACGACCTCGGAATTCGACGAAACCACTTTTGTTGGATCCGGGATGTGAAGTTATTGCTAGGTTTCAAATTTCATAATTTTTGAAGCTAGTATGTGAGCGTGGCAAAGGAAAACGTGTTTTGGTCAATTATAGTTAAATTGGATCGACCAGAAATGGGACTTTTTGCAAACGGTCTCAGAATTCGACGAAACTAGTTTTGTTGGCACCGTATCGTCAAAACATAGCTAGATTTATTTTTCTGGAATTTTTCGAATCAGTTTGTGGCCTTGGCAAATTGAAATGTACGTTCAAATCGAATATTGAATGTCATATATTTTAATTTGAAAGAAAACTGACTGAAACAGTCGAATGGGCCTACGAAACATATCCCATTGTGTTCGGAATGGGGTAAAACGCTAGGGACGATAGTCGTTGGGTTTGGATTGGTGTTCATGTGTGAAAGGGGGTATTTTAGAAATTTAAAAATTTATAAATATTAAAAAAATCTCTCATTGGCCAGAGATAGTTTCTCTCTCCCTGACCCTCTCTAAACCAACGACGGAAAGGAAGCTCGACCTTCTCTCCTCCCTAGCGCTCAATCCACACAACAAAATCACTAGCTCCAGTTAGGGTTTTTGAAGATCTCCTCGTTAGCTTCAAATCAAGACTGGTCACGCCAATTATCATCAAGTGTGGAGTGAGATCCAGGCCTCGGAAGTCAGCGCCTTCGAAGAGCCGCTGTGCCCTCCTCCCTGCGTTGAAGTGGGCCCCACCTACCTCCGCCTGAGCGCCGTTCCGAGCACTACATGGTGGTATACTCCGATCGTCTCCAAGTTGCACGGATCGAAAGAAAAATTCAAACCTAGTTTTGAACATTTTATTGAAGGTAACGGCTTGGTTTATTTTCAACAGTTTTAACACCTTTAAACCGTTGCAAACTTCGAAAAATCATATCTTTTTCATTTCTTGTCGAAATTCAGTGAAACAAGAGGCAGTGGACTCGTGTGGACGTCTTCTACATTCTAGAAGAGACCGCATATTTTTCTGAGCCTTCTGCTATTTTTGGTGGAGTGGAACCCAATGTGAGATTTCTAATTTATAAACGATATGGAAAACGACGATGTATAAATTATATAATCGATGTATGAGTTATATAAGCATTGTACACCTCTTGTATAAGCGTTGAATAAGTTGTACGTTCGATGTATAAGTTGTATATGCGCTGTAAAAATTATATATATGTTGAAATAGAAGTGAAATGCTATATATATATATATATATATACGCCCCTCGTCCACAAATCATGGATGATATTTATTGGTTGTGATTTGTGTGAAAATTGATTGATAGCGAATGGTTGATTGGAATTGTTTGTGGTTGATATTGATTGATTGTGGTTGAAAAATACCCGTTTGTGGTTGAGAAATATTTGGTTGAAACCACATAGGATTAGTCTGTGGAAATGAAATAAATATACATTCCGCCAACGTGCGAACTAGATGCATGATTCCCCATTGTCAAAAGTTGCGAGGCTTTAAGGTAGAGCGAGGAGCCATACTAGGGACGGTCCCGGTTTTAACTACCCTGCCGTTATGCTGCCGAAAATTTAAATAATATTCATGTGTTAGAATTATTTTCCTGTGTCGAAATTATATTCGTCTGTTGAATAGAAAACCTTCATGTGTTGAATAGAAATTCATTCGTTGAATCATATTCATGTGTTGAATGGCATTCGTGTTTTGAATAAATTGTTTTAACAATATAAAAATCACACTTTTATATATTTATATAAACTATAGAAAACCTTCATTTGTTGAATCGAAATTCATTCGTTGAATTGAAATTCATGTGTTGAATGGTATTCGTGTTTTAAATATAAAAATCACATTTTTATCTATATATATATAAACTATAGAAAACCTTCATGTGTTGAATCGATATTCATTCGTTGAATTGAAATTCATGTGTTGAATGGTATTCGTGTTTTAAATATAAAAATCACCTTTTTATCAATATATATAAACTATAGAAAACCTTCATGTGTTGAATCGATATTCATTCGTTGAATTGAAATTCATGTGTTGAATGGTATTCATATTTTGAAAGAAATGGTTTGATAATAAAAATCCTATTTTTATCATCAATATGAACTATATAAAATAATCTTGTTTTGAAATAAATTGTTTTATAATAAAAATCCTATTTTTATCACCTATATTAACATTATAAAATAGTCGAGTTTTGAAATAAATTGTTTTACATTAAAAATCACATTTTTATTATATACATGAATTGTTAAAAATAGTGAAGTGTTGAAATAGAAGGCAGTTGGAAAAAAATATCATTTTTATCAAATGTATGAAAAGAATATTGTTTTTGAAATCGAAGAATCGATATATATATAAATAGAATTGAAATATATCGAATAACGAAGCTGCAGTTCGTATTTTGAAACCGTGATTTCAAACGATTATTGCGGGAGATCCGACCATCGGATTTTCCCGAAACCGCAACCGTTGGGTTCGCTTTGGAAATATCTTTCCAACGGCACCAACTTTGTAAAAATCCAACGGTTGGATTGTCTAGAATGTTTAATTCAAATCTGAAGAAAAACAGCGCCAGAATCGATTATATTTATATATATATATATATAATTATATTTAATCGAATAACGAAGCTGCAGTTCGTAGTTTGAAATCAAAACTTTAAACGGTTATACAGGGAGATCCGACCGTCGGATTTTCCCGAAACTGGAACCGTTGGATTCATTTTGAAAAGATCTTTCTAATGATGTAAATTTTGTGAAGATCCAACGGTTAGATTTTCAGATATGTGTAAATCAAATCTGAAGAAAAACAGCGCCACGACCGCGTTATGGCCCGAAGCGTCGTTTTGAATAAATTGGCTATTTTAAAATAAATAAAAATAGCGATAAATAGTTATAAAATATTATAAACGATATGGATGTGAAATTTAGAAACTAAATGAAGGTTGGCTAAGTCGAATGGTTTCCTGGGTGTTGATCTGATGTTGGTTTCGGCCTTCGGGGTTAATATTTGGGAAATCGTTCTCTTACTAATTGACGATTAGTGACTAATGAATTGAAATGATGCGTATGTATGTTAGTGTTGCACTTGTTTATTATATGCGCGAGCTGCTCGGAAAGACCGGGTTTATCCCATTCTGAATAACTGAATCGACGATAAGAAGTCGAAGATGACGACGGGGGTTGAAGACCGATCTTCACCTCGTTTGGATGGTCACTGAGGTCCTGATTGGAAGGCACCACGAAATACGGATAATGAGTGGTGATCGTCCAGACGTACGTGGGGATCGATGAATATGCGAGGTATATAGTGCCTCTGGTTTCGTTCAGACCCAGAACGGACTTGTAAATGGACTGTGTGTCTGACATTAGATTTTATTCTGTGTTGATTGATCTCTATTAAATATACATTTGTTTGGCGGTGGAGAATTTATTCTTTTGCTTAACGCCCTTCTCTGAAACACACGAGCTCAGAGGTTGTATATCGATGGACATCAGTCGCATGGCATGAATTGCTAGTGTGGCATGCCTAAGTGGCAAATGATCAAGGCTTCTGTTGAAAAGCAAAGTCTTGTGGTGATGATCAAAGCACCGCCTGTGTTGCGTAGATTTGTGTATAACGTGAATTCGCGAGACTCACACCCCGGTATGAACCAGAAACGGGAAAAAGGACCTCAAGGAGGGCATGCGTTTCCTTCTAGCTAGGAGTTGTGTCGTTGTTTTTACACGGCCTGACATTTTATTTATGTGGATGATGGATTGCGAGGCGCCTCGGTTATATCGGTCGATCCAGGACCGATGGAGTCATTCGTTGGCTCATTGACGCCCCATAGGGCGGGGAAACGCAGTGTTCAGGAATTTTAATCCACATCGGTGGACCGGCCCTGACGATTCTAGGGTCACTCGAGCTCTGATCCTGAGACACGGGCTAGAGCGTCTCGAATTCGGTAAGGACTATCTTTTGCCTTGGTTCATGACGGAAATCCAATTTCCAAATACGTGACTGTGCGGTTTTGATTGTATATATATATGGCGACATGATATATGGTACCCATGCCGCCTATGATTGATAGTTATGATTCGAAATTGTTTTTGAAACATATAAACACTAGTAGTAATATCAAATGCTTTTGTTTTATTCGTATCAAGCATATCTTGGCCATTATAAGGTAAAAACTCTATCCTCCGGTTTGCGTTGCATTGTGTGATGGGAACTGTGTCTTATAATGGCTTCATTTTTATAAAAAGCATTGCGATATTTTAAAAGAAAGATTTGTTTTTAAAGCACTGTCAGTCCAATGGAGTACACCCGTTCCACGAAAGTGGCGTGGTCCTGTGATTAGCCATATTATAAATGTGTTGAGTAGATTTCTCATACCAGTCCCATGACTGACTCGTAGTTTGTTTCACTTTCAAACTCGGGTGCCCCTTTTTCTACTCGGGCAGCCTTGTATTCAGGTTTAGCTGGCTTTCTCTGGATAGCTGGAGCTGAAGATGGATTCTATCATTTATCTCTTTTTATGTTGTTCAGCTCCTATTGTACATTATGTTAGTTTTTCCGCTGTAGACATTATGTATAGCTGAACTGTATTTGTACTAAGTATGATCCTGTATACTGTGTATGTAATGACCCGTATTCTACACATCATAGGATCGTAGAATATCTATTTCTTTCCCATGTAAAGTCGTATGGTCATGTAACTTTGGGAAACATTTATTAGAGTCATTTCCCATGCTTATGATTTTTGTCGATTTTTAAATGACCATTCTGCCCCTAGTTAGTACTGTTTTGGCCATAACTTTTAATTGGAAAGGAATTTTGACCTGAAACCACTTCCATTTGATTCGTTTGATGGTTTCTCTTTCCGTGGAGTGGTCACATTAGCCAAACGGATTTACCGTTTGGGAGATATGGCTGAAACAAGATTTGGAGGGTGAAAAACTGCTTAACCGGGCCAAATCGGGTGATTAGTGAGTAGGCCCATAACCCATTTCGGGATTAGGGTTATGGGAGGGCTGAAATGAGATGGAAAATCATTCCATTTCAGTTTTCTAGCCTCCACTTATCACCAAGGATCCCTAAAAATGGCCTCCAACCTCTAAATCACCTTCAAATCACCTTTAGGTTAAGGATTTGGCTTAGCAACCCCTAATCAAGAAGGATCTTCACCAAATCAACAAAGGAGCTGCTGTTGGTATTGAAATTCGCATCAAATCAGAGAATCATTTCAGATCTTAGTTTATTTTGTGGCTAAGGTGAGTGATTTGCTTAGTTTTGCACTAATTATGGCTAATTAGGAGTGATTAGTGTTAATTAGCGAATTTAAACATGATAAAATTCTGGAAAAATATTTATAAAATTCGGAATGATGTTTTAGGCCTCTGATATGAATTTGGGTTAATTTGGTTAAGATTTGCTAATTCTATCATCAGTTTCACCTAAACATGCTTAAGGGGAAATATGGGATTTTGGGTATGTTTGATCCATTTTTACCTATCATATTGATGTTTTGATGTTTGTGGTTGATTATGCATGTTGCTATGACTGTATGAAATGTTATGTGACTGTTTAGAATAGTTGGAATGGTCGAAAACGCCGTCGAGGGGCGTAAACAGCTCGCTGGACAAGGTGCAGGGGTTCGGATCGCATAGGGGGTTGAGGGACGATCGGATCACCCTATGGGATCGTGGGGGTATCCCCACGAGTCGAGTCACCTCCTCCGAACCGAACCGTCTGTGCAAGGCCCACGAAGCGAATCGATGCAGCGTCGTGCCAAGCTGAAGTACTCCGATCCGGATCGCGAAGAAGCATTACGACCCGATCCGTCCATGAAGGGTGAGCATGATCCATCGACCTGGAGAAGTGCGTCCGATCCGAACCGCTTGAAGGACCACGATCCGATCCGAAGTGGTGACGCCGATCCGAATCAGGAAGAGGAGCCACGAGCTGGAGGACCACGACCCGATCCGATGCAAGAGGCGCGACCCGATCCGAATGCAATGGCCGATCCGATCCGATGAAGAATGTGGAGGTTGATCCGATCCGATTCGATTGTGATGACCAATAACCCGAGATGCAAAGGTAGTCCAGATGGAAGTTAGAGCTCAGGATCTCGGAACCAGTTGGGAACCAATGAGTTCACTTCATGGTTGGACTTTGCTGCGGGACGTGTGCTAAGGAGTTGTCGACGTTCATAACTTCGATTCACCACTAAGAATGATGGGCTACTTATCAGTGCAGTAGGTTCATTATGACCTGAGGGGCAAAGTGATGGTAGCAATACTACGTTATCAGTGCAGTAGGGTCATTATGACCTGAGGGGCAAGGTGATGCGTAGTAAGACTATGAGCCAGCGCAGATGGGGTGAATAACTCCGTGGGGCAAGTGGACATAGTAAGGATTAGTAAGGCTATGAGCCAGTGCAGTGGGGTTCTTATGACTCCATGGGGCAAAGTGGACATAGCAAATGATTAGTGGCTACGTTATCAGTGCAATGAAGCCATTTATGACTTCATGGGGCAAAGTGATCGTAGCAAGGTATGTTGGGTGATCGAAGTGGTGAATATCGTATGCTTTACGCACTGAGTGAGAGATGTGAGGATGGATGCTATGCTTGATTGTTAGCCATCATTATGACATGCACACCTCCCCCACCTCCATATCTTTATACCGTTTGATATGACACCTTAGAGTGTTGTACAGTATGTAGTGCTAACTCTTTGGTTGCAGGTCCAGATTCAGGTATGTTTTAGTCTACCTGTTATTGTTCACTTTAGATGCTTATCGCTCATACCAGGCTTTATGTCTGACCCAGAGTTTTATGTCTCCTCTTATTACTCTGGGTGCTCACACGAGCAGACTAGAGACAGGTTAGCTGGTGATGCGCGAGTAGCTGATTCGGAGGCGGGCAGGAGGCTTCCACGTATTATATATATACACACACATTCTCCCTGTGTCGTTGATGGTCGCTACTTGGGCATTAGTAGTGTACCTCATTTATCTTGCTTTTGCTTTGAGACAGTTTGAAAGTTGTAATAAGCTGTATTTTGGATTTTCGCTGCTATGATGTTTAGTTCTGATTTTCAGCTTATGCACTGTCTCTCCTGTTTTATGTCAAGTATGTTATTATTATATTTTGTTCTATGCGCTGTAAGACATTCTACAGGTTCTTTGTATGTTCATTTCCTTCTTCCCTTTCCTTCTGACGACCCGTTCCGTGCCAATTGGACATGTATACAGCGCACCTTTGGAGTAAATGTCGGTTGGTGCGGGGCGGGCGTCACACTTGGTATCAGAGCTCTAGGTTGCGTAGTTAACCTAGGGAAAGACACTAGGGAGAGATATTACGTATATGAGAGCGCGTATTTGTGGTTACTTTGGTTTTCAAAAACTATGTATGTATATACTATTAGTAGTATAAAGATGAAGTCGCACTGTACTAGCACCACTGTGGGGTCGTTAATCGTTTCCCTTTTTACAGATTAACGATGAGCCGAGAGACGAGGGGTGCTGGTAGAGGGACCAACCAAGGGAATGCCGCTGACATGAGGGCTATGTTTACTAACCTCATGAGAGACATGCTCAGAGAAGTGCAAGGGGCAATTCCCAATCCCGGAGTTGGTGTTGGCCCAGTAGTGCAGGCGCCTAGGGTCGATTTCGCCAAGTTGTGCAAAGATTACACTAATCTTGGTGGGAAGCCGTTCCATGGAACGGAGTCGGCCACGGATGTTCAAGATTGGATGGATAGCTGTGACCGTATCTTTGATGACTTGGGTCTTGAGGATGCGATGAAGAGAAGGCTAGCGTCTCGTCAGCTGCAAGGGCGAGCGATGAATTGGTGGAATGCTATTAGAACAGCTACTCCAGAGGACCAGGTTACTTGGGTTCAGTTCAAGGCTCGCTTTAGCGAGAAGTTTATCCCAGCTGCCCAGAAGTCAGTGTTGTTTAAGAGGTTCTTGGAACTGAAGCAGAATGGGAGGGCAGTTTCTGATTATATTGCTGAGTTCGACACTTTGTCGAAGTATGGACTGTCTCTTATTGATACTCCTGAGAAGAAGAATGAGAAGTTCATTACTGGCCTGGATGGGTACTTGGGGGAGAGGCTTATTAACCACATCGATGAGACTTTTGAATCGATTGTGAGGAAAGCTTTGAGGTCAGAGTGTCTTTACCCTAAGTCAAAGACTGAGGCTGCATCTGCAGAAGGACCAAAGCCGCAAGCAGGCGGTGGAGGCAAGAATGGCTCTCAGAATAAGAGGAAGCAGGACCAATCAAAAGGTGGCCAGAAAAAGAGCAAGAAGGATGTTGAGTGCTTCAGCTGTGGAAAGAAAGGCCATTATGCTAAGGAATGTCAGGCCAAGCCAGCGGAAAGGAAGTGCTACAACTATGGTCAAGTGGGACATCAGAAAGATAAGTGTCCGCAACCTCTTAAGGAGAAGCAGATTGTGAAAGCATATGCTCTTGATGCTATTCCTTCTTCGTCGAATGCCCCAACTGCGGCGGAGAAAGGGAAGAATGTTGTTATTCAAGGTATGCTTTCTATTTATGATATACCAGTTCGAGTTTTGTTTGATACTGGGGCTTCCCGTTCCTTCATATCTAGTGACCTGGTAGATAGGTTGGGACTGGAACCCGAGATAGTCGATAGACCATTAGTTGTGACGAACCCGATTGGTGGTTCGACTAGCCTTAGTATGATTTGCAGGAATTTGGTCTTATCGAGTCATGGATGTATGTTTGTATGTGATTGCTTTGTTTTGGGCTTTACTGGGTATGGCATTATATTGGGAGTCGATTGGCTCCAAAGATACGGGGTGGTGGTAGACTGTGAGGGCTTTTTGGTGACAGTGAGGGCGGATGATGGGCGGAGGGTAGTGTTTGGTAGTCTACCTAGTGATGGGGTTATGGCTAGTTTTGTGAATTCCCTCGACATCCCGCAGGATGAGTTGTCAGATGTGCCCGTGGTTGGCCAGTATCCGGACGTCTTCGAGGAGGTGACCGGGCTTCCACCACACCGAGAGATTGAGTTCCGTATTGATTTAGTGAAAGATGCCAGACCTATAGTGATGCAACTTCGTCGTATGGCACCAAGGGAGCAGCGAGAGCTCGGGGTGCAAGTCAGCAATCTTTTGAAGAAGGGATTGATTAGAAGGAGTGTCTCCGAGTGGGGATCACCAGTTGTGTTTGCCACTAAGGCAGATGGTTCCCTTCGTTTGTGTGTGGACTATCGCGAGTTGAATAAGGTGACGAGGAAGAATAAGTATCCTCTACCGCGGATAGATGATTTGTTTGATCAGCTGGAAGGAGCAAGAGTGTTCTCCCAGTTGGACCTCGCGACAGGATTTCATCAGCTTCGAGTAGCGGACGAGAGTGTTCCGAAAACGGCATTTAGGACGCCGTCTGGATTTTATGAGTGGTTGGTCATGCCATTTGGGTTGACCAATGCACCAGCCTATTTTGTGGATCTTATGAATCGAGTATTCAGAGATCAGTTGAATAAGTTTGTTCTTGTGTTCGTAGATGATATCCTTGTTTACTCAAGGACAGAAGAGGAACACAAGGGACACTTGAGGATAGTGATGGAGGTGTTGAGGAAACACCAATTGAAAGCGAAATTCTCTAAATGTCATTTTTGGAGAAGGGAAGTAAGATTCTTGGGTCATGTTGTTTCTGAGAATGGTATTGCCGTGGACCCTGCGAAGGTGGCTACGGTACAGGATTGGCCTACACCCAAGAATGCAACAGATGTAAGAAGTTTCTTGGGATTAGCTGGATATTATCGTAAGTTTATCCAAGACTTCTCCAAGATAGCAGCACCGTTGACTCGGTTGACTAAGAAGAATCAGTCCTTCGTCTGGGACGGAGTGTGTGAGGATGCCTTCAAAAGTCTAAAAGAGAGGTTGACGCGTGCGCCAGTGTTAGTCATTCCTAAAGGGAATGAAGAGATGACGGTATACACAGATGCTTGTGGTACCGGACTGGGTGCAGTATTGATGCAAGGAGGTAGGGTTGTAGCTTATGCTAGTCGACAGCTAAAGCCGCATGAGAAGAAGTATCCTACCCATGATTTGGAATTGGCAGCGATTGTATTTGCGCTGAAGATGTGGAGACACTATCTCTTGGGAGAAAGATTTGAGCTGTTTACCGATCATAAATCGTTGAAGTATCTCTTCTCCCAGAAAGATCTGAATCTTCGTCAGCAGAGATGGTTGGAATTCTTGGCTTCGTATGATTTTGATATCGCGTATACACCTGGGAAGGGTAATGCGGTAGCCGATGCCTTGAGTAGGAGACATGCCAGCTTAGGGGCAATGTTTCTTGAATGGAAGCAACTGGAGTATATCGCGGGGTTTGATTTCAGACCAAGATGCGAATTGGATCCAGTTATGCTAGCTAGTTTGACGATCAGACCTACTTTGATAGAACGGATTGGTTCCAGTCAGAGGGACGATCCTAATCTATTGGAAATCATCTCCAAGTTAGAGATGGGTATCGATGAGGAGATGAATGTGTATGGGCTTGATCGAGATGGATGGCTTCGGAAGGATGGAAGACTGGTTGTGCCCAACGTGAATGGTTTGAGGGATGAAGTGCTTGGAGAATGTCATCACTCAAAACTGACTATACACCCCGGTGGTAATAAGACGTATCGAGACATGAGACAGACTTACTACTGGGAAGGGATGAAAAGAGACGTTGGGAAGTTTATATCCAAATGCATGAATTGCCAGCTAGTTAAAGCCGAGCAAAAGAAGCCTAGTGGGTTGTTGCAACCATTAGAAATTCCCGAATGGAAATGGGAGCAAGTTTCGATGGATTTCATCGATGGCTTACCAAGGACTAGATCGGGATATGATAGCATTTGGGTAATCGTGGATCGATTGACTAAAAGCGCAAGATTTATACCAGTCAAATCGACCAGGACGGCAGCCAAGTTGGCAGAATTGTATATGAAGTGGTTAGTGAGATTTCATGGAGTACCAAAAAGCATTGTGAGTGACCGAGACCCGTTGTTCACTAGTGGGTTTTGGAAGAGCTTACAAGAGGCTCTAGGGTCAGGATTACATCTCAGTACCGGATATCATCCTCAGACCGACGGTCAGACGGAGAGGTTGAATCGTATATTGGAAGATCTCTTGAGAGCTTGTATATTGGATTTTGGTGGATCATGGGATGACCATTTGCATCTAGTAGAGTTTGCATATAATAATAGCTACCAATCCAGTATCGGTATGGCTCCATATGAAGCTTTGTACGGAAGACCGTGCAACTCACCATCATGTTGGATAGAGACTGGCGAGAAGTTTGTGCTTGGACCAGATGTGGTGAGGGAAACGTCGGACAAGATTAAGGTCATTCAGCAACGAATGAAAGCTGCCCAAGATAGGCAGAAGAGTTATGCTGATAAGAGGAGAAGAGACTTGAAATTCTCCGTGGGTGACTTGGTGTTTGTCAAGATCTCTCCGTTGAAAAGCGTGATACGATTTGGCAGGAGAGGCAAGTTAGCACCAAGATTTGTTGGCCCATTCCCTGTTCTTGAACTAGTCGGGAATTTGGCATACAGAGTTGGCTTACCAGAGAAAATGGCGGGAGTTCATAATGTATTTCATGTTTCCCAACTAAGGAAGTTCGTTCACGACTCAGATATGACTATTTCACCTGATCAGTTAGAGGACTTCGAGATAGAACCCGAGGCGGTTGGGAACCGCAAGCCGATTCGTATTGTGGGGCACGATACGAAGCAACTTCGAAGGAAGTCGGTGAAGCTAGTCAAGGTTCAGTGGGCGAGGACGAGAATGATTGTACTTGGGAGACAGAGGAGAGCATTAGGAAGGCTTATCCAGAACTCTTTGCCTGGTAAGATTTACTTTGCAATTTAGTTTTCCGCATGCTAGGATAGACTTGCTTTGCCTGTTTGATTGTTGTTTTATGATTAATAGGCATGCGGGGACCTTTGTGTATGTTTGGATTAGGGAATTTCGGGGGCGAAATTTCTTAAGGGGGGAAGAGTGTAATGACCCGTATTCTACACATCATAGGATCGTAGAATATCTATTTCTTTCCCATGTGAAGTCGTATGGTCATGTAACTTTGGGAAACATTTATTAGAGTCATTTCCCATGCTTATGATTTTTGTCGATTTTTAAATGACCATTCTGCCCCTAGTTAGTACTGTTTTGGCCATAACTTTTAATTGGAAAGGAATTTTGACCTGAAACCACTTCCATTTGATTCGTTTGATGGTTTCTCTTTCCGTGGAGTGGTCACATTAGCCAAACGGATTTACCGTTTGGGAGATATGGCTGAAACAAGATTTGGAGGGTGAAAAACTGCTTAACCGGGCCAAATCGGGTGATTAGTGAGTAGGCCCATAACCCATTTCGGGATTAGGGTTATGGGAGGGCTGAAATGAGATGGAAAATCATTCCATTTCAGTTTTCTAGCCTCCACTTATCACCAAGGATCCCTAAAAATGGCCTCCAACCTCTAAATCACCTCCAAATCACCTTTAGGTTAAGGATTTGGCTTAACAACCCCTAATCAAGAAGGATCTTCACCAAATCAACAAAGGAGCTGCTGTTGGTATTGAAATTCGCATCAAATCAGAGAATCATTTCAGATCTTAGTTTATTTTGTGGCTAAGGTGAGTGATTTGCTTAGTTTTGCACTAATTATGGCTAATTAGGAGTGATTAGTGTTAATTAGCGAATTTAAACATGATAAAATTCTGGAAAAATATTTATAAAATTCGGAATGATGTTTTAGGCCTCTGATATGAATTTGGGTTAATTTGGTTAAGATTTGCTAATTCTATCATCAGTTTCACCTAAACATGCTTAAGGGGAAATATGGGATTTTGGGTATGTTTGATCCATTTTTACCTATCATATTGATGTTTTGATGTTTGTAGTTGATTATGCATGTTGCTATGACTGTATGAAATGTTATGTGACTATTTAGAATAGTTGGAATGGTCGAAAACGCCGTCGAGGGGCGCAAACCGCTCGCTGGACAAGGTGCAGGGGTTCGGATCGCATAGGGGGTTGAGGGACGATCGGATCGCCCTATGGGATCGTGGGGGTATCCCCACGAGTCGAGTGACCTTCTCCGAACCGAACCGTCTGTGCAAGGCCCACGAAGCGAATCGATGCAGCGTCGTGCCAAGCTGAAGTACTCCGATCCGGATCACGAAGAAGCATTACGACCCGATCCGTCCATGAAGGGTGAGCACGATCCATCGACCTGGAGAACTGCGTCCGATCCGAACCGCTTGAAGGACCACGATCCGATCCGAAGTGGTGACGCCGATCCGAATCAGGAAGAGGAGCCAAGAGATGGAGGACCACGACCCGATCCGATGCAAGAGGCGCGACCCGATCCGAATGCAATGGCCGATCCGATCCGATGAAGAATGTGGAGGCTGATCCGATCCGATTCGATTGTGATGACCAATAACCCGAGATGCAAAGGTAGTCCAGATGGAAGTTAGAGCTCAGGATCCCGGAACCAGTTGGGAACCAATGAGTTCACTTCATGGTTGGACTTTGTTGCGGGACGTGTGCTAAGGAGTTGTTGACGTTCATAACTTCGATTCACCACTAAGAATGATGGGCTACTTATCAGTGCAGTAGGGTCATTATGACCTGAGGGGCAAAGTGATGGTAGCAAGACTACGTTATCAGTGCAGTAGGGTCATTATGACCTGAGGGGCAAGGTGATGCGTAGTAAGACTATGAGCCAGCGCAGATGGGGTGAATAACTCCGTGGGGCAAGTGGACATAGTAAGGATTAGTAAGGCTATGAGCCAGTGCAGTGGGGTTCTTATGACTCCATGGGGCAAAGTGGACATAGCAAATGATTAGTGGCTACGTTATTAGTGCAATGAAGCCATTTATGACTTCATGGGGCAAAGTGATCGTAGCAAGGTATGTTGGGTGATCGAAGTGGTGAATATCGTATGCTTTACGCACTGAGTGAGAGATGTGAGGATGGATGCTATGCTTGATTGTTAGCCATCATTATGACATGCACACCTCCCCCACCTCCGTATCTTTATACCGTTTGATATGACACCTTAGAGTGTTGTACAATATGTAGTGCTAACTCTTTGGTTGCAGGTCCAGATTCAGGTATGTTTTAGTCTACCTGTTATTGTTCACTTTAGATGCTTATCGCTCATACCAGGCTTTATGTCTGACCCAGAGTTTTATGTCTCCTCTTATTACTCTGGGTGCTCACACGAGCAGACTAGAGACATGTTAGCTGGTGATGCGCGAGTAGCTGATTCAGAGGCGGGCAGGAGGCTTCCACGTATTATATATATATACACACATTCTCCCTGTGTCGTTGATGGTCGCTACTTGGGCATTAGTAGTGTACCTCATTTATCTTGCTTTTGCTTTGAGACAGTTTGAAAGTTGTAATAAGCTGTATTTTGGATTTCCGCTGCTATGATGTTTAGTTCTGATTTTCAGCTTATGCACTGTCTCTCCTGTTTTATGTCAAGTATGTTATTATTATATTTTGTTCTATGCGCTGTGAGACATTCTACAGGTTCTTTGTATGTTCATTTCCTTCTTCCCTTTCCTTCTGACGACCCGTTCCGTGCCAATTGGACATGTATACAGCGCACCTTTGGAGTAAATGTCGGTTGGTGCGGGGCGGGCGTCACAGTGTAACTCTGATGACTACGTTTTTCTAGTATATTCTATTGTTCATTATCTGGTGTATTTATTTAATTCTGTTCTGTTATTATTTGTTTCTGTGTGATATTCTAAGGATTACCCTTGCCACCGTCAGTACGGGGTTTGGGGTTGTCTCATCAATTAATATGGTAATTTGTTAAGACAAATTTTTATGATTTTGATCTTTATACTTGGATATAAAGTCAGAACACTTAACTATATTTTGATTTCAGATCAAAACTAGTCTATTTGATCATAGAACATGAGTTAGAAATTCTTACATAAATTTCCATGGTTATGCATTTACATTATATTGATAATGACCAAAATAAGTTCAATTCATAACAATTGTATTATGATTTGTTCACTTTGTAAAATTTATATGTAATGTAATTTTATGAGCATATTGCATGTGTGCATTGACATATATGAGCTTGACATATATATAAAGATGCATTTGGATTTTAATCTACTATTCCTGTATTTATAATGATAAACATATAATGTAATATGATTTTAAATTACAGAAAATGTGATTTTCTGTTGTTTTGGTTTTATACTATTTGTATAAATAATAGGATCAAAATAATAAGCTAATCTTGAGGTGATTTTATATACAGATGCAAAGACCTTTGTACCAGAAAATACAATTCTCCTATAAATATGTGTATGTTTCTAAATTTCCTATGAGTTAAATATGGATCGGTGTGTACTATTCATATAGATGGATAGCACAACACGTGATTGTATGTATATACACATTTGAATAAACAACTTATATACTGCATATTTACTGTATAAATATTTCCTTTTAATCATTGCTTGCACACACACACAGATATATATATATATATATATATTGGATTTGTTTACAGATGAAGAGTGTGTGTGTGTATATGACCCTTTAATTGATTTTTGAAATCAGTAAGATGTTGCTTGTTTTACGTGTGTATACAGTAATAGATAACATATTAATGATTGAATGGAGTGTTGTATGTTTAATGTACTATACTGATTTGTACACCTTATGATAGATACATTACAATAGCTGCCACACATACATGCATATATATATATATATATGTGTGTGTGTGTGTGTGTGTGTGTGTGTGTGTGTGTGTATGAGTTTGCCTGGACCTACATATAGCAATATACCTCATGATTTTTTAAGCACTGGTATTGATCATAATACTAGAACTAAAATACATGTCACAGGGAACACTATGATAGGCTTAACCTTATTAAATTTTCCTCTTGCCTGAGGTGTGCTATTGAATTTTGCAAAGACAAGACACTTAAGATGCTTAATTTGTGTAAGACTGTAATGTTATATAAGATTATGTATTGAGATATGTGTGATTCCCTTTTGTGCTATCATGCTTCACATATTCATATGTTTATATGATACTGATACATACATATGTGGATTGCACACAATAATATAAGAGTAATAATTTGTATATTGTAACACCCCACCTCTGCTAGGGTCACTCACGAAGGGAATGCACTAGTTTTGGTGGGGTATTATCTAGTAAACAGGCACAGAGATAACACAAGACAGAACATAAATTGAACAGAGTATATAAAGCAGCGGATATAAATTTAACCAAATCTTATTACGTGGAAAATAGAGTCAAAACCTCTTACATCAAAATACCAAGTCATTATTTCATTACATCAAGTTCTAAAGAAGCAAAGTACTTAAAACAACATAAGTCCAATATTATTCCCCAAAAAGAGCATGAGTGCAGCCATAGCATAGCTCAAGACCAAACCGTACATGAGCTATCAGAAAGCAAGCAAAGTCCAAGCTAAGAGCTAGAGTTTCCTCCCTGAGAACCTGGGGGGAAACGAAAGAAAAAGAGGTGGAAGAAAACGGGTCAGTCAAAAAGACTGGTAAGCCTTAGTGACTATCAACATAAAAAATAATAAAGTTAACTGGACATGAGAAACTGAGATTAGACATAAAGATAATAACTGCACTGGCATGATAATAAAAGGTAACAAGATAAGAGTGGCATCGCATATACAAGTTTTACTGCACTAACTGTACTAGTGTCCAAATCCATGTCAAGTATAAATCCAGAAATGATCCCTAAACCCAATAACATGAAATGACCCAATACGGGGTCCAACAGTCCATCCTAATCGATCGGCTTTACTCGTCGTGTATCGGTGACATACGGCCCAATCGCGGAATGTAGTCACATGTGCTAGGTCCACCCTAGGGTGTATCAGGTCCTAGGGTGTCAACCACTGACACAATTCAAGCACGCACAATGTAGTACTATGGGTGCCCATGCCTACTTTTTCAACTCCGGACTAAGTGTACGACCCTAGTCCGCCTGAACCTACACTGGCGCACCTTACTCAGCCGTTATTCTTGGTCGCTTACAATCAGCCCAGTAATCGTGCCCCACCCTGCCTAGTCCCCAGGATATCGTGATACTTCTAAGTGGGTTACTGCTGAAAGGGACCACGTGGCTAGGATTTCTAATGGGTTAAGTATTGTCATTAAAAAGGTCATGACTTAACCCTACCCAAACATATATCTAGTTGGTTAAGAATATATACAAGCAGTTCAAGACTTAACCCTATCAAATCGACGTGTCAAATTGGTTAAGTATATTCAAGGGGTCCATAACTTAACCTTACCATGTGGCATTAATTCACTTAACGCACCTCAACCTCTCACATTAGACTTGGTTACGGTTACTGGATGTGCCGGGCGGTTCCAGGCAGATTCACACCATAACCTAGTCTAACCTCGGGTTTAAGGTGCTATATGACCAACTACCCACATTGGGTCCTATTATTTGCAACTACTGGATTTGTCGGGCGGTTCCGGGCAGATTTACGTTGCAAATTCAACCCAACCTCGAGTTGGCCATTTTCAAGTTATCTAATTGTCATGTCCCAAATTCATGTTTTCAAGCTTATTCTCATGTCAAGTTTTCATGTCATATTTTCATGTCATATCATGTCAATTCCATAGCCAATTTTCAAGTTTGCCTAATCTACCCAAAACGCATCCCCAACGTATTCGCATTAATACAACATGTCAAAATAGGGAATAACACAAACAGGATAGTCATAGAATGGCAAAGGTGTTCACAAGTTAAGCATGATGATTATAACATTACAAGCATATGAAATAGGGTCTCAACATCAATTTGACAAGACATGGTGATAGACATGGTAAAGGATTGACATAAAATAGTACCCCAATAATAGTTTCAACATCACAGGCATGGCAAGATAGAGATCGTAAAGGGGTTTTAGATTAAACATGAATATATCCAAATCAAGTTCATATTGATATTCCACAAGGCAACATTTTAGATGAATAGATCTGGGGTGTACAAAACTAGATCCAAAATAACAGATTTAAAAGTGATAGTCATAGATCCAAGATATACAAGAGTAGATCCAACTTAGTTATCATGTTTAGGCATAATTTCTGTTTACATAACGTTCAGGTTAAATTTAGAGTTTATATCTAAGAGTGACAAAGGGCTTACAGATCGTAGTCTAGAGAATGAGAAAGCAAAAAGAGTAGAAGCAGAATCTCTAGCAAATCCCCAAACCAACGTAGCACTAACAAAGTCCTGAATAGCCTCCTTGTTCTCTATCTTCCAGTCAGAACTTCAACAGCATATGGTCGGATAAGAATGTGATATAAAGTCTAGGGTCAGGGGTTGTTTATATAGTGTTTAGAGAGTGAATATGGACAAGCAACGAGACCAGATACATCTGGCTCAAAAACAGGCTAGGTGACCAGGTCGACACCCAAGTCGACTGTCCAGTCGACTTGGTCGGGGGGGGGGGGGGGGTCGATTGCCCAGTCGACTCCCCAGTCGACCTGGGTGCTGGCGGGATTTTTCCCGCCCAGTCTGTCTGGGTTTTGAAATTCGAATTTTGAACTTGAATTCGAACTGTTTTGAACTCTGGAATTTTCTGAAATTTTGGAGAGCCATATCTTGGTCATATGGACTCCGATTTTCGTAAACTCGGACTCATTTTCAAGCAGAATTTCGAGACGAACGTAATGGCATAGCCCGTTTCACTTGATTCTTATTTTAAAATTTAATTCTGCCTTGATTTATAGTTATAACGCATTATCAAAATACGGGTTGTTACATTCTCCCCTCCTTAAAGGATTTCATCCCCGAAATCTCTAGGTTAGGAAGAACGCATTCTACCATCCACATCCATCTACTCACAACATCATTCACGAGCAACCATTGTCCTTAAAAAGATTTCTAATGCTGTATGAACATATGCAGTATGTGTTTGTATATGTACTTATCTAATGCAAAAGATCAGGCGGTTACTGATTCAGTAAACCTCCTTAATGCAAGATATGTTAGTGTAACGAGTCCTACATATATGCAAATTCCTAACATAACTTAAAATTTCTACATGAGTGCACAAACATCATCCACATGCAACATCCACGTGATAGCATAACAAGTTCATCCATGTACAAGTATAAGCACCCATGCAAATGCAACATGAAAAGGTGTCTAAGCCGATCTAGTGCCGAATGTGTGTCATGCATCCACTAGAAATCGGTTTGTGGCCCTGGCAAATTGAAATGTACGTTCAAATCGAATATTGAATGTCATATATTTTAATTTGAATGATAACTGGCTGAAACAGTCGAATGGGCCTAGGAAACATATCCCATTGTGTTCGGAATGGGGGTAAAACACTAGGGACGACAGTCGCTGGGTTTGGATTGGTGTTCGTGTGTAAAAGAGGGTATTTTTGAAATTTAAAAATTTATAAATATTAAAAAAAATCTCTCATTGGCCAGTGATAGTTTCTCTCTCCCCGACCCTCTCTAAACCGACGACGGAAAGGAAGCTCGACCTTCTGTCCTCCCTAGCGCTCAATCCACACAACAAAATCACTAGCTCCAGTTAGGGTTTTTGAAGATCTCCTCGTTAGCTTCAAATCAAGACTGGTCACACCAATTATCATCAAGTGTGGAGTGAGATCCAAGCCTCGGAAGTCAGCGTCTTCGAAGAGCCGTCGTGCCCTCCTCCCTGCGTCGAAGTGGGCCCCACCTACCTCCGCCTGAGAGTCGTTCAGAGCACTACAGGGTGGTATACTCCGATCGTCTCCAAGTTGCACGGATCGAAAGAAAAATTCAAACCTAGTTTTGAACATTTTATTGAAGGTAACGACTTGGTTTATTTTCAACAGTTTTAACACCTTTAAACCGTTGCAAACTTTGAAAAATCATATCTTTATCGTTTCTTGTCGAAATTCAGTGAAACAAGAGACAGTGGACTCATGTGGACGTCTTCTACATTCTAGAAGAGACCGCATATTTTTCTGAGCCTTCTGCTATTTTTGGTGGAGTGGAACCCAATGTTAGATTTCTAATTTATAAACAGTATGGAAAACGATGATGTATAAATTATATATTCGATGTATGAGTTATATAAGCGTTGTACACCTCTTGTATAAGCGTTGTATAAGTTGTACGTTCGATGTATAAGTTGTATATGCGTTGTAAAAATTATATATGTGTTGAAATAGAAGTGAAATGCTATATATATATACACCCCTCGTCCACAAACCATGGACGATATTTATTGGTTGTGATTGGTGTGAAAATTGATTGATAGCGAATGGTTGATTGGAATTGTTTGTGGTTGATATTGATTGATTGTGGTTGAAAAATACCCGTTTGTGGTTGAGAAATATTTGGTTGAAATCACATAGGATTAGTCTGTGGAAATGAAATAAATATACATGTCGCCTACGTGCGAACTAGATGCATGATTCCCCATTGTCAAAAGCTGCGAGGCTTTAAGGTAGAGCGAGGAGCCGTACTAGGGACGGTCCCGGTTTTAACTACCCTACCGTTTTGCTGCCAAAATTTTGAATAATATTCATGTGTTGAATGGTATTCGTGTTTTAAATATAAAAATCACCTTTTTATCAATATATATAAACTATAGAAAACCTTCATGTGTTGAATCGATATTCATTCGTTGAATTGAAATTCATGTGTTGAATGGTACTCATATTTTGAAAGAAATGGTTTGATAATAAAAATCCTATTTTTATCATCAATATGAACTATATAAAATAATCTTCTTTTGAAATAAATTGTTTTATAACAAAAATCCTATTTTTATCACCTATATTAACATTATAAAATAGTCGAGTTTTGAAATAAATTGTTTTACATTAAAAATCACATTTTTATTATATACATGAATTGCTAAAAATAGTGAAGTGTTGAAATAGAAGATAGTTAAATAAAAATATCATTTTTATCAAATGTATGAAAAGAATATGGTTTTTGAAATCGAAGAATAGATATATATAAATTGAATTGAAATATATCGAATAACGAAGCTGCATTTCGTATTTTGAAACCGTGATTTCAAACGATTATTGCGGGAGATCCGACCGTCGGATTTTCCCGAAACCGCAACCAATGGGTTCGCTTTGGAAATATCTTTCCAACGGCACCAACTTTGTAAAAATCCAACGGTTGGATTGTTTGGAATGTTTAATTCAAATATGAAGAAAAAACAGCGCTAGAATCGATTATATTTATATTTAATCGAATAACGACGCTGCAGTTCGTATTTTGAAATCGAAACTTCAAATGATTATACCGGGAGATCCGACCGTCGGATTTTCCCGAAACTGGAACCGTTGGATTCGTTTTGAAAAGATCTTTCTAATAATGTAAATTTTGTGAAGATCCAACGGTTAGATTTTCAGATATGTGTAAATCAAATCTGAAGAAAAACAGCGCCACGGTTGTGTTATGGCCCGAAGCGTCGTTTTGAATAAATTGGCTATTTTAAAATAAATAAAAATAGCGATAAATGGTTATAAAATATTATAAACGATATGGATGTGAAATTTAGAAACTAACTGAAGGTTGGCTAAGTCGAATGGTTTCCTGGATGTTGATCTGATGTTGGTTTCGGCCTTCGGGGTTAATATTTGGGAAATCGTTCTCTTACTGATTGACGGTTAGTGACTAATGAATTGAAATGATGCGTATGTATGTTAGTGTTGCACTTGTTTATTATATACGCGAGCTGCTCAGAAAGAACGGGTTTATCCCATTCTGAATAACTGAATCGACGATAAGAAGTCGAAGATGAAGACGGGGGTTAAAGACCGATCTTCACCTCGTTTGGATGGTCACTGAGGTCCTGATTGGGAGGCATCCCGAATTCAGATAATGAGTGGTGATCGTCCAGACGTACGTGGGGATCGATGAATATGCGAGGTATATAGTGCCTCCGGTTTCGTTCAGACCCAGAACGGACTTGTAAATGGACTGTGTGTCTGACATTAGATTTTATTCTGTGTTGATTGATCTCTATTAAATATACATCTGTTTGGCAGCGGAGAATTTATTATTTTGCTTAACGCCCTTCTCTGAAACGCACGAGCTCAGAGGTTGTATATCGATGGGCATCAGTCGCATGGCATGAATTGCTAGTGTGGCATGCCTAAGTGGCAAATGATCAATGCTTCTGTTGAAAAGCAAATTCTTGTGGTGATGATCAAAGCACCGCCTGTGTGGCGTAGCTTTGTGTATAACGTGAATTCGCGAGCCTCACACCCCGGTATGAACCAGAAACGGAAAAAAGGACCTCAGGGAGGGCATTCATTTCCTTCTAGCTAGGAGTTGTGTCGGTGTTTTTACACGGCCTGACATTTTACTTATGTGGATGATGGATTGCGAGGCGCCTCGGTTATATCGGTCGATCCGGGACCGATGGAGTCATTTGTTGGCTCATTGACGCCCCATAGGGCGGGGAAACGCAGTGTTCAGGAATTTTAATCCACATCGGTGGACCGGCCCTGACGATTCTAGGGTCACTCGAGCTCTGATACCAAATGTGACGACCCCAAACCCCGTACTAACGGTGGCAAGGGTAATCCTTGGAATATCACACAGAAACAGATAATAACAGAACAGAATTAAATAATTTCACCAGATAATGAACAATAGAATATACTGGATAAACGTAATCATAAGAGTTACACAGTATACAGGATCATACTTAGTAAAAATACAGTTCAGCTATACATAATGTCTACAGCGGAAAAACAAACATAATATACAATAGGAGTTGAACAGCATAAAAAGATATAAATGATAGAATCCATCTTCAGCTCCAGCTATCCAGAGAAAGCCAGCTAAACCTGAATACAAGGCTGCCCTTGTAGAAAAAGGGGCACCCGAGTTTGAAAGTGAAACAAACTACGAGTCAGTCTTGGGACTGGTATGAGAAATCTACTCAACACATTTATAATATTGCTAATCACATGACCACGCCACTTTCGTGGAACGGGTTTACTCCATTGGACTACCAGTGCTTTAAAAACAAATCTTTCTTTTAAAACATTGCAATGCTTTTTATAAAAATGAAGCCATTATAAGACTCAGTTCCCATCACACAATGCAACGCAAACCGGAGGATAGAGTTTTTACCTTATATGGCCAAGATATGCTTGATGCGAATAAAACAAAAGCATTTGATATTACTACTAGCGTTTATATGTTTCAAAAACAATTTCGAATCATAACTATCAATCATAGGCGGCATGGGTACCATATATCATATCGCCATATATATATACAATCAAAACCGCACAGTCACGTATTTGGAAATTGGATTTCCATCATGAACCAAAGCAAAAGATAGTCCTTACCGAATTTGAGATGCTCTAGCATAATATAAATCTGTAAAACCAAAACTACTAGCTGCCCGTGTCAAAATAAGGGCACCTAGAGTTTAGGTTAAAACAATAAACCCCAGGTCAGTCATGGGACTGGTGTGAGAACTAAAACAGTTATTAATCTTTATTTTAATGTTAGGTAAATCAAGGGACCACGCCGCTAACGCGGAACGGGTTTCCTCCCAAGAACACCCGTGCATAAAACAATAGCGCAATGCTAAATAAAGAAAAATGAAGCTATTATAAGACCCAGTTCCCATCACACAATGCAACGCAAGCCGGAGGATAGGGTTTTTACCTTATAATTGCCAAGAATGCTTGATACATTCAAAACAAATCATTTGATACTATTCTAAGTGCATAGTGTATAAAACAGCTTCAAATCATAAGTATCAATCATAGACAACATAAGTGCCCCATCCCACTATGTCGCCATATATAGGATTACAACTAAAATTGAAACGCCACGTATTGGAAATTGGATTTCCGTCATGAACCAAGGAAAAAGATAGTCCTTACCGAATTCGAGACGCTCTAGCCCGCCCTTCAGGCACAACCGCAACCATACCTTGGATCGTCAGGGCCGGTCCACACGGAGTGGATTATAATGCCTGAACAATGCGTTTCTCCGCCTTTTGGGGCGTAAGTGAGCCAACGAATGACTCCATCGGTCCCGGATCGACCGATATTTCCGAGGTGCCTCGCAACAGTAACAACCACATAAGTCAAACTCGTCAGGGCGTGTAAAACCACTGACGCCACTTCTAGCTAGAAAGAAAACGCACGTCCCCCCTGAGGTCCTTTCTCCCGTTTCTGGTTCATACCGGGGTGTGAGGCCCGCGAATTCACGTTATACACAAAGCCACGCCACATAGGCGGTGCTTTGATCATCACCACAAGACTTTGCTTTTCAACAGAAGCCTTGATCACTACATCTTAGCATGCCACACAGGCAATTCACACCGTGCAACTGATGGCTATCAATCACACTGAATAAATTCCAATGTCAGACACACTGTCCATTTGCAAGTCCGTTCTGGGTCTGAACGAAACCGGAGGCACTATATACCTCGCAAACCCATCGATCGCCACGTACGTCTGGACGATCACCACTCATTATCCATATTTCGGGATGCCTCCCAATCAGGACCCCGGTTACCATCCAAACGAGGTGAAGATCTCCGGTCTTCGACCCCCGTCTTCATCTTCGATTTCTTATCGTCGATTCAGTTATTCAGAATGGGATAAACTCGGCCTTTCTGAGCAACTCGCGTATATAATAAACAAGTGTTACACAAACACAACATACGCCTCATTCCAATTCATTAGTCACTAACCGTCAATCAGTAAGGGAATGATTTCCCTAATATTAACACCGAAGGCCGAAACCAACATCAGATCAAAATCCAGGAAACCATTCGACTTAGCCAACCTTCAGTTAGTTTCTAAATTTCACATTCTTAGGGAAAGACTCCCATTACTTTTATCAAAGATAATTTCCTTTAAATTTATTCTTTAATCATCCTTTGAAAATCAGTTCAAACCAAATTTTGGTTTATCCAAACTAGTCGGGATTAACGAACCTTACCGAAGTAATCGTTTGTTTTTAATTTCCCAATCCCAACCTATTCATCCCATGAAGTAAAACTGGTAATACTTCATATCTAACACCACGGTGTTATCAGTAAATTCAATTACCATTTCACGTTCAAATCTAATTAAAGATTTAACTAACGCCTGGAGCAAAACTGGTGATACTCCATTCTCGATCTTTTCAATCTAATTAAAGATTCATTAAAACTCCACTTAGTTTTAATCTTTAACTGGGTTAAAGAATCAGTGTCATTTAAAACAAGGTTCATGATAAACCCCTAAATCACATCACAATTCAATCAGTCCCTAACCGTAAATTAGCAAGTGAACAATTCCCTAAATATTAACCCCGAAGGCCGAAACCAACATCAGATCAAAATCCAGGAAATCATTCGACTTAACTAATCTCCAGTTAGTTTCTGATTTTCTTAACTTCGTTGGGTTTAAGAATAGTATTATTGAAGATACCGTTCAAGACGACCCAAAAACACATTTTATTAATTATCGGGTTAAAGAACGAGTGTTATTTAAAACACCGTTCACGATAAACCCAAGAATCAATTCGAATTTAATTCCAATTAAATATTATTTAACTGGTACCCTTCATTAAATCTAAATAAAAGATTTAATCTTTTTCTCAACTGGGCTTAAGAACAGTGTTAATGAAGACACCATTCACGACAAACCCAAATCACATTTAATATTAAATACACGGCTCTGAATAGAAATTATATCGGCTCATATTCAATATCAAACTCTACGACTAACAAATATCGTATTGGAAATAACGATATAAATATCTTTCAAATTTCCATAACAATATCTGTATAATCAAGAAATCCAACATCGAAATAATCCGAAGACAATTTCGATTCAAATCCATTCCAATTCAATTATTGGAAATTCTGGTTACGTTTAAAATCCTTTTCAAAACCCATTTATTTACTTAAAAATAAATAGAATTATAATTCTAGTTCAAAACTAGTTCATTTCGATAAAAATCTATTTTTATCTTTTCAAATATGGTGTTTTTCATCCCAAATCTTCACAAATCATTTCTTATGATTTTACACAAATTATTACTATTTTTAATAATTTTATCAAGGCCCGTACAGTCGATTTCCACCAACGGCCATCGAACTGCACTTACAGCGACCTTTTCCAAAGTTGATTTGGACATAATTCCAAATCCAACCGTTAGATTTCAAATTTCTAATATTCGTTAGAAAGCTCTTTTCGATACGAACCCAACGGTTCTGGTTTTAGGAGAATCCGACGGTCGGATCTCCCGTAATATCCGTTCGAAGTAAATGGTCGAAATTCGCGAACTGCCGCGGCGCAGCGCGTTCTATTCAGGCCATTATATTATGTATATAATATATACTTCGTCGATTCCCTTTTTAAAACGTATTTAATAAATCGTTTTAAATTTGTTTTCAAAACGATTTCAACTTCTTTTTCAAATTCAAATCAAAATTGAAGTTTCCCTTACAAATTCGTTTTAAATTGATTTCAATTCAAATCGATTTTGAATTCAATTTCAGTTCGTTTTCAATTCAATTCAATTTCAATTCGAATTCATTTATATTCAATTTCAATTCGAATTCATTTATATTCAATTTCAATTCAAAATTTATTTATATTCAATTTCAATTCGAATTCATTTATATTCAATTTCAATTCGAATTCATTTCTATTCAATTTCAATTCGAATTCATTTCTATTCAATTTCAATTCGAATTCATTTCTATTCAATTTCAATTCGAATTCATTTCTATTCAATTTAATTCGAATTTCAATTCTTTTCAAAATATCAGATTTTGAAATCACTTTTGATATTCATTATAAAATGAATAAAATCGATATAAATATCGTTCACATCAAAATAGCGTCAATCTAATCAACACGGCTTCATATATTTCTATTTTCAAATATTCTATTTCAAATATTTCTATTTCAAATATTTCTTTTTCAAATATTTCTATTTCAAAACTTTCTTCTTCAAAACTGGAATGAGGCCCAATCAATTACCATATAATGTTAATTATATGGATTTTCTACAACACATGTATACAATAACAACGATGAATAATCAACCATCATCCAAAGTGCATTCTACACTGTATAAGCATCGAATATAAGTACTTAACGCTTATAACAGTCTGTCAATCAATCGATCGACATACAACTAACTATTGGGATTAGTGTATGTCATATATCACCACAATACCCGTGTGGGGTTTACAAACAATCAAACACAGATTTTATTTGTGCAGTTGGGCGATGTGTAAAATTTATCGTCCCAATCAGTATCAGTCAAATGTGTGTATATAAACAAATCGTCCGATCTGTTTATTTTTATTTCATTTTACATACACGTTAAAAATTCTATTCTTAACTATAAAATATTTTCAACTATATAAATATTTTATTTTCATTTCACATCACACAATCAACTACACAGCAAAATCAAACAAACAAGCATACAAGCCGTCCATGGTTTGTGGACGACGGGTGTCGGGTGATACTAAACATTGTCTGCATCCTAGTATATATTTATATAACTAGAAAATAAAATCAAAAGTGAGAAGTTCTCACCGATTAGCTAACCAAACGCCTCGACTATTCTTATGTAGAAATCTTCACCGTTCTCGCCTCTTATCACTTTCTTTGCCCGTATTCTCTACATATGTAAAAGTCACATTTTTACTTCGCTATTCAATGTATAAAAATCGAATTTTTACTTTTCTATTCAATATATAAAAATTGAATTTTTACTTTGCTATTCAATATATAAAAATCGAATTTTTATCTTGCTATTCAATATATAAAAATTGAATTTTTACTTTGGTATTCAATATATAAAAATCAAAATTTTACTTTTACCTCATATATATAAAAATCAAATTTTTATCTTCTCTTCGTTATAAAAATTATATTTTTATATTGCTCTTCTCCTAATAAAGATTATATTTTTATTACTCTACATGAATAAAAATCATATTTTTAATATGCCACTAGTATAAAAATTATATTTTTAACCCTTCTATATCATAAAAATTATATTTCTATTATCTATATAATATAAAAATCATATCTTTATTACTTCTATTTTATAAAAATCATATCTTTATATCTTCTATAAATTAAAAATCGAATTTTTATTCTTTCCAAAATATAAAAATCATATTTTTAATCTTTTACATAAGTAAAAATCATATTTTTAAAACATAAAGATCAAAATCAGCAACCTTACATCGATTGGAGGGTGGTCAGCGGCGTCACCAGTGGCGAGGAGGGCGCACATGGCCGCGGTGAGGCATTGGTGGTTCGGGCGGTGGATTTCCAGGTGGTGGCGGCTGTTTTGTGTCGATCTGAGAGGGGGGGGCTACAGGGTCGGTGGCGTCGGTCGTGGGGGCCACAGGGGGTGCGGTAGGTGGAGCAGTGGGCGAAGGTGGAGGGGTTGGCTGCTTCCGTCGATCCATGGTTTGGGGGGTCTATGGTTGCGGAAATCGTAAGGGAGAGGGGCGGAGGTGCTGAGGATCGAGGGGGGGGGGGTGGAGCGGTGGCCGCGACGGCCGGTGGTGGCCCAGGGAGGAGGCGGGCGGGCGGGTCTCCGATCTCGTTCGTTTCTTTTTTTTCCTTTTAACTGGATCGGGGAAGAGAAAGACGGAAGGGGAGTTGAAAATGTTTATATTATTTTATTTATTTTTAATTTTTCAATCCATGAAGGTTGTGTAACGACCTGAGTTTTCAGATCGGAAAATAATAATTATGTAACGATAAATTCCGAGAAACAAACAAGCAAATAGATTAAAACCATAAAATTTAGTTATTAGAATGAATAAATTCAATGTTTATTGAATTTAACATTAAAATAAATATTTGTGTGCAAAGATTTTGAAGATAAATTTTTAATCAAAACGTTATAAGTTCGTTCCGTTAAATTCTGATAATTTAACTGAATAAATTTAAATGACCGCTCATTTAACACAGTGAAATTAAAAATAAAAAGGAATTTTTATAAAACGTTCAAATCACTGATAACTGTTTGCCGTTGTGTTCATCTCGACGTCCTGATTTCAATGGTATATTTATACTGGTATTTTGGTGTCCGTAAAGACAAATGGATAGACAGTTATTTTCGTACAGGTGACCCTGTAAAGAAGTGCAACACCAACAATCAGACTGAAATAATGTGCACGATCTACTACGAATGTTTACAGACAAACAAGAAAAAAATATCTCCACAAAAATCCAATAATAATGTAGGAGAGTACTTGGCATTAAATGAGAAGTGAACGAAGACCAGAATTTTCTTCTTGCATTAAATGAGTAGTGTTGCAGCAATTTTATCTGCAAATGAATACAAGAATACAACTATCCCCATCTTATATACATAAGCTCCTAAAACTTGCTCAGCTCCATCTTCATTTTCTCTTCTCCTTTGCTATTTTTCTTGCTTCTTCTGGAATTTTTTGTCTCGTATAAAAAAAACAAAGAAGAAAAAAACAAAATGAAAGCACGCATGAAGTGAAGCAGCACTATCCCGCTTGCTTGCGGCCTCAGCCCAGCAACTCCCCTCTCCTCTCCATCCTCTTACTTCCGCACTCTCTCCTCCGCCCGCTCTCCGCAGCTAACTTCGACGTCCATACAGCTTCGACAACCCGTACCAAGATCGATAGCCTTCGTACCAAACTCCGGCGGCCTCGACAACAACAGCAAACTCGTCACTAGCTCTCGGAACCCAAAAGTGAGTTATAACTCATGTCTAAACTTCTTTAATGTGTTATGTATGCGTGTGTGTTTAAAATATATATGTCTTAACTTCTCTAATGTGTTAACCATGTTTCAACGCATGAAACAGTAAAGGATTCTATCAACTCTTTGTTACTCCAACACATATTCTAACACAATAGTTAGATTACACAGCCTAAAAAAAAAAAAAAAAAAAAAAAACCATGCATACATTTGACTTAAATAACTTGTTTAAAAGAAAACATTTCTGGAAAATTGTATTTTTGTTTACTGATTGCATTCGACTACATTTTGGAAAATTATAATAACAATAATATGGTCCATTTTCAAAGTATAAGCATATGTTTCATTGTATAAACTTTAATTTCAGGATATTGTATTGTTGTATGGTTTACGTGTACATGTGGTCAGTAAATACATGCAAATTTGCAAGGGAAGACAACCAACGCAATACCTTTTTGTTTTGGGAATAAAGGATACTGTAATTTGAAAGGCCTGTAAAAAATTCATACATAAATTTAGTTAGACGAATCTTTTTCCATCATGTGATAAGGATGGAAGCTAATGTTTTTCATGTCCCCTTTCCCATTTTCTTCTTGCTAAACTAATCACTCTTCCTACCTTTTTTTTTCTCATCCAAAAACAATGACGGTAGGGATAGAAGAACAAAAGAAAAGGAACAGCAACGACATTTTTCTTTGTTTCCTCTCTTAGCTACATGTATTCACGCATGAACCCAAAGGGAGGATAATTTTTTTTTCCCATTCCTCCTTTCTTATACTTCTCTCTCAATGTTCATTCTCTGCAAAATGAGACAAAGGAAGCAAGCCACATTATTATTATTATTATTATTTCATGGCATGCAACTCATGGATTTTTATTTTCTTTGTTCTTGCGGCAAACAAAATGATAACACAAATTTTCCTCATTTATGACTTCACAATAACATGCGCATGGAAAAACGAAGGGGGTTCATTTTTTCTATAATGTTGCTCACGCAACTTTAAAAAAAAATGCATGTAGTGTTCGTTTTTAGCATGGGCAGGTGTGCATGAAAATGAAAATAACAAATGCATGTAGTGTTCGTTTTTAACATGTGCAGGTGTGCATGAAAATGAAAATAACAAATGCATGTAGTGTTCGTTTTTAACATGTGCAGGTGTGCATGAAAATGAAAATAACAAATGCATGTAGTGTGTGTTTTTAACATGTGCAGGTGAGTTTTGTTGTATGGAGTTTGTTAAATGTGAATGGTACTGTGTATACCTCAATATTTATTAACATGTGGTGCATGCATGTTATGCATGCGTGAGTGTATATATGTATACACGTGTGTGTGGTGTGTGTGTGTGTATATATATATATATATATATATATATATATATATATATATATATATTTCTGCATATGTGTGGTGTGTGTATATATATTTCTGCATATGTGTGGTGTGTGTATTCGTATGCATGTGTTAAAATATGTAGTGAGCGTTTGTTAAAATTTTGTGGACATGCATATATGTTAGTTAAGCTTAGAAAAAAACAAATAAATAATTAGGTAGTTTAATAAAATAAAAAGACATCTTTTGCAGACCCAAAATATTTAGAAGGATATGTAAGATCGTATAAGGGACACATCTAACTCAAATAGCTCTGTTTCAAAAATGAACTGTGCATGCTTTTTCACAGTTTCAGCGCAAACCAAACACCGAAACTGACAAATGAATATATTTTGGTAATCAGCGCGACAAGACGGACACAACGGTATATAATTTGCAGTGTCTGCATGCTCCGTTCAAAAACGCGTTACAGACCCCTTTGACGTAAAAATGCGGACATGAAACGGAGGTCAAAACGTCCGATTTTCGCGAAACGAATTCCACTGTTGGATTACTGTCAACGAATAGAATATTTTTAATGTTTGTTTGAACTTGTTTTGAAGAGATTTTAAAATCACTAAAAAAATTGAACTGTTATGCGCAGCTTTGCACTGAAAATTGCGCGACCGACGACATTCAAATTTTTCGATGAAATTTTCACAACTGCTATATTTCACTATACGTATATCAAATTTCAAATCTGCATTTTGGAAAAAAAATAGAATTGTTTCAAATTTCAAAGATTAAACTTTGGTTTAAATTATATACATGGAAATTTGATTTAAATTGATGAATGAAATATTAAGTGATTTAAATTTTATACAAACTTATTGAAATAACCATGGTGGAACCTCTTATAAAAAAAATTGTTAGCCTAAATATTTAAGGAAATAAACTTCAAAACTGTAAATTTTGGATACAAATTTAGTTGACAAAACATTTTAGTTAAATGAAGTAAAATTATGAAAAACTTAAGTGAAATATTAAATGTTTGGAAATTGTAAATTTTATAAAAGAAAATTACAATATTTTATTGATTTGGGACTTTGGAATTAGACATAAAGTTAAGTAAACGACAAAATATTTTTAATATTTCAAACTGCAATATTTGATAGTTCAAGTTTGAATAAGGAAGTTGAAATACAATTATGGTTTGATCTATTCGAAATTTATCAATGAAAAATAAAATTGAAGGACGTTAGTTGTCAAAGAGACCGGAGCCAGTTATCGACACACTCTCTGTCGATACTGGAACCACTTTGATAACTATGTTCGTGAAGTGATGATCCGAAATGAAGTGGTTGTTTTTGGTATACGTTTGCCTGATTGAAGAAAGTGAACGATAATGGATGACCGACACTTGTGTCAAATTTGAAATGACTAAAACAGGAGCCGTGCCGGACCATTGAGGCTAGCTACCTCTAGCAGACACACTTCTTCGTATATTCTATCCTTTGTCATTTGGTGATCACCCTTGATTTTGGAAGTATTGTGTTGCGGTGGGCCGTTAGGGGTTACCATCAGTCCGGATCAGGCAAATTGGTAGTATCCTACCTTGGGCATTGCCTCACGTGCTTTGTCATACATTTTATCCTTATGTGCGACCACTACGAGTTTCTATTTAACATGTGCTTATAGGGGACTCACTGGCTACCGACGTTCTACTGGTTGTGTTATAGGACCTGTATAGACCACATTGTTTAAAAACGTGTTAAGGGGGATCAATGTAAAGCCTTAACGCTATTTTAATATTTTATATTGCTGATAGACATTACATATAATAGCGTATCATACTATATATAGATATTTTCACGGATCCTTAAGAGATGGAAAATACCGTAACATCTCTTGAGTTATTTGTATTTGAGTTTAGATCTACTCACATTAGAATGTTTAGACCTGACTCGAGTGTTTTGTGTTTTTCTCATTTCGCTCGGGTCAGACTGAGTATTGCAGTGTTCTCGAGGAGCACTTTATCTGGAGCTGAAGACCTAGTCGAAGACTCCATCCTATCCAATTAGTTTCCTATTTCCATTTCGCTTGTATTTGCGAACTTTATGAGTCGCTATATTGTATAATTAAAATATAACTGTTTAAGTAGCTTCATGAACTGCTTATGTATATTATTTTGTTTCCACTGCGAGATTCTGTGTTATTCTGTATATGTGATTCTATGTTCTGATTCTATTATACACACTAAATTGATTATCTGTCAGTTTTGAATCGTTCGAGTTGGACATGTGTGGTTTTATTGTCAACTTGGATTATTCAGAAAAGGCGGGTTGTCACAGTTGGTATTAGATCCAAGGTTTAGAAACACCTTAGCCTGGGGGTAAAACTCATTATAGATAGGGTTAGAAATACCTTAGAATGAGTAGAATCATTTCCGAGAGAGCGTATTTTGAAAGTATAAAATGTTTTAAAATCAAACCTATTTTCAAAATCTCTTTTTACACTTTTGCCTATTTTCTTTAAATTAGGATTCTCTTCAGTTTAAATTTCTCAAATTTTGTTCTTATCTCATCCTGGACTTTTCAAGATAAATTGAGGAAGTGGTAATTTCCTTACCACCTCATCGTGAAATCGAATTCCGTATTGATCTCATTCAAGGAGCTAGACTCATTGTACTTGCCCCAAGAAGAATGGCACCTAAGGAGAAGATTGAATTAAAGGTGCAAATAGAAGATCTATTCTCTAAAGATCTAATTCGTCGAAGTCATTCAGAATGGGGAGCTGCAGTTGTATTTGTTACTAAGTCAGACGGTTCTCTGAGAATGTGCATAGACTATCGAGAACTGAATAAGCTTACTCACAAGAACCGATATCCAATGCCTCGCATTAATGACCTATTTGATCAACTGCACGGAGCCAAGATATTTTCTCAACTCGACCTTGCCACATGTTTTCACCAACTTCGAATTTCTGAAGATAGTATTCCCAAAACAGCTTTTCGAACAGAAGACTGTTTTTATGAATGGTTAGTTATGCCATTTGGTTTAACTAATGCCCCAGCTTGCTTTGTTGACCTCATGAACAGAGTATTTTGGGATGTTCTGAATAGGTTTGTCCTTGTCTTTATTGATGATATTCTAGCCTTTTCTAAGACTAAAGAAGAACATGAGGAGCATCTCAAGTTTGTTCTTAAAACTTTGAGTGATCGTCAGCTAAAGGCCAAGTTTTCTAAATGTCATTTCTGGAGAGACGAAGTTAGATTTCTTGGACATATTGTTTCGGAGAATGAGATTTCGGCCGATCCAGCTACGATCGCCGTAATCAAAGTAAGCCCTTTATTTAAAACATCCATTCATTCTTATTCGATTTATCTTATCTCTCTTATATAGGAATTCATAATTCTTTAAATTTTAGGATTGGAAAACTCCTGAAACTCCAACCGATATTCGTAGTTTCCTCGGCTTAGCTGGTTATTATAGGAGATTCATCGAAAATTTTGCTCGAATTTCTTCACCACTCACAACTTTGACTAGAAAGAATGTTAAGTTCGATTGGAGCGATAAGTGTATAAAAGCATTTAGTGAACTTAAACGCAAGTTAACTTCTGCTCCCGTTCTTACTATTCTGGATGGAAGTGAAGGTTTGACTGTTTATATCGATGCTTGCGGAGAAGGTTTGGGAGTTATTCTTATGCAGCATGGTAAAGTTATTGCTTATGCTAGTAGACAACTTAAGAGTCCAGGAGGTTAATTATGCAGCGCATGACTTAGAACTACTTGCTGTAGTTTTTGCTCTTAAGTTGTGGAGGCACCATCTTTTGGGAATTAAATTTGAACTCTTCACTGACCACAAATCATTGAAGTACATCTTTTCTCAGAAGGATTTGAATCAGAGGCAAGTCAGATGGCTCGAGTTCTTAGCATCCTATGACCTCGACATCAACTATACCCTCGGAAAGGCTAATGTGGTAGCCGATGCTTTGAATAGAAACAAAGCAATGTTATTCCAAATTACTGCTTCTCCCGCTCTTATGGATCGCATTATTGCTAAGCAAGAAGAAGATGAAATGCTTAGGCGAATAAAGGAAAGCGTTCTCAATAAAGAAGTTGTTAATGTGCCGAAGGGATGGGCCGCTGAAATTGGTACCAATGGAATTTTGAGGATCAACAGTCGTATTTGCATTCCGAATGTGGATGGTCTAAGATAGGAGGTGCTTAGAGAGAATCATCAGTCTAAACTTTCTATTCATCCTGGGGTCACTAAGATGTATCAGAATATGAAGAAGCTTTACTGGTGGAGTGGAATGAAGAGAGACATTTCTATTCATATCAGTAGATGCGCTACTTGCCAGCAAGTAAAAGCCGACCATCAGAAGACTGCAGGTTTGTTACAGCCTTTAGAGATTCCTAACTGGAAATGGGATCAAATTTCTACGGATTTCATAGATGGATTACGAAAGACCAGGAGGGGAAATGAAAGCATTTGGGTTATTGTTGATAGACTAACCAAATCAGCCCACTATATTCCTATGAAGACAACTCGAACTGCTTCTAGTTTAGCCGAGCTCTATATGAAGGATATAGTCCGACTTCATGGTGTTCCGTCTAGCATAGTATGTGACAGAGATCCCATTTTTACTAGCAAATTCTGGAAAGTTTTTCAGGTAACTTTGGGAACTCAATTGAACCTGAGCACCGCCTATCATCCTCAGACAGACGGTCAGACCGAAACAGTAAATTAGATTCTGGAGGATTTGCTTCGTGCTTGTGCTTTAGATTTTGGGGAATCTTGGGAAGATCATCTTCATCTCGTTGAATTCACCTATAATAATAGCTATCAGGTAATTTGATTCAAATTAAAAGTCATATTTAAATAAATGTAAATCTTAAATAAATCTTTGAAATTCAGGCGAGTATTAAAATGGCACCGTTCGATGCACCGTTCGATGCTCTATATGGCCATGTAAATCTCCATCTTGTTGGATTGAATCTGGAAATCGACTTGTTTTGGGTCCCGAAATGATTTTGGAAGCTTTTGAAAAAGTTGAAGAAATAAGAAGGAGGATGAAGATTGCCCAGGATAGGCAAAAGAAGTATGCTGATGGAAAGAGGAGGCATTCGGAATTTGTTGTTGGTGATCTTGTATTTCTAAAAATTTCACCTTTGAAGAACGTGATTCGTTTTGGAAAGAAAGGGAAGCTTGCTCCAAGATTTGTTGGTCCTTTTCCTATCTTAGAAAAGATTGGCGGTTTGGCTTATAGGGTTGATTTACCGGAGAAATTATTGAGTGTACATAATGTATATCATGTTTCACATATTCGTAGATATGTACATGACCCGTTAGCTATAGTCCTGCCTGCTTTATTTGAAGATATGGATGTTGAGCCAAATCTTACTATCGAAAGAAGACCACTTCGTATAGTCGATAAAGATACAAAGCAGCTTAGAAGGAAGATAGTTAATCTCGTCAAAGTTCAATGGAGTAGAGATGACCGAGATTGCACTTGGGAAACTGAGGAGAGTATCCGTGCCTCAAATCATGAATTGTTTGCACAAGGTACCTAATTCATCTTAAAACATTCTTACATTTCTGCTTATTTCTTTATTTTTCCTTGTTCCGTTCTTTTCGAGGACGAAAAGACTTGAGTAGGGGAGAATGTAACGACCTAAGTTTTCAGATCGGAAAATAATAATTATGTAACGATAAATTCCGAGAAACAAACAAGCAAATAGATTAAAACCATAAAATTTAGTTATTAGAATGAATAAATTCAATGTTTATCGAATTTAACATAAAAATAAATATTTGTATGCAAAGATTTTGAAGATAAATTTGTAATCAAAACGTTATAAGTTCGTTCCGTTAAATTCTGATAATTTAACTGAATAAATTTAAATGACCGCTCATTTAACATAGTGAAATTAAAAATAAAAATAGAATTTTTATAAAACGTTCAAATCACTGATAACTGTGTGCCGCTGTGTTCATGTCGACGTCCTGATTTCAATGGTGTATTTATACTGGTATTTTGGTGTCCATAAAGACAAATGGATAGACAGTTATTTTCGTACAGGTGACCCTGTAAAGAAGTGCAACACCAACAATCAGACTGAAATTAATGTGCACGATCTACTACGAATGTTTACAGACAAACAAGAAAAAAATATCTCCACAAAAATCCAATAATAATGTAGGAGAGTACTTGGCATTAAATGAGAAGTGAACGAAGACCAAAATTTTCTTCTTGCATTAAATGAGTAGTGTTGCAGCAATTTTATCTGCAAATGAATACAAGAATACAACTATCCCCATCTTATATACATAAGCTCCTAAATCTTGCTCAGCTCCATCTTCATTTTCTCTTCTCCTTTGCTATTTTCTTTCTTCTTCTGGAAATTTTTGTCTCGTGTAAAAAAAAACAAAGAAAAAATAACAAAATGAAAGCACGCATGAAGTGAAGCAGCACTATCCAGCTTGCTTGCGTCCTCAGCCCAGCAACTCCCCTCTCCTCTCCATCCTCTTACTTCCGCACTCTCTCCTCCGCCTGCTCTCCGCAGCTAACTTCGACGTCCATACAGCTTCGACAGCCCGTACCAAGATCGATAGCCTTCGTACCAAACTCCGGCGGCCTCGACAACAACAGCAAACTCGTCACTAGCTCTCGGAACCCAAAAGTGAGTTATAACTCATGTCTAAACTTCTTTAATGTGTTATGTATGCATGTGTGTTTAAAATATATATGTCTTAACTTCTCTAATGTGTTACCCATGTTTCAACGCATGAAACAGTAAAGGATTCTATCAACTCTTTGTTACTCCAACACATATTCTAAAACAATAGTTTGATTACACAGCCTAAAAAAACAAAAAAAAAAAAAACAAAAAAAAAAAAAAAAACCATGCATACATTTGACTGAAATAACTTGTTTAAAAGAAAACATTTCTGGAAAATTGTATTTTTGTTTACTAATTGCATTCGACTACATTTTGGAAAATTATAATAACAATAATATGGTCCATTTTCAAAGTATAAGCATATGTTTCATTGTATAAACTTTCATTTCAGGATATTGTATTGTTGTATGGTTTACGTGTACATGTGGTCAGTAAATACATGCAAATTTGCAAGGGAAGACAAACAACGCAATACCTTTTTGTTTTGGGAATAAAGGGTACTGTAATTTGAAAGGCCTGTAAAAAATTCATACATAAATTTAGTTAGGCGAATCTTTTTCCATCATGTGATAAGGATGGAAGCTATTGTTTTTCATGTCCCCTTTCCCATTTTCTTCTTGCTAAACTAATCACTCTTCCTACCTTTTTTTTTTCTCATCCAAAAACAATGACGGTAGGGATAGAAGAACATAAGAAAAGGAACAGCAAGGACATTTTTCTTTGTTTCCTCTCTTAGCTACATGTATTCATGCATGAACCCAAAGGGAGGATATATTTTTTTTCTTCCCATTCCTCCTTTCTTATACTTCTCTCTCAATGTTCATTCTCTGCAAAATGAGACAAAGGAAGCAAGCCACATTATTATTATTATTATTAATTCATGGCATGCAACTCATGGATTTTTATTTTCTTTGTTCTTGCGGCAAACAAAATGATAACACAAATTTTCCTCATTTATGACTTCACAATAACATGCTCATGGAAAAAGGAAGGGGGTTCATTTTTTCTATAATGTTGCTCACGCAACTTAAAAAAAAAAAGCAAAAAAATGCATGTAGTGTTCGTTTTTAGCATGTGCAGGTGTGCATGAAAATGAAAATAACAAATGCATGTAGTGTTCGTTTTTAACATGTGCAGGTGTGCATGAAAATGAAAAAAAAAAATGCATATAGTGTTCGTTTTTAACATGTGCAGGTGTGCATGAAAATGAAAATAACAAATGCATGTAATGTGCGTTTTTAACATGTGCTGGTGAGTTTTGTTGTATGGCGTTTGTTAAATGTGAATGGTACTGTGTATACCTCAATATTTATTAACATGTGGTGCATACATGTTATGCATGCGTGAGTGTATATATGTATACACGTGTGTGTGGTGTGTATATATATATATTTCTGCATATGTGTGGTGTGTGTATATATATTTCTGCATATGTGTGGTGTGTGTATTCATATGCATGTGTTAAAATATGTAGTGAGCGTTTGTTAAAAATTTGTGGACATGCATATATGTTAGTTAAGCTTAGAAAAAAAACAAATAAATAATTAGGTACTTTAATAAAATAAAAAGACATCTTTTGCAGACCCAAAATATTTAGAAGGATATGTAAGATCGTAAAAGGGACACATCTAACTCAAATAGTTCTGTTTCAAAAATGAACTGTGCAAGCTTTTTCACAGTTTCAGCGCAAACCGAACACCGAAACTGAAAAATGAATATATTTTGGTAATCAGCACGACAAGACAGACACAATGGTGTATAATTTGCAGTGTCTGCATGCTCCGTTCAAAAACGCGTTACGGACCCCTTTGACGTAAAAATGCGGATATGAAACAGAGGTCAAAATGTCCGATTTTCGCGAAACGAATTCCACTGTTGGATTACTGTCAACGAATAGAATATTTTTCATGTTTGTCTGAACTTGTTTTGAAGATATTTTAAAATCACTAAAAAAATTGAAATGTTATGCGCAGCTTTGCACTGAAAATTGCGCGACCGACGACATTCAAATTTTTCGATGAAATTTTCACAACTGCTATATTTCACTATACGTATATCAAATTTCAAATCCGCATTTTGGAAAAAATAGAATTGTTTCAAATTTCAAAGATTAAACTTTGGTTTAAATTATATACATGGAAATTTGATTTAAATTGATGAATGAAATATTAAGTGATTTAAATTTTATACAAACTTATTGAAATAACCATGGTGGAACCTCTTATAAAAAAAAACAATTAACCTAAATATTTAAGGAAATAAACTTCAAGATTGTAAATTTTGGATACTAATTTAGTTGACAAAACATTTTAGTTAAATGAAGTAAAATTATGAAAAACTTAAGTGAAATATTAAATATTTGAAAATTGTAAATTTTATAAAAGAAAATTACAATATTTTATTGATTTGGGACTTTGGAATTAGACACAAAGTTAAGTAAACAACAAAATATTGTTAATATTTCAAATTGGAATATTTGATAGTTCAAGTTTGATTAAGGAAGTTGAAATACAATTATGATTTGATCTATTCGAAATTTATCAATGAAAAATAAAGTTGAAGGAGGTTAGTTGTCAAAGAGACCGAAGCCAGTTATCGACACACTCTCTGTCGATACTGGAACCACTTTGATAACTATGTTCGTGAAGTGATGATCCGAAATGAAGTGGTTGTTTTTGGTGTACGTTTGCCTGATTGAAGAAAGTGAACGATAATGGATGACCGACACTTGTGTCAAATTTGAAATGACTAAAACAGGAGCCTTAAGAGATGGAAAATACCGTAACATCTCTTGAGTTATTTGTATTTGAGTTTAGATCTAATCACATTAGAATGTTTAGACCTGACTCGAGTGTTTTGTGTTTTTCTCATTTCGCTCGGGTCAGACTGAGTATTGCAGTGTTCTCGAGGAGCACTTTATCTGGAGCCGAAGACCTAGTCGAAGACTCCATCCTATCCAGTTTTAGTTTCCTATTTCCATTTGGCTTGTATTTGCGAACTTTATGAGTCGCTATATTGTATAATTAAAATATAACTGTTTAAGTAGCTTCATGAACTGCTTATGTATATTATTTTGTTTCCGCTGCGAGATTCTGTGTTATTCTGTATATGTGATTCTATGTTCTGATTCTATTATACACACTAAATTGATTATCTGTCAGTTTTGAATCGTTCGAGTTGGACATGTGTGGTTTTATTGTCAACTTGGATTATTCAGAAAAGGCGGGTTGTCACAGGTTGACTTTTAATTCATTCGATATATAAATGTGCACTTACCCCACATAGGAGCACGCTACACCGACGATGCACCTCCCACACATGGAGAGCATACACCGCCCTCTCACCCATACTTTTAGTCTCAGGGTTACCTGACTCTTTAGCCACATACTAAATCATTTCATATCCCGAAGTTGGGAAAATTATTTCACAACATAATAATCACAAGTACTTTCAAAATATAGTACTTCACATCAGTAATTCACACATATGATCAGTCACTATTAATCACATAACCTTTGAGCTCCTACGTCTCAAAGGAGGGTGTTAAGCAAGAGAATAAATTCTACGCCACCAAACAGATACATCATTAATAACAACTAATCGAATATGCGATGAACCACAATGTAACATATAATACATTTCTAAATCATTTTAGAAATCATCGGGTTATGGGCCTCGAAATCCTTTCTGTTTTATAAAACATTTTTATAAAACATTCCCTATCCAAAACCGGGAATACATTTCTTTTCACTTAAGAAAAATATCATTTCACAGTCATTCATTAAATTTGAAATGAACACAACATCGCTAAGCACCTTATCGTCAAATCGTGATGTGTTTCACAAGGTGTTAGCACACAGATATTTCTACCCAACCCAATGCTAAATGTAAAAGCATATTTTGCTCATAAACTGGTCGAGCACAATTCAAACAATCAATCAATCCAATTTGACATTAAATATAAGGTTTTGAATAGAGATAGTATCGACTATATAAATATACATGCCGCCTGCGTGCGAACTAGATGCATGATTTCCCCATTGTCAAAAACCGCGAGGTTTTAAGGTAGAGCGAGGAGCCGTACTAGGGACGGTCCCGGTTTTAACTACCCTGCCGTTATGCTGCCGAAATTTTGAATAATATTCATGTGTTAGAATTATTTTCATTTGTTGAAACTAAATTCATTCGTTGAATAGAAATTCATGTGTTGAAAGGTATTCGTGTTTTAAATATAAAAATCACATTTTTATCTATATATACAAACTATAGAAAACCTTCATGTGTTGAATTGAAACTCATTCGTTGAATAGAAATTCATGTGTTGAATGGTATTCGGGTTTTAAATATAAAAATCACATTTTTACTCTCTATATACAAACTATAGAAAACCTTCATGTGTTGAATCGATATTCATTCGTTGGATAGAAATTCATGTGTTGAATGGTATTCGTGTTTTAAATATAAAAATCACATTTTTATCTATTTATATAAACTATAGAAAACCTTCATGTGTTGAATTGAAATTCATTCATTGAATAGAATTCATGTGTTGAAAGGTATTCGTGTTTTAAATATAAAAATCACATTTTTATCTATATATACAAACTATAGAAAATCTTCATGTGTTGAATCGAAATTCATTCGTTGAATTGAAATTCATGTGTTGAATGGTATTCATATTTTGAAAGAAATTGTTTTATAATAAAAATCCAATTTTTATCACCTATATTAACTAAATAAAATAGTCGAGTTTTGAAATAAATTGTTTTACATTAAAAATCAGATTTTTATTATATACATGAATTGTTAAAAGTAGCGAAGTGTTGAAATAGAAGATAGTTGGATAAAAATATAATTTTTTTCAAATGTATGAAAATAATATAGCTTTGAAATCGAAGAATCGATATATATATATATATATATATATATATAGAAGTAAAATATATCGAATAACGAAGCTGCAGTTCGTATTTTGAAACTGTGATTTCAAACGATTAGTGCGGGAGATTCGACCATCGGATTTTCCCGAAATCGCAACCGAGCCGCAACCGTACCTTGGTTCGTCAGGGCCAATCCACACGAAGTGGATTATAATGCCTGAACAATGCGTTTCTCCACCCTTTGGGGCGTAAATGAGCCAACGAATGACTCCATCAGTCCCGGATCGACCGATATTCCCGAGGCGCCTCGCAACAGTAACAACCACATAAGTCAAACTCGTCAGGGCGTGTAAAACCACTGACGCCACTTCTAGCTAGAAAGAAAACGCACATCCCCCCTGATATCCTCTCCCGTTTCTAGTCCATACCGGGGTGTGAGGCTCGCGATTTCACGTTATACACAAAGCTACGCCACACAGGCGGTGCTTTGATCATCACCACAAGACTTTGCTTTTCAACAGAAGCCCTGATCACTGCATCTTAGCATGCCACAAAGGCAATTCACACCGTGAAACTGATAGCTATCAATCGCACAGAATAAATTCCAATGTCAGACACACTGTTCATTTGCAAGTCCGTTCTGGGTCATGGTACCCTCCGATCGTCTCCACGCTGCTTGGTTCTCGCGAAAAACTAAAACCTAGTTTTGAACAGGTTTGAAATCATACGGCTTTGTTTATTTTCCACTTTATTAACACCTTTAAACCGTTGCAAAATTGTAAAAATCATATCTTTTTCGTGTGTTGACGAAATTCAGTGAAACAAGAGACAGTGGACTCGTGCGGACGTCTTCTACCTTCTAGAAGAGACCGCATATTTTTCTGAGCCTTCTGCTATTTTTGGTGGAGTGGAACCCAATGTGAGATTTCTAATTTATAAACGATATGGAAAACGACGATGTATAAATTATATAGTCGATGTATGAGTTATATAAGCGTTGTACACCTCATGTTTAAGCATTGTATAAGTTGTACGTTCGATGTATAAGTTGTATATGCGTTGTAAAAATTATATATGTGTTGAAATAGAAGTGAAATGCTATATATAAATAAATATATATACGCCCCTCGTCCACAAACCATGGATGATATTTACTGGTTGTGATTGGTGTGAAAATTGATTGATAGCGAATGGTTGATTGGAATTGTTTGTGGTTGATATTGATTGATTGTGGTAAAAAAGAAATACCCGTTTGTGGTTGAGAAATATTTGGTTGAAACCACATAGGATTAGTTTGTGGAAATGAAATAAATATACATGCCGCCTGCGTGCGAACTAGATGCATGATTTCCCCATTGTCAAAAATTGCGAGGTTTTAAGGTAGAGCGAGGAGCCGTACTAGGGACAGTCCCGGTTTTAACTACCCTGCCGTTATGCTGCCGAAATTTTGAATAATATTCATGTGTTAGAATTATTTTCATTTGTTGAAACTAAATTCATTCGTTGAATAGAAATTCATGTGTTGAAAGGTAATGGAAGCCAGATCGTACGTAGAGTTGATTAATCAAACCACTCTCGACTTTGTTCCTTTTCGGGGATGAAAAGTTTTAAGTGGGGGAGATTGTAACGACCCGGAAAATCTGAACCAATTTAAAATTTTTTAAATTGGCTAAACTAGTGGATTTTAAATATTTAAAATAAATATTTTAAACAATAGCAATGAAAAGTGAGTTTGAATCGACGTTTGAAAACAAATATAATTAATTCTAATTATAAACAAGGCCTGAAATGGCGCGGAAGTTTCAAAATTTGAATTCAAACTTTGACTGACTGTACCGGGTGCAAAACAAAACGGATTTGAGTGAAACCAAAAATATTTAAATCTGTTAGTGAATATCTTTCTAACGAATCTGAAAAATCGAAGTTTCATAGCGGAAAGCAAAAGTTATGGCCAAATGAATTTTCAGAAAGGTCGCTATGGAATTTATATAGCCCGTGAAATTGGCTATTTTGCATACGACCTCGGAATTCGACGAAACCACTTTTGTTGGATCCGGGATGTGAAGTTATTGCTAGGTTTCAAATTTCATAATTTTTTATGCTAGTATGTGAGTGTGGCAAAGGAAAACGTGTTTTGGTCAATTATAGTTAAATTTGATCGACCAGAAATGGGCCTTTTTGCAAACGGTCTCAGAATTCGACGAAACTAGTTTTGTTGGGACCGTATCGTCAAAACATAGCTAGATTTATTTTTCTGGAATTTTTCGAATCGGTTTGTGGCCCTGGCAAATTGAAATGTACGTTCAAATCGAATATTGAATGTCATATATTTTAATTTGAAAGAAAACTAACTGAAACAGTCGAATGGGCCTAAGAAACATATCCCATTGTGTTCGGAATGGGGTAAAACGCTAGGGACGATAGTCGTTGGGTTTGGATTGGTGTTCGTGTGTGAAAGGGGGTATTTTTGAAATTTAAAAATTTATAAATATTAAAAAAATCTCTCATTAGCCAGAGATAGTTTCTCTCTCCCCGACCCTCTCTAAACCAACGACGGAAAGGAAGCTCGACCTTCTCTCCTCCCTAGCGCTCAATGCACACAACAAAATCACTAGCTCCAGTTAGGGTTTTTGAAGATCTCCTCGTTAGCTTCAAATCAAGACTGGTCACGCCAATTATCATCAAGTGCGGAGTAAGATCCAGGCCTCGGAAGTTAGCGCCTTCGAAGAGCCGCCGTGCCCTCCTCCCTGCGTCGAAGTGGGCCCCACCTACCTCCGCCTGAGCGCCGGTCCGAGCACTACATGGTGGTATACTCCGATTGTCTCCAAGTTGCACGGATCGAAAGAAAAATTCAAACCTAGTTTTGAACATTTTATTGAAGGTAACGGCTTGGTTTATTTTCAATGGTTTTAACACCTTTAAACCGTTGCAAACTTTGAAAAATCATATCTTTTTCGTTTCTTATCGAAATTCAGTGAAATAAGAGGCAGTGGACTCGTGTGGACGTCTTCTTCTACATTCTAGAAGAGACCGCATATTTTTCTGAGCCTTCTGCTATTTTTGGTGGAGTGGAACCCAATGTGAGATTTCTAATTTATAAACGATATGGAAAACGACGATGTATAAATTATATAATCGATGTATGAGTTATATAAGCACTGTACACCTCTTGTATAAGCGTTGAATAAGTTGTATGTTCGATGTATAAGTTGTATATGCGTTGTAAAAATTATATATGTGTTGAAATAGAAGTGAAATGCTATATATAAATATAAATATATATATATATATACGCCCCTCGTTCACAAATCATGGACGATATTTATTGGTTGTGATTTGTGTGAAAATTGATTGATAGAGAATGGTTGATTGGAATTGTTTGTGGTTGATATTGATTGATTGTGGTTGAAAAATACCCATTTGTGGTTGAGAAATATTTGGTTGAAACCACATAGGATTAGTCTGTGGAAATGAAATAAATATACATGCCACCAATGTGCGAACTAGATGCATGATTCCCCATTGTCAAAAGTTGCGAGGCTTTAAGGTAGAGCGAGGAGCCATACTAGGGACGGTCCCGGTTTTAACTACCCTGCCGTTATGCTACCGAAATTTTAAATAATATTCATGTGTTAGAATTATTTTCCTGTGTTGAAATTATATTCGTCTGTTGAATAGAAAACCTTCATGTGTTGAATAGAAATTCATTCGTTGAATCATATTCATGTGTTGAATGTCATTCGTGTTTTGAATAAATTGTTTTAACAATATAAAAATCACACTTTTATCAATTTATATAAACTATAGAAAACCTTCATGTGTTGAATCGAAATTCATTCGTTGAATTGAAATTCATGTGTTGAATGGTATTCGTGTTTTAAATATAAAAATCACCTTTTTATCTATATATATAAACTATAGAAAACCTTCATGTGTTGAATCGATATTCATTCGTTGAATTGAAATTCATGTGTTGAATGGTATTCGTGTTTTAAATATAAAAATCACCTTTTTATCTATATATATAAACTATAGAAAACCTTCATGTGTTGAATCGATATTCATTCAATTGAATTGAAATTCATGTGTTGAATGGTATTCATATTTTGAAAGAAATGGTTTGATAATAAAAATCCTATTTTTATCATCAATATGAACTATATAAAATAATCTTGTTTTGAAATAAATTGTTTTATAATAAAAATCCTATTTTTATCACCTATATTAACATTATAAAATAGTCGAGTTTTGAAATAAATTGTTTTACATTAAAAATCACATTTTTATTATATACATGAATTGTTAAAAATAGTGAAGTGTTGAAATAGAAGACAGTTAGAAAAAAATATCATTTTTATCAAATGTATGAAAAGAATATTGTTTTTGAAATCGAAGAATCGATATATATATAAATAGAATTGAAATATATCAAATAATGAAGCTGCAGTTCGTATTTTGAAACTGTGATTTCAAACGATTATTGCGGGAGATCCGACCATCGGATTTTCCCGAAACCGCAACCGTTGGGTTCGCTTTGGAAATATCTTTCCAACGGCACCAACTTTGTAAAAATCCAACGGTTGGATTGTCTAGAATGTTTAATTCAAATCTAAAGAAAAACAGTGCCAGAATCGATTATATTTATATATATAATTATATTTAATCGAATAACGACGCTGCAGTTCGTAGTTTGAAATCAAAACTTCAAACGATTATACCAGGAGATCCGACCGTCGGATTTTCCCGAAACTGGAACCGTTGGATTCGTTTTGAAAAGATCAGTCTAATGATGTAAATTTTGTGAAGATCCAACGGTTAGATTTTCAGATATGTGTAAATCAAATCTGAAGAAAAACAGCGTCACGGCCGCGTTATGGCCCGAAGCGTCGTTTTGAATAAATTGGCTATTTTAAAATAAATAAAAATAGCGATAAATAGTTATAAAATATTATAAACGATATGGATGTGAAATTTAGAAACTAACTGAAGGTTGGCTAAGTCGAATGGTTTCCTGGGTGTTGATCTGATGTTGGTTTCGGCCTTCGGGGTTAATATTTGGGAAATCATTCTCTTACTGATTGACGGTTAGTGACTAATGAATTGAAATGATGTGTATGTATGTTAGTGTTGCACTTGTTTATTATATACGCGAGCTGCTCGGAAAGACCGGGTTTATCCCATTCTGAATAACTGAATCGACGATAAGAAGTCGAAGATGAAGACGGGGGTTGAAGACCGATCTTTACCTCGTTTGGATGGTCACTGAGGTCCTGATTGGAAGTCATCACGAAATACGGATAATGAGTGGTGATCGTCCAGACGTACGTGGGGATCGATGAATATGCGAGGTATATAGTTCCTCTGGTTTCGTTCAGACCCAGAACGGACTTGTAAATGGACTGTGTGTCTGACATTAGATTTTATACTATGTTGATTGATCTCTATTAAATATACATCTGTTTGGCGGCGGAGAATTTATTCTTTTGCTTAACGCCCTTCTCTGAAACACACGAGCTCAGAGGTTGTATATCGATGGACATCAATCGCATGGCATGAATTGCTAGTGTGGCATGCCTAAGTGGCAAATGATCAAGGCTTCTGTTGAAAAGCAAAGTCTTGTGGTGATGATCAAAGCACCGCCTGTGTGGCGTAGCTTTGTGTATAACGTGAATTCGCGAGCCTCACACCCCGGTATGAACCAGAAACGGGAAAAAGGACTTCAAGGAGGGCATGCGTTTCCTTCTAGCTAGGAGTTGTGTCGCTGTTTTTACACGGCCTGACATTTTATTTATGTGGATGGTGGATTGCGAGGCGCCTCGGTTATATCGGTCGATCCAGGACCGATGGAGTCATTCGTTGGCTCATTGACGCCCCATAGGGCGGGGAAACGCAGTGTTCAGGAATTTTAATCCACATCGGTGGACCGGCCCTGACGATTCTAGGGTCACTCGAGCTCTGATCCTGAGACACGGGCTAGAGCGTCTCGAATTCGGTAAGGACTATCTTTTGCCTTGGTTCATGACGGAAATCCAACTTCCAAATACGTGACTGTGCGGTTTTGATTGTATATATATATATATATGGCGACATGATATATGGTACCCATGCCGCCTATGATTGATAGTTATGATTCGAAATTGTTTTTGAAACATATAAACACTAGTAGTAATATCAAATGCTTTTGTTTTATTCGTATCAAGCATATCTTGGCCATTATAAGGTAAAACTCTATCCTCCGGTTTGCATTGCATTGTGTGATGGGAACTGAGTCTTATAATGGCTTCATTTTTATAAAAAGCATTGCGATGTTTTAAAAGAAAGATTTGTTTTTAAAGCACTGGCAGTCCAATGGAGTAAACCCGCTCCACGAAAGTGGCGTGGTCCTGTGATTAGCCATATTATAAATGTGTTGAGTAGATTTCTCATACCAGTCCCATGACTGACTCGTAGTTTGTTTCACTTTCAAACTCGGGTGCCCCTTTTTCTACTCGGGCAGCCTTGTATTCAGGTTTAGCTGGCTTTCTCTGGATAGCTGGAGCTGAAGATGGATTCTATCATTTATCTCTTTTTATGTTGTTCAGCTCCTATTGTACATTATGTTTGTTTTTCCGCTGTAGACATTATGTATAGCTGAACTGTATTTGTACTAAGTATGATCCTGTATACTGTGTAACTCTGATGATTACGTTTATCCAGTATATTCTATTGTTCATTATCTGGTGTATTTATATAATTCTGTTCTGTTATTATTTGTTTCTGTGTGATATTCCAAGGATTACCCTTGCTACCGTCAGTACGGGGTTTGGGGTCGTCTCATCAATTAATATGGTAATTTGTTAAGACAATTTTTTATGATTTTGATCTTTATACTTGGATATAAAGTCAGAACACTTAACTATATTTTGATTTCAGATCAAAACTAGTCTATTTGATCATAGAACATGAGTTAGAAATTCCTACATAAATTTCCATGGTTATGCATTTACATTATATTGATAATGACCAGAATAAGTTCAATTCATAACAATTGTATTATGATTTGTTCACTTTGTAAAATTTATATGTGATGTAATTTTATGAGCATATTGCATGTGTGCATTGACATATATGAGCTTGACATATATATAAAGATGGATTTGGATTTTAATCTACTATTCCTGTATTTATAATGATAAACATATAATGTAATATGATTTTAAAATTACAGAAAATGTGATTTTCTGTTGTTTTGGTTTTATACTATTTGTACAAATAATAGGATCAAAATAATAAGCTGATCTTGAGGTGATTTTATATACTGATGCAAAGACCTTTGTACCAGAAAATACAATTCTCCTATAAATATGTGTTTGTTTCTAAATTGCCTATGAGTTAAATATGGATCAGTGTGTACTATTCATATAGATGGATAGCACAACACTTGATTGTATGTATATACACATTTGAATAAACAACTTATATACTGCATATTTACTGTATACATATTTCCTTTTAATCATTGCTTGCACACACACACAGATATATATATATATAGGATTTGTTTACAGATGAAGAGTGTGTGTGTGTATATGACCCTTTAATTGATTTTTGAAATCAGTAAGATGTTGCTTGTTTTACGTGTGTATACAGTAATAGATAACATATTAATGATTGAATGGAGTGCTGTATGTTTAATGTACTATACTGATTTGTACACCTTATGATAGATACATTACAATAGCTGCCACACATACATGCATATATATATATATATGTATGTATATATATATATATGTATATATGTGTGTGTGTGTGTATATGAGTTTGCCTGGACCTACATATAGCAATATACTTCATGATTTTTTAAGCATTGGTATTGATCATAATTTTAGAACTAAAATACATGTCACAGGGAACACTATGATAGGCTTAACCTTATTAAATTTTCCTCTTGCCTGATGTGTGCTATTGAATTTTGCAAAGACATGACACTTAGGTTGCTTAATTTGTGTAAGACTGTAATGTTATATAAGATTATGTATTGAGATATGTGTGATTCCCTTTTGTGCTATCATGCTTCACATATTCATATGTATATATGATACTGATACATACATATGTGGATTGCACACAATAATATAAGAGCAATAATTTGTATATTGTAACACCCCACCTCTGCTAGGGTCACTCACAAAGGGAATGCACTAGTTTTGGAGGGGTATTATCTAGTAAACAGGCGCAGAGATAACACAAGACAGAACATAAATTGAACAGAGTATATAAAGCAGCGGATATAAATTTAACCAAATCTTATTATGTGGAAAATCGAGTCAAAACCTCTTACATCAAAATACCAAGTCATTATTTCATTACATCAAGTTCTAAAGAAGCAAAGTACTTAAAACAACATAAGTCCAATATTATTCCCCAAAAAGAGCATGAGTGCAGCCATAGCATAGCTCAAGACCAAACCGTACATGAGCTGTCAGAAAGCAAGCAAAGTCCAAGCTAAGAGCTAGAGTTTCCTCCCTGAGAACCTGGGGGGAAACGAAAGAAAAAGAGGTGGAAGAAAACGGGTTAGTCAAAAAGACTGGTAAGCCCTAGTGACTATCAGCATAAAAAATAATAAAGTTAACTGGACATGAGAAACTGAGATTAGACATAAAGATAATAACTGCACTGGCATGATAATAAAAGGTAACAAGATAAGAGTGGCATCGCATATACAAGGTTTACTGCACTAACTGTACTAGTGTCCAAATCCATGTCAAGTATAAATCCAGAAATGATCCCTAAACCCAATAACATGAAATGACCCAATACGGGGTCCAACAGTCCATCCTAATCGATCAGCTTTACTCGTCGTGTATCGGTGTCATACGGCCCAATCGCGGAATGTAGTCACATGTGCTAGGTCCACCCCAGCGTGTATCAGGTCCTAGGGTGTCAACCACTGACACAATTCAAGCACGCACAATGTAGTACTATGGGTGCCCATGCCTACTTTTTCAACTCCGGACTAAGTGCACGACCCTAGTCCGCCTGAACCTACACTGGCGCACCTTACTCAGCCGTTATTCTTGGTCGCTTACAATTAGCCCAGTAATCGTGCCCCACCCTGCCTAGTCCCCAGGGTATCGTATACTTCTAAGTGGGTTACTGCTGAAAGGGACCACGTGGCTAGGATTTCTAATGGGTTAAGTATTGTCATTAAAAAGGTCATGACTTAACCCTACCCAAACATATATCTAGTTGGTTAATAATATATACAAGCAGTTCAAGACTTAACCCTATCAAATCGACGTGTCAAATTGGTTAAGTATATTCAAGGGGTCCATGACTTAACCTTACCATGTGGCATTGATTCACTTAACGCACCCCAACCTCTCACATTAGATTTGGTTACGGTTACTGGATGTGCCGGGCGGTTCCAGGCAGATTCACACCATAACCTAGTCTAACCTCGGGTTTAAGGTGCTATATGACCAACTACCCACATTGGGTCCTATTATTTGCAACTACTGGATTTGCCGGGCGGTTCCGGGCAGATTTACGTTGCAAATTCAACCCAACCTCGAGTTGGCCATTTTCAGGTTATCTAATTGTCATGTCCTAAATTCATGTTTTCAAGCTTATTCTCATGTCAAGTTTTCATGTCATATTTTCATGTCATATCATGTCAATTCCATAGCCAATTTTCAAGTTTGCCTAATCTACCCAAAACGCATCCCCAACGTATTCGCATTAATACGACATGTCAAAATAGGGAATAACACAAACAGGATAGTCATAGAATGGCAAAGGTGTTCACAAGTTAAGTATGATGATTATAACATTACAAGCATATGAAATAGGGTCTTAACATCAATTTGACAAGACATGGTGATAGACATGGTAAAGGATTGACATAAAATAGTACCCCAATAATAGTTTCAACATAACAGGCATGGCAAGATAGAGATCGCAAAGGGGTTTTAGATTAAACATGAATATATCCAAATCAAGTTCATACTGATATTCCACAAGGCAACATTTTAGATGAATAGATCTGGGGTGTACAAAACTAGATCCAAAATAACAGATTTTAAAGTGATAGTCATAGATCCAAGATATACAAGAGTAGATCCAACTTAGTTATCATGTTTAGGCATAATTTCAGTTTACATCACGTTCAGGTTAAATTTAGAGTTTAAATCTAAGAGTGACAAAGGGCTTACAGATCGTAGTCTAGAGAATGAGAAAGCAAAAAGAGTAGAAGCAGAATCTCTAGCAAATCCCCAAACCAACGTAGCACTAACAAAGTCCTGAATAGCCTCCTTGTTCTCTATCTTCCAGTCAGAACTTCAACAGCATATGGTCGGATAAGAATGTGATATAAAGTCTAGGGTCAGGGGTTGTTTATATAGTGTTTAGAGAGTGAATCTGGACAAGCAACGAGACCAGATACATCTGGCTCAAAAACAGGCTAGGTGACCAGGTCGACACCCAAGTCGACTGCCCAGTCGACTTGGTCGGGGGGGTCGACTGCCCAATCGACCTGGGTGCTGGCGGGATTTTTCCCGCCCAGTCTGTCTGGGTTTTGAAATTGGAAAAACTTTGGAGAGCCATATCTTGGTCATATGGACTCCGATTTTCGTAAACTCGGACTCGTTTTCAAGCAGAATTTCGAGACGAACGTGATGGCATAGCCCGTTTCCCTTGATTCTTATTTTAAAATTTAATTCTGCCTTGATTTATAGTTATAACGCGTTATCAAAATACGGGTTGTTACATTCTCCCCTCCTTAAAGGATTTCGTCCCCGAAATCTCTAAGTTAGGAAGAACGCATCCTACCATCTACATCCATCTACTCACAACATCATTCACGAGCAACCATTGTCCTTACAAAGATTTCTAATGTTGTATGAACATATGCAGTATTGTGTGTATATGTACTTATCTAATGCAAAAGATCAGGCGGTTACTGATTCAGTAAAACTCCTTAATGCAGGATATGTTAGTGTAATGAGTCCAACATGTATGCAAATTCCTAATATAACTTAAAATTTCTACATGAGTGCACAAACATCATCCACATGCAACATCCACGTGATAGCATAACAAGTTCATCCATGTACAAGTATAAGCACCCATGCAAATGCAACATGAAAAGGTGTCTGAGCCGATCTAGTGCCTAATTTGTGTCATGCATCCACTAGAAATCACTTGCAAACACTTGCAACCATTTGCAAACATCAACCATAACATGTTTCAAATACATATTTACATCCAAAGAGGGTTATAAGGTTCTCAAGACAAGATTAACAAAACAAACATTGGTAGCAAAAGCATGATACGAAGGGTTTACAAGCACAAAGGAAAAGAGATTGAGAAAGTACCCTAAAAAAAGAAATGGGTAAAGCGCGCGTATCTTCTCCTCGGTTTCCCAAGTTGCGTCTTCTTGGGCTTCACTCCACTGTACTTTGACTAGCTTGACTTCGCGATTCCTTAACTTCTTGATCTCCGTCCCTAAGATACGAATACGAACTCGCCTTAGCGTTGCTTCTTTCTCCACTTCTACGCCTTCGAGGATGCTTGGCTCAACCACCTCAGCTGATTCATGTAGGCACTTTCGGAGATGCGAGACGTGAAAGACATTGTGTACTCCGGCCAGCCTCTTAGGTAACTCTACCTTATAGGCCATCTTCCCAATCTTCTCAATGACAGGGAACGGTCCTACGAATCTCGGTGCTAGCTTTCCAATTGCTCCAAAACGAACCACATTGCGCAAAGGAGAGACTTTTATGAAAATCATATCTCTGACTTCGAACTCTAGGTCTGTCCTTCTCTTGTCCGCATAAGATTTCTGTCTATCTTGGGCCGCTTTCATTCGTCTTTGTATCAACTCCACCTTCTCAGAAGTGTCTCGTATCATGTCGGGCCCAAGTATAAGTCTGTCAGTCGTCTCCCACCAACAAGTTGGTGACTTGCACGGTCTTTCATACAGGGCTTCGAATGGTGTCATCCCTATGCTAGCTTGGTAGCTATTATTATAAGCAAACTCCACGAGAGGGAGATGGTCTTCCCAAGTACCACCAAAATCAAGAATGCATAGCCTCAAAAGATCCTCTAGTACTCTATTTACCCTTTCGGTCTATCCATCCGTCTGAGGGTGATAGGCTGTACTTAAATTAATTTGCGTACCCATTGCTTCTTGCAGACTATTCCAAAACTGGCTAGTGAAAATTGGGTCATGGTCACTGACTATGCTAGAAGGAACCCCGTGCAACCGTACTATCTCTCGAAGGTAAATAGATGCTAGCCATGATGCAGTCCTTTTGCTTTTCACCGGAATGAAGTGAGCACTCTTCGCGAGTCTATCAACAATGACCCATATGCTAGTATTCCCCTTCCTCGACCTAGCCAATCCATCCACGAAATCCATCGAGATACTTTCCCACTTCCATTGCGGGACCTCCAAAGGATGTAATAGCCCACCGGGCTTCTTAGATTCGGCCTTGACTTGTTGGCACACCATGCACTTTGAGACGAATTTTGCCACGTCCTTTTTCATTCCGGACCAAAAGAAAATGCATTTCATATCTCTGTACATCTTATCCCCTCCGGGATGTATAGTCATCTTCGAGTGATGCGCCTCTTCGAGAACTTTATTTACTAAGTCTCCTACTAGTGGAACACATAGCCTTCCATCACGCCTTAGCCATCCTTTGTCATCAATGGCATACCTACCAAGGTGACTTGACGTCTCACCACTGATTAACTTGTTCATGATTTCGACTATCTGTGGGTCTTCTTTCTGCGAAGTCCCTACTTGATCTAGAAGCATAGGTCTCAGCTCAAGAGATGCTAACGTACCAGTCAATGACTCAACAGCATGCGTAAAATCAAAGGTCCCTATAAACTCTAGACTTTTTCTTTCAACAAATAAGGGGCTCAAAGTAAACCTTTTACTACTTAGCGCATCCGCCACCACGTTACCCTTGCCAAGGGTATAAGTTATATCGAAGTCATATGAGGCCAAGAATTCCATCCACCGCTGCTGTCTTAGATTCAAATCTTTTTGCGAAAAGAGATACTTAAGTGATTTGTGGTCGGTATACAGCTCGAATTTCTCCCCTAGGAGATAATGGCGCCAAGCTTTAAGTGCAAAAACAATCGCGGCTAACTCCAAGTCATGTGTGGGATAGTTCTTCTCATGAACTTTAAGTTGTCTACCCCCATAGCATATCACTCTTCCTTCTTGCATTAGGACAGCGCCTAATCCCGTGCCGCACGCATCCGTGTACACTGTAAACATTTTTCCTCTATCGGGTAATGCTAAAACTGGGGCTGTGGTGAGGGCTCTCTTGAGTCTCTGAAAAGCAATCTCACATTCTATGTCCCATGCAAACACTAGGTTTTTCTTCGTTAACTTAGTAAGAGGGGCTGAAATCTTAGCGAAGTCCTTAATGAACTTCCTATAAAAGCCCGCCAAACCGAGAAAGCTTCTCACCTCTGTTGCGTTCTTAGTAGTTTTCCCGTCTTGCACCGCAACTACCTTTGCGGGGTCCACGGCTAAACCTTGCTTAGAAACTACGTGCCCAAGAAACCGAACTTCCTCCCTCCAAAAATGGCATTTGGAGAACTTAGCCTTTAACTGGTGTGCTCTAAGCGTATCCATGACTTCCCTGAGGTGTCTAGCATGCTCTTCTTCATCCTTTGAGAAGATTAGAATATCGTCCAAAAAAACCACCACGAACTTGTTAAGGAACTCCCGAAACACCCTACTCATCAGGTCTACAAAGTACGCGGGTGCATTCGTTAACCCAAACGACATGACGAGCCATTCGAAGAACCCATCTGGAGTCCTAAACGCAGTTTTGTCAATGCTATCCTCAGCCACTCTAAGTTGATGGAATCCTGTGGCTAGATCGAGTTGAGAGAAAACAGATGCTCCCACAAGCTGGTCAAAAAGATCATCGATTCTTGGTAGTGGGTGCCTATTCTTCTTCGTCAGCTTGTTTAACTCACGATAATCTACGCACAGACGAAGCGAACCATCTGCCTTAGTAGCGAATACCACCGGAGCACCCCATTCAGAAATGCTTCGCCTTATGAAATTTTTCTCGAGCAAATCCTTGGTTTGTTTACTGAGCTCTCTTCTTTCTCGCGGGGCCATGTGCCTAATGGGCAATGATACTGGCTTCGCATTATCAACAAGATAAATACGGAAGTCTATCTCGCGTTTAGGGGGTAACCACTTCACCTCATCAAAGACATCAGGATATTCTCGGACCACCCTCACAGATTGAAGATTGTCGACGGACGAGTCGAGAGATTCAAGATAACATAACATGACCGGACCCTTCGGGTTACAAGAAAGTTCAAGGGTATTACCAAGGCGTGTCATGAGCCTCACTACCCTTCGTTCACAATCAAGGATAGCTCCATAATTGGACAACCAATCCATGCCCAGAATTAAACCATATCCCATGAATCCGAGAACATAAGCATTACACGTGAATTCCACGCTTAAGATGGAAATCCTCAAATCAACACAAATCATAGATAAATGGGCGGAGCCCCCAATCGGATTTGAATCACTAACGGGATCATCAACTAGACTAGTACTTAAGTGCAGATTTTCAACAATATCAGAAGAGATAAAAGTATGCGATGCACCAGAGTCAAATAAGGTTCGAATAGGAAATTCAGAAATGTAAACAAGGCTTTCTACAGAAATATTACTACCTCGGTCAAGAGCTGGAGTGGTGTTGAGAGCCTGCAACTGCCCTCCAGAAGGTCCTGCTCGCTGTGTCTGCCCTAGCCTCTATCCTTGCTTCTTAGGGCAATCCTTACTGATTTGTCCAGTTTCCCCGCAGTGAAAGCATTCACCCAACTTTCTTTTCTTCCTCCTACAGTCTTTAGCTATATGTCCCGTGATACCACAAAAGTTGCACTTCCTCGTCTCACGTGGCTTGTTAGCATTGTTGTTGTTGCCCTTGTTATTCTTGTTGCCTCCCTTCTTGAAGTCAACCTTCTTGTTATGAGTCTCATTAGACTTAACCTCCTTTTTGTCACCCTTGTCTTCCTCATGAAGAAGGGCCATATTCACCAAGCTTTCAAAGGTCGCCCCCCATGGGCACATGAGTCATGGCCATAGTGTGGAGTGACTCGCTCAATCCTCGAGCAAATCGTAGAGCCTTTTTCTCAGCCGTGTTGACTAAGTCCAAACCAAACTGAGCAAGCTGATTAAACTTATTCACATACTCCCTAACAGACATGTCCCCTTGCTTGAGTGCCAGGAACCTCTCCATCTGAAGGTTCGCTTCTGCTGACGATAAGAATTTAAGCCCAAACCTCTCTCTAAAGTCTGCCCAAGTCTCAATTGGTCTGGTAGCGTTGGTGACTTCCCACCAAAATGCAGCTTCCTCTTTCAACAACCATGCTGCCAACTGAACTTTCCTATGATCCTCCATCTCGAAGATAACGAACAGGTCTTCAGTCTCCTTTAACCAGTTTCGTGCCTCAGCGAAGGTCTCAGTTCCAAGGAAGCTCTTGCCGCCCATTCCTATAAAGTCTTTGCATATTTTGGCGAAGGCGGTGCCGGGAGGAGGAGGAGGAACCGCAGCTACTGGAGGAGGAGGAGGAGGAGGGATGTCTTCCGGGCCCGCTTCGTTGGCCCTAGCTTCCAAGTACCTTCGGAACCATCCGGGTATGGGTACTCCCTCGGGAAGGTTAAGATCGACCATGCTGAAAAACGAAAAGAAAAAGATTCAAACGAGGGAACAAGGAAAGTGCTAATGGCTTTTGGGGAATAGCCTTTTCTTAAAAATAGAACTTTTCTTGAAAAATGCTTCTTTATAAATGGTTTTGAAAATAATTTTCAGAAAGTTTTTAAAACTTTTGCCTAGTCTGGTAACCTTCTGCTCTGATACCAAATGTAACACCCCACCTCTGCTAGGGTCACTCACAAAGGGAATGCACTAGTTTTGGAGGGGTATTATCTAGTAAACAGGCACAGAGATAACACAAGACAGAACATAAATTGAACAGAGTATATAAAGCAGCGGATATAAATTTAACCAAATCTTATTACGTGGAAAATAGAGTCAAAACCTCTTACATCAAAATACCAAGTCATTATTTCATTACATCAAGTTCTAAAGAAGCAAAGTACTTAAAACAACATAAGTCCAATATTATTCCCCAAAAAGAGCATGAGTGCAGCCATAGCATAGCTCAAGACCAAACCGTACATGAGCTGTCAGAAAGCAAGCAAAGTCCAAGCTAAGAGCTAGAGTTTCCTCCCTGAGAACCTGGGGGGAAACGAAAGAAAAGGGGGTGGAAGAAAACGGGTCAGTCAAAAAGACTGGTGAGCCCTAGTGACTATCAGCATAAAAACTAATAAAGTTAACTGGACATGAGAAACTGAGATTAGACATAAAGATAATTTAACACCCCACATCTGTTAAGGTCACTCACAAAGGGAATGCCTTAACTTCAATGGAGTATTATGGGTACTGGAACAGAAATATTACAAGACAGACATATATAAAACAGTGGAAAATAAAGTGGAAGTACTTCAAATCATTTATTAAATATAAATGTTTACAAGAAAAGCCCATCAACTTTCAATACCCAATTTCATAGTTAAAATATCTGTCTTGCTCAAAAACAAAGAAGCATAAAAACAAACTGCAGTATTCCCCAATAAAGCAAAGCAAGCCATAGCCAAGAGAAATCCAAGCCATACATGAAAGAGCCTTGGAGCTTGGTAAGATCCGAACTAAGCTGTATTCCCACCCTGTGAACCTGGGGGGGGGGGGAAACGGAAGAAAAAGAGGCGAAACAAAACGGGTCAGTCATAAAGACTGAGTAAGCCCTAGTGACTTTCAGCATAAAAATGAGTAAAGATAACATGGCATGAATAAACTGAAAGTAAACATAAGCATGATGACAAGGTAGGCAAGATAAACTAAGATAACAAGATAAACTATGATAACAAGATAAACTAAGGTAACAAGATAAACTTAGGGCACGATGAAACAAGTATAACATCCCATAATTCCTATCAAGTATCCCACCGCATGGTTTCTATCAAGAGTAACATCGCAAGGTTTCTAAGCTTTACGATTAAAACGATATTTATTTGCTCTACACCACCTAACTAGCATCCTCATAAGTGTCTTACATGGAATGATATGTACTCCTACTAGTATCCCAACTAGTGTCCTGTGCAACAAGGATCCGTACCCCTTACTAGTGTCCCAACTAGTAGCCCGTGTTATATAATAATTACAACGTGATCCCAATCCCCGCAATTATGGTAGCCTTCAGGTGTACATCGATTTTGAGGATTCCACCTCGATCACCCCAATGGCCATGTATATATTCGATGCACCCTTACTACCTTATCGATCGGCTCCCTACTTGACCTAGTTCTCATTTGTGCACGCGGCCCCCTACTTGTAGATACCTGTGCTGGTCCCACCATGGGGTGTATCAAGTCCCATGGTGGCAACCCTGACACAATCCAGATGCACAGCTTTATACCTACTGATGCCCAGTGGCTAAATTTTCTGTGTTGAAGTGTGTGCACGCCCGCACTCCATTAGAACCTGCACTGCTGCACCAACTGCCGCTAATTTGACCTCTTATAATCAGCCCAGTAATCGTGCCCCACCCTGCCTAGCTCAGGGTTCCGTTGATACCTAATGTGGGTTACTGCTGAAATGGGTCCCCGTTACTAATTTTTTCTAATGGTTAAGTCTGTGGGCCTATACTCTCTGATATTACCCACAAACCCTGATGTGTACTTAACCCCGCTACTGATTCAAGCATGTGTATTTAATGGTTAAGTGTATGTTGGCCTATATTTACTAATATTACCCACCAACCCGATATGTACTTAACCCTTCTACTCGTTATGTTACTTTGGTTAAGAGTTTATCTTAGTTAACTAAACCTTTCTCGCTTATTATGTTTGATTGGTTAAGTGTGGTTTATTAACTTAACCCCGTTCGTCTATCTGGTTACATTGGTTAAGAATTTTCTTGTTAACTTAACCCCATGTGTTACTTAACCCTACTACGCATCACATCAGATTGGTTAAGTGCATGTTAACTTAACCCTATCCACTAGTCATATTATAATGGTTAAGTGTTATCAACTTATTCACGTTAACTTAACCCACCCGCTTGTCCTGTTATGTTGGTTGAGTGTTACTACTTAACCGCAACCACTTGTCTAATTAACCCATTGTATTAGTTAAGTGTTCTCATTAACTTAACCTCACTCTCTAGTCCAGTTTAATCATGTTATAATGGTTAAACATTTTCTTAACCTTACCCACTCCCGTAGTCAACTTATTAAATTGGTTAAGTGTCCTGATTGACCTAATCATATTACTTAACCCACCCATTTATATCATATTTGTTAAGTGTTCTTATTTACTTAACCCTACCCACTGGTCTAATTACCATGTTACGTTGGTTAAGTATTACTATTCGTATTTCCACATGTCACCCACATGTCACCCACTTAACCCCCATGTCCCACCACATGTTTATCTGGTTAAGTATTTCTTAATTCATTAAGACCGTAACCTTATAAAGACCTCTCACATTAGACTGACATTTATGGCAGCTGGATTTGTCGGGCGGGTCCGGGCAGTCTTACACCATAAAAGAGTCTAACCTCGTGTCTTTACAACTGTTACGCTTTTAATTTGGGCCTAGGACCTCTCACATTGGGCTACCATTTGTGACTACTGGATTTGCCGGGCGGTTCCGGGCAGGTTTACGTCACAAATGTGTCCAACCTCGTGTCCTAAGCATTGATTATCACTTATAATCTTTTACCCCAATTTGAATTTATTTCCCTATTCAAATTATCAATTAATTCCTAATTTAAGGACGTCCATAATTGACTCAATTATGTCCATCAATTAATGGTATGCAAAATCATATCAATTTTACCACAATTTATCTTATGCCATTAAAGGCAACTTATCTCAATTTATATTTATCCCTCTTTTAAGGCTATTACATGCCAACTACCCAAAACCCAATTAGGCGTGTTCATATTAGCCCTTTTTTCAAGACATAAATTATCATATGTGTTTCAACTACAAATCTCACATAATTAACATATGCCCAAGTTCTAGATTACATATCAGTTTTACATATTCCCAATTCATACCAAATCTACATATGTTCAATTCATGCCTGTTTACATGTATGCCAAATTTATATATGCCTAATCTTAGACAATTTACATATATACCAAGTTTCATGCCTTTTTATACATATATCAAGATTCATAGTTTACATGTTTACAAAGCTATGCCCAATTCACATAGATCAATTTTTAGCCAAATATATGTATCAATATTCTTGCCATATTTTACATAGGTCAAGTTTCATACCAACTACATGTATTCCATGTTTACCCCAATTTACCCAAGCTAGCAAAACTTTAATTATAACGATAATACCCAAATTCAAATTTCGTGTTAATGGCAATAATAGTACCCAAGTATCCAGTTTTCATATTATGCCTTCGATTCTACCAAACACATATATCCAACAAGGCAATATCCCAATATTTCCCCCATATTGAATCGCACGCAAATCGCAGTTTAGGCCTAGGTCCGAAATTGACCATGGTTCATCAAAAGAAAACAAATAGGGGAAAGGTAGAATTTTGCATCAAAATAAGATCGGAGAGAAAACATCATCACAAGCATATTAAGATTACAACAGGCTTAATAGATCATGAACTAGACATGAGAGTGAAAATAGAAAAGTTTCCAAGATCCAAGAAGAAACAAGAATAGATCTGGATCGATAAACATACTTAATCCAATTCCACTTTAATTCACGGCCACATTATAACTAAATATTTAAATCGGAAAGCAACTAGAACTTACAGAGAACGGCATATGAATTAGGGAGTGAATTTGTCGTAGAAAGTTGCAGTGTCATTGATCTATCCTCTTGAATTTGTTGTAGAAGCATTGATCTTTGATTTGATTTGGGTTTGAACGCTTAAGCTTTAATTTAGAGACGGCGGCCATGTCTCAAGAGGGATTTTAGCAGAATTTTGGTGTCATATGAATTTGTGTGAGTTAGGCTAGGTCTAGGTGTTATTTTATAGGTGTAGCAATTCATTTCAACCATCGGATTAACCCTAAAACCCATCTGGACCATCAAAACTCGTCCCGGGCCTCAAAAATGGGTTCTGGACCACCCCAGGCCGACCAGGTCGACCTGTACAGAGGGGGGGTCAACACTATAGTCGACCTGGGGGGGCGGGGGCAGGTCGACTATAGTGTCGACACTATGGTCGACTTGGGTCAGTCTGCTGAAATTTTGTTTTGGCTGTATCTTGGTCATACGAACTCCGATTTTAGAAAACTCGGACTCTATTTCGCGTATTTTTCCGAGAGGAACGCAATGGTGATGTCCATTTCACCTAATTCCTGATTCTTAAATTAATTATCCTTATTTTACTATCTTTTCCGTTACATACATCGTTATCGAACTAATTTTTCTTCTCTTCCATGTATTAATTAATTCTTCTTATGCATCACCATTATTTACCCATCATAAGCATATTTTTATATATTTTATTTTATTTTTAATTATATTAAAAATAAGAGGTGTTACATTCTCCCCTCCTTAAAGGATTTCGTCCCCGAAATCTTCAAGTTAAGAAGAATGTGTCCTACCATCCATCATCCATCTACTCAATCATCAATCACAGGCATTCATTGTCCTTAAGAGATTTCTAATGCTGTATGAACATATGCAAGAAGTGTGTGTATATGTTCCTTGTCTAGTGCAAATGATCAGGCCTGATTGATCTTCTAAATGCAAAATATGTTTAGTGCCATGAGTCCAACATGTATGCAAATAGTCCTAGTCACATAAACACTATATGTGTGCACAAACATCCATCCATATGCAACATTCACATGATAACACATTCAATTTCATCCACAAACAAGTGTAAACACTCATGCATATGCAATATGAAAGGTGATTGAGCCGATCTAGTGCCTAATGTGTGTAAATGCATCCACGAGCAACCACTAGCAACCACTTGCAACCACTTGCAACCATCAATCATAACATGTCTCAAACACATGTTTACACCCAATTGTTCCTATCTAAAGGTATAGTCGAATGATAGAAGCAAGTAAAAACTTTGTGCCCATTAGGCAATGTCAAAACTGGAAATCTATGCCATATATATATTGATTAGGAGAATAACTCTCTAAGCATCAGCCCCGAAGACCGAAATCAACATCAGACTGACACCCAAAGAATTACTCAACCCAACCACTATATATGATTCTAGGAAACTAAGCATGATGGACTCCTTTTAGGTCACAAGGTAATCCCTTCCTAAGACCAACCCGTATCCTATAAAACCCAAAAAAAGTTTAGTCAAACCAACGAACACCCTCAAGCCCCAACATGTGTTACTAACAGATGAGTCATACTCCCTATGAGGTTCGCAATAGAAATAGGATTGAGAATATGACCGAGAGGATATACACAAAAGATAGCATGTGAGTAAGCTCTACAGGAAAAGAGGAATCAAGGATATACTCTTAAAAAGAGATATGATGCACGAATCTAGTCTTCAATCTTCTAAGTCGCATTTCCTTGAGCTTAACTCCATTGTGCTTTGACCGTCTTTAACTTCACAATTTCGTAGCATCTTAATTCTTGTTTCCAAAATATGAGTTGGAACCCATTTCACTGTTACCTCTCGTTCCACTTTCACTTATTCTCTTTCTAGTATACTCGGCTCAAACATAACTGCGTACTCATGGTTTCATGCAAACTCTCCAAAATTCACTAGTGAATCTTGGATCTCGTCCCCTTACTATCAGGTATTCCACGCAGAAGAACTATCTCTTGAAAATAAATGCCAACCATGCTGCCAAATGTACTTACTAAGGTGATTCTCTACAACTCATGCATAAGCGAAATGACCCATCTGCCTTAGTGGCGAACACTACTCGATCGGATTACAAATTACCAATAAATGTGTCAAGAGATTCTAGGTAACTAAGCATGGTAAAACTCTAAGGGCTACACTAGACTTCGAGGGTATTACCGAGGAAAGTCAAGAGTCTAACTACCCTCTTTTCAAAACCGAAAATGTTACCCTTTACTGGATAACCATTCCATCGCTAGAATCAACCCATAGCCCAAAACATAAACATTACTTCTAAACTCAACACTTAGCATAGACATTCTCAAATCCAAACAAGTCATGAATAAATGAGCCGATTCCCCAACAGGATTTGAGACGAAAATGGGATCTTCTAATACGCTAGTATTAAGGTGCAGAGACTCAACTATCGAAGCAGAATAAAAAGGATGCGATGTACAAAAACAGAGTTCTAGTGGGATGATAGAAAAGAAAAGCTAAACCTTTAACAGAAACGTTACCACCTCTCTTAGGTACGCTAATAGTGAGAGCATGCAATTGCCTCTCTCGACGATCTTGTCCCTTGCCCTTGTCCTATAATACTTAACTACATGTCCCTTCTCACTAAAGATACTCTCTCTTGTCATGGGTTTTACTATTCTTTCACTTTGGCCTCTTTCCTCTCACCTTTTTCCTCCTTCGTGGATTAAGCTATAACAACTAGCTTCTTGTTCTTACTGTCCTTGTATAGTTTGTTGACAAGTCTTTCGAAGCCACCTCCAACGCATGGCACTCTACCCAACTTGAAATAAGATTAGACGCAGATGGAACTACCACGGCTACAGATGGAGGTTGGGCACTCCTTTTCCCTCCGGCATGTGTCGGATGCCTACTAAACTATGGTGAAAAGAGAGAGAAGAGATTTCAAGAGAGAATCAAAAGATAGTGCATATGGCTTTGGGGAATATGCCTTTTAACTAAAACAAAGTTTTCTTGAAAATTTGCTTCTTTGTAAACGTTTTGAAAACTAGTTTCAGAAGGTTTTTGAAAACTTTTGCCCAGTCTGGTAACCTTCTGCTCTGATACCAAATTTAACACCCCACATCTGTTAAGGTCACTCACAAAGGGAATGCCTTAACTTCAATGGAGTATTATGGGTACTGGAACAGAAATATTACAAGACAGACATATATAAAACAGTGGAAAATAAAGTGGAAGTACTTCAAATCATTTATTAAATATAAATGTTTACAAGAAAAGCCCATCAACTTTCAATACCCAATTTCATAGTTAAAATATCTGTCTTGCTCAAAAACAAAGAAGCATAAAAACAAACTTCAGTATTCCCCAATAAAGCAAAGCAAACCATAGCCAAGAGAAATCCAAGTCATTCATGAAAGAGCCTTGGAGCTTGGTAAGATCCAAACTAAGCTGTATTCCCACCCTGTGAACCTAGGGGGGGAACGGAAGAAAAAGAGGCGAAACAAAACGGGTCAGTCATAAAGACTGAGTAAGCCCTAGGGACTTTCAGCATAAAAATGAGTAAAGATAACATGGCATGAATAAACTGAAAGTAAACATAAGCATGATGACAAGGTAGGCAAGATAAACTAAGGTAACAAGATAAACTTCGGGCACGATGAAACAAGTATAACATCCCATAATTCCTATCAAGTATCCCACCGCATGGTTTCTACCAAGAGTAACATCGCAAGGTTTCTAAGCTTTACGATTAAAATGATATCTATTTGCTCTGCACAACCTAACTAGCATCCTCATAAGTGTCTTACATGGAATGATCTGTACTCCTACTAGTATCCCAACTAGTGTCCTGTGCAACAAGGATCCGTACCCCTTACTAGTGTCCCAACTAGTAGCCCGTGTTATATAATAATTACAACGTGATCCCAATCCCCGCAATTATGGTAGCCTTCAGGTGTACATCGATTTTGAGGATTCCACCTCGATCACCCCAATGGCCATGTATATATTCGATGCACCCTTACTACCTTATCGATCGGCTCCCTACTTGACCTAGTTCTCATTTGTGTCATGCGGCCCCCTACTTGCAGATACCTGTGCTGGTCCCACCATGGGGTGTATCAAGTCCCATGGTGGCAACCCTGACACAATCAAAATGCACAGCTTTATACCTACTGATGCCCAGTGGCTAAATTTTCTGCGCCAAAGTGTGTGCACGCCCGCACACCGTTAGAACCTGAACTGCTGCACCAACCGCCGCTAATTTGACCTCTTATAATCAGCCCAGTAATCGTGCCCCACCCTGCCTAGCTCAGGGTTCCGTTGATACCTAATGTGGGGTACTGCTGAAATGGGTCCCCGTTACTAATTTTTTCTAATGGTTAAGTCTGTGGGCCTATACTCTCTGATATTACCCACCAACCCTGATGTGTACTTAACCCCGCTACTGATTCAAGCATGTGTATTTAATGGTTAAGTGTATGTTGGCCTATATTTACTAATATTACCCACCAACTCGATATGTACTTAACCCTTCTACTCGTTATGTTACTATGGTTAAGAGTTTATCTTAGTTAACTATACCATTCTCGCTTATTATGTTTGATTGGTTAAGTGTGGTTTATTAACTTAACCCCGTTCGTCTATCTGGTTACATTGGTTAAGAATTTTCTTGTTAACTTAACCCCATGTGTTACTTAACCCTACTACGCATCACATCAGATTGGTTAAGTGCATGTTAACTTAACCCTATCCACTAGTCATATTATAATGGTTAAGTGTTATCAACTTATTCACGTTAACTTAACCCACCCGCTTGTCCTGTTATGTTGGTTGAGTGTTACTACTTAACTGCAACCACTTGTCTAATTAACCCATTGTATTAGTTAAGTGTTCTCATTAACTTAACCTCACTCTCTAGTCCAGTTTAATCATGTTATAATGGTTAAACATTTTCTTAATCTTACCCACTCCCGTAGTCAACTTATTAAATTGGTTAAGTGTCCAGATTGACCTAATCATATTACTTAACCCACCCATTTATATCACATTTGTTAAGTGTTCTTATTTACTTAACCCTACCCACTGGTCTAATTACCATGTTACGTTGGTTAAGTATTACTATTCGTATTTCCACATGTCACCCACATGTCACCCACTTAACCCCCATGTCCCACCACATGTTTATCTGGTTAAGTATTTCTTAATTCATTAAGACTGTAACCTTATAAAGACCTCTCACATTAGACTGACATTTATGGCAGCTGGATTTGCCGGGAGGGTCCGGGTAGTCTTACACCATAAAAGAGTCTAACCTCGTGTCTTTACAACTGTTACGCTTTTAATTTGGGCCTAGGACCTCTCACATTAGGCTACCATTTGTGACTACTGGATTTTCCGGGCGGTTCCGGGCAGGTTTACGTCACAAATGTGTCCAACCTCGTGTCCTAAGCATTGATTATCACTTATAATCTTTTACCCCAATTTGAATTTATTTCCCTATTCAAATTATCAATTAATTCCTAATTTAAGGACGTCCATAATTGACTCAATTATGTCCATTAATTAATGGTATGCAAAATCATATCAATTTTACCACAATTTATCTTATGCCATTAAAGGCAACTTATCTCAATTTATATTTATCCCTCTTTTAAGGCTATTACATGCCAACTACCCAAAACCCACTTAGCCGTGTTCATATTAGCCCTTTTTTCAAGACATAAATTATCATATGTGTTTCAACTACAAATCTCACATAATTAACATATGCCCAAGTTCTAGATTACATATCAGTTTTACATATGCCCAATTCATACCAAATCTACATATGTTCAATTCATGCCTGTTTACATGTATGCCAAATTTATATATGCCTAATCTTAGACAATTTACATATATACCAAGTTTCATGCCTTTTTATACATATATCAAGATTCATAGTTTACATGTTTACAAAGCTATGCCTAATTCACATAGATCAATTTTTAGCCAAATATATGTATCAATATTCTTGCCATATTTTACATAGGTCAAGTTTCATACCAACTACATGTATTCCATGTTTACCCCCAATTTACCCAAGCTAGCAAAACTTTAATTATAACGATAATACCCAAATTCAAATTTCGTGTTAATGGCAATAATAGTACCCAAGTATCCAGATTTCATATTATGCCTTCGATTCTACCAAACACATATATCCAACAAGGCAATATCCCAATATTTCCCCCGTATTCAATCGCATGCAAATCGCAGTTTAGGCCTAGGTCCGAAATTGACCATGGTTCATCAAAAGAAAACAAATAGGGGAAAGGTAGAATTTTGCATCAAAATAAGATCGGAGAGAAAACATCATCACAGGCATATTAAGATTACAACAGGCTTAATAGATCATGAACTAGACATGAGAGTGAAAATAGAAAAGTTTCCAAGATCCAAGAAGAAACAAGAATAGATCTGGATCGATAAACATACTTAATCCAATTCCACTTTAATTCATGGCCACATTATAATTAAATATTTAAATCGGAAAGCAACTAGAACTTACAGAGAACGACATATGAATTAGGGAGTGAATTTGTCGTAGAAAGTTGCAGTGTCATTGATCTATCCTCTTGAATTTGTTGTAGAAGCATTGATCTTTGATTTGATTTGGGTTTGAACGCTTAAGCTTTAATTTGGAGACGGCGACCATGGCTCAAGAGGGATTTTAGCAGCATTTTGGTGTCATATGAATTTGTGTGAGTTAGGCTAGGTCTAGGTGTTATTTTATAGGTGTAGCAATTCATTTCAACCATCAGATTAACCCTAAAACCCATCCGGACCATCAAAACTCGTCCCGGGCCTCAAAAATGGGTTCTGGACCACCCCAGGTCGACCTGTACAGAGGGGGGGTCGACACTATAGTCGACCTGGGAGGGGCGGGGGCAGGTCGACTATAGTGTCGACACTATGGTCGACCTGGGTCAGTCTGCTGAAATTTTGTTTTGGCCATATCTTGGTCATACGGACTCCGATTTTAGAAAACTCGGACTCTATTTCGCGTATTTTTCCGAGAGGAACGCAATGGTTATGTCCATTTTACCTAATTCCTGATTCTTAAATTAATTATCCTTATTTTACTATCTTTTCCGTTACATACATCGTTATCGAACTAATTTTTCTTCTCTTCCATGTATTAATTAATTCTTCTTATGCATCACCATTATTTACCCATCATAAGCATATTTTTATATATTTTATTTTATTTTTAATTATATTAAAAATACGGGGTGTTGCAGATAATAACTGGACTGGCATGATAATAAAAGGTAACAAGATAAGAGTGGCGTCGCATATACAAGGTTTATTGCACTAACTGTGCTAGTGTCCAAATCCATGTCAAGTATAAATCCAGAAATGATCCCTAAACCCAATAACATGAAATGACCCAATACGGGGTCCAACAGTCCATCCTAATCGATCGGCTTTACTCGTCATGTATCGGTGTCATACGGCCCAATCACGGAATGTAGTCACATGTGCTAGGTCCACCCTAGGGTGTATCAGGTCCTAGGGTGTCAACCACTGACACAATTCAAGCACGCACAATGTAGTACTACGGGTGCCCATGCCTACTTTTTCAACTCCGGACTAAGTGCACGACCCTAGTCCTACTAAACCTACACTGGTGCACCTTACTCAGCCGTTATTCTTGGTCGCTTACAATCAGCCCAGTAATCGTGCCCCACCCTGCCTAGTCCCCAGGGTATCGTGATACTTCTAAGTGGGTTACTGCTGAGAGGGACCACGTGGCTAGGATTTCTAATGGGTTAAGTATTGTCATTAAAAAGGTCATGACTTAACCATACCCAAACATATATCTAGTTGGTTAAGAATATATACAAGCAGTTCAAGACTTAACCCTATCAAATCGACATGTCAAATTAGTTAAGTATATTCAAGGGGTCCATGACTTAACCTTACCATGTGGCATTAATTCACTTAACGCACCCCAACCACTCACATTAGACTTGGTTACGGTTACTGGATGTACCGGGCGGTTCCGGGCAGATTTACACCATAACCTAGTCTAACCTCGGGATTAAGGTGCTATATGACCAACTACCCACATTGGGTCCTATTATTTGCAACTACTGGATTTGCCGGGCGGTTCCGGGCAGATTTACGTTGCAAATTCAACCCAACCTCGAGTTGGCCATTTTCAAGTTATCTAATTGTCATGTCCCAAATTCATGTTTTCAAGCTTATTCTCATGTCAAGTTTTCATGTCATATTTTCATGTCATATCATGTCAATTCCATAGCCAATTTTCAAGTTTGCCTAATCTACCCAAAACGCATCCCCAACGTACGTGAATTCGCATTAATACAACATGTCAAAATAGGGAATAACACAAACAGGATAGTCATAGAATGGCAAAGGTGTTCACAAGTTAAGCATGATGATTATAACATTACAGGCTTATGAAATAGGGTCTCAACATCAATTTGACAAGACATGGTGATAGACATGGTAAAGGATTGACATAAAATAGTACCCCAATAATAGTTTCAACATCACAGGCATGGCAAGATAAAGATCGTAAAGGGGTTTTAGATTAAACATAAATATATCCAAATCAAGTTCATACTGATATTCCACAAGGCAACATTTTAGATGAATAGATCTGGGGTGTACAAAACTAGATCCAAAATAACAGATTTAAAAGTGATAGTCATAGATCCTAGATATACAAGAGTAGATCCAACTTAGTTATCATGTTTAGGCATAATTTCAGTTTACATCACGTTCAGGTTAAATTTACAGTTTAAATCTAAGAGTGACAAAGGGCTTACAGATCGTAGTCTAGAGAATGAGAAAGCAAAAAGAGTAGAAGCAGAATCTCTAGCAAATCCCCAAACCAACGTAGCACTAACAAAGTCCTGAATAGCCTCCTTGTTCTCTATCTTCCAGTCAGAACTTCAGCAGCATATGGTCGGACAAGAATGTGATAGAAATTCTAGGGTCAGGGGCTGTTTATATAGTGTTTAGAGAGTGAATCTGGACAAGCAACGAGACCAGATACATCTGGCTCAAAAACAGGCTAGGTGACCAGGTCGACACCCAAGTCGACTGCCCAGTCGACTTGGTCTTGGGGGGGGGGGGGGTCGACTGCCCAGTCGACTCCCCAGTTGACTTGGGTGCTGGCGGGATTTTTCCCGCCCAGTCTGTCTGGGTTTTGAAATTCGAATTTTGAACTTGAATTCGAACTGTTTTGAACTGTGGAATTTTCTGAAACTTTGGAGAGCCATATCTTGGTCATACGGACTCCGATTTTCGTAAACTCGGACTCGTTTTCAAGCAGAATTTCGAGACGAACGTAATGGCATAGCCCATTTCCCTTTATTCTTATTTTAAAATTTAATTCTGTCTTGATTTATAGTTATAACGTGTTATCAAAATACGGGTTGTTACATATATCACACATATTCACAGCATTTGAAATGTACAAGCAGTAGAAAATATGATTTGCTAACTGCATACATATATATGAGTATTTGATTGCTATGAAAAATGTCATGACTCTGTTATAGTTTTATTTTGGGACCAGAAACCCTAGTTTTTAAATGAGCCTTTTGAATCTGATAGGTAAATTTGTGTATTTAAATCAATGATGCAAATATAATTTAAGATTAAACAAGTGTGACTTGTTTTAAATGTTAAATCTTGACAATGTGAACATTGGTTACATCTGTCTATTTTAAAAATATATTTACGTATGCATTTAGATCAAAAAATTTCGGCTAGATAATGAGTCAAATTGTTTAATAACCTAACAAATATTACTGTTTTTAGAGTCAGGTTGAAATTCCAATCTACAAGCTATTTTGGTTTTAATTTTAATTTAGTTTAATGATTTTGATTGAACAATTTTAAAATACAAATATGTGGTTGTATGCCATTGCAAACAGAACTGCCTCATATACACATACTTTATCTGATTGTATGACATTCATATGCACAGCTATGATTATATACTTCTGGGTTTTTAATATATTAATGTGTATTGTTGATATGTAGAGATGGATACACCAGTTTGAAAAGGCATATAATCCATTGCTTCCTTGGTCCGTATGATGGGCTAGAGTTCAGTAAAAGGATGCATCAGAAACATGCTTGTGTTTAAAATGTTAAATACTGCAATGTTAGGGATGAGAATCAAGGATCTTAAGGCAAAAACTAATACTAGAGGGGGTGAATAGTGTTTTAAAGAACTTATAGAAATCTTAACCGATTAATAATTACTTAAACAACTATATGAATCACAGAATGAATATCACAACAGAAACAATCACAGATGCAAATATAAAAAGAAATAAAATGGATTTTATACTGGTTGGAATTACTCCTGCATCCAGTCCCATGCAACGCTGGATTGCGCAGAGTTTTATTAATATCAGTATCCAATTACAACCCCCTTGATTTCATGACTACAAGGTTAACACTTATGCGACACCCTTGATTTCACGGCTACAAGGTTAACACGCTCCTTTTCCTTGATTTACGGGTTATAAGGAACACACCATTTCCTTATCGATTACAATTGCCCTCGAAATCATGAATAGCTCTTCCAAACATAGACTATTTGATAGAGATTGAGAATAGAAGAAGACTGATATAATTTGTATTGAAATCGGCAGAGTATAAGTGTAGAAACTTAGAAAATTAAGTAGAATAATGGTGGTTTGATAAAGGAGGAAGAAGGAGAATATATATTATAAAAAATCGAAACTAGACCCTTTATATAGTGTTCTAGGGACACAACCATTTTTGTAACGTTTTAAATATGAAAAGACAAATCTTTTTAAATTTAAAATATGTGACAGTTATATGTCGATATGTACATTTGTGTATGTCGACATATATACATACATATATATATATACACATAAATTTGAATTTTAAATCATTTTTCAAGTAATCTATATATAAAAACTATATAAGAAACTTATATTTATAAATATATTTGAAAATCATAAAAAATCTTTGGATGATTTAAAAATAGTTTGAAAGGAGTTTGAGATAATTTGAAAACAATTTAAAAGGAATAATATGAAAACAGAAATTTGAGAGTGCTAATCAGGATTTTACATACTAACTAGACTCTATTACTCTGATAATCTTGATCTCCTGAAATCTTGATAACTTTGATACTCATGAGTCTTTGAATCTCCTTTGAAATCTTGAATCTCTTAAACTGTACTTTCTTCAATATTTATTTCCTGCTTATAAATCCTACATATATATATTCTGGATAAAAGTGTTAGTATATATATTTTATAATCAATAATGTTAATAATTGAAACAAAGTTGTTGTCATCAAAACATCACGAACATTCCATTCTTCAACATGCAAGTACATACATTTCAGGCAAGTGCGGCTTGTTTTGTCAATATATATATATATATATATACATATATATATATATATATATACACACACATGTGTGTGTGTCTTAGAATTTAGGAAGATAATTATTGTAATTCGATGTTTAAATCTAAATTTATATATGAACATGTTTTCAATTTAAGAAGAATAATTTAAAAACAGAAATTTGAGAGTGCTAATCGGAGTTTTACATGCTAACTAGACTCTATTACTCTGATAATCTTGGTCTCTTGAAATCTTGACACTCATGAGTCTTGAATCTCCTTTGAAATCTTGAATCTCTCAAGCTGTATAGTCTTCAATATTTATTTCCTGCATATAAATCCTATATATATATATATATATTCTGGCTAAAAGTGTCAATATATATATTTTATAATCAATAATGTTAATAATTGAAACAAAGTTGTTGTCATCAAAACATCATGAACATTCCATTCTCCAACATGCAAGTATATATATTTCAGGCAAGTACGACTTGTTTTGTGTATATATATATATATATGTGTGTGTGTGTGTGTGTGTGTGTGTGTGTGTGTGTGTGTGTGTATCAGAATTTGGGAAGATAATTATTGTAATTCGATGTTTAAATCTAAATTTATGTATGAACATGTTTTAAGTTATATCAGTATTGTACATAATGGTATAAAAGTTAAACTAGATTTAGTGTTGCCCATGAACTGGTTGATGCATACACCATATGTTTCCACATATTACTTATGTTGTTTATATGACAAGTTGATGGTGTATTCAAATATACAAAATTTATGTTGTATGAATGTAGGCTTTAAAATCTATTTATATGTATATGCCTGGACAATTTTTTTTATCAAACTGAACTGTATATGTAGTTTTATAACACTATGCGTCTATATATTTGGTTTTATACATATTTGGATAATATGTTTATATCAATTCTGATGTGTATATGTATAAAAGAACTGTGCCCGCAAGTGAAGTATAATACATGTATGGTATATTATAATGAATAAGAAGTTCACAAGGTTTATAAATACATGATTGAAACTGGGACTTTATATTAGGCCTAGAAGTCTGCTTTGGGGGGGTGTGTGTGTGATTTAGTCTCGTTATATGACTTTGCAAAGTTGATGTGATAATTTTGTGGAAAATGTTATTTTATCTAAACACTCAAAGGGCCCCTGAGTATGTTATACACGAAAATGGGCTTGATTTGTATGCTTATAAATTAATGGGCTCAGCGTGTTTCTTTTAAGTTTGCAAATGATATATTATTATTCCAATATGGCTATCTATTGCTTTACGAAAATTTGTAAAATGGTTTTTGCATACTACGCCATAGATGGCCAACGGCAACCCCAGAGAACTGACGCAGTAGGTGCAAAATAGTGTTGCTATAGGCAAAAAATGACCTGTGACAACACTTTTTTGGGGTTGCCTTTTGCCACGTTGCCTAAAAGTCAAAGGCAACACATCTGCGACCCTAAGGCAACATCAGCACAGATGTTGCCACAAGTACCACTAGAACAAAAAAAATCCTATTTACAACTGCCAAAAACAGTTGTAATATGTCTAATACAGCTGGCAATCATAATAAAGTCAACCTTTTTTACAACTGTTTCTAGCAGTTGTTAAAATTTGTTTTAGAAATGATAAAAATAATTACACCTCAACTACTATTAATCAAAGATTTCATAATATTATAATAAATATTATAACACAGTATTTTATTCAAATAAATATTTTATTTCAACATTTTAAATGGTACAAATTTTTTAACTTCAGTATTGTACATTCACTCGTATATTACACAATCATTCATATTTACATACATTCCTCACTACATTATCACTCGATTCACTCATATAGAGACTCACACATACAAGTAGGGGTGGGCACGGTCGGTTAACCGATTCAATCGGTTAATTTTTTCGGTTAACCGCAAAACAACAGCGGTTCGGTTAACCGAACTTCGGTTAATTATGGCTCTGGTTAACCGACCGAACCGCCAAAAATTAACCGCGGTTAACCGCTCTATTTAAGTGGTTAACCAATTAACAAGAACGATTAACCATTAATCGGTTAACCGCCTATATTCATTAGTTAACCGGTAAAACTGCAACACAAGGACTATGATACCATGTCAACAATTGAAATTATACGTTAATGCATTACAAGCAATTGTTCCAGTACAAAATTTTGCAATTCGCAAGCATCATTTACTTCAATTCTCAATTACTCAGTCCAGCATTATTACAAACTTACAATGACTGTACATGTACAATTTGCTCAGTCCAGCATCATTTACTTCAAGATCCAAGGTTGATGGCTTGATGCACAATTTTTTTCCTACTCGAAAGACATTGACTTTAGCCAAAAAGGTAATATACACAAACCTGAAATCTAGCAAAACTTGTAAATGTGATAACACAATAGAATAATATTGTGTGATAATAATTATCATCCAATTTTACTTCAAGAGAAAGTAATACCATCCATATATTAGAGTATACAAGTGAATGGGTAACATATATCCATCAGAGCCAGCAAATGAACAATGTAAGCAAAGTAGCAAACCAGCACTCAGATAAATGATAATACAGCATATAATATTTCCTTATTAGGTCTAAAGTCCATTTTCGAACTTCATGGCCAGCACAGTTCTTGCCAGAGCTGACAACATCTTAAATCACAAGCAATGATAGGAAATCCTCAATTGCGTTTTAATCGGGCATCAAACCTATCATCGATCTAATCGAGATGCTCTCATATGAATAACAAAAGAAAAACTAACATTTGAATTCAATATTGTTAGAGTAGATTTGCTGAGTAATTGTAATTATCTATACATGAAATGAAGGCAGATCTAGGGATTTCCAGAACGAGAGGAAAAGGTAATTAAAGCAGCGTATGCTTTTCCACTTTAGGCTTTTTAGGCATGAAATGTTCAGGTTGGTTACGGTAAATATGAATACGACCTGTTTCGTTTGAAATTTGGTCGGTTAATGGTTAACCGCGGATAATGAAAGTGTTATCCGTTAACCGAACCGACTTTTAGAGGTTAATGTCGGTCGGTTAACCGAAAGTTCGGTTAACCGAAAAAATCAGTTAAGGCGGTTCGGTCGACGTCGGTTAAATCGATTAAGTCGGTTCGGTCGGATAAATGCCCACCCCTACATACAACCATAAGCAAGAAAAAATACACGAAACTTAATATATAAACTACTACCTTTATTTTTTTCCCTTCTGATGATTCGCTCGCAAACGCAACTTCTCTAGTTCAATCATGAATCGCCTCAAATACATCGACATTCATTCATCATTGATCACCTTGAATTGAGTGATTTACCTTCAAATTCTCTGCTTTGTTGTATGTGGCTGCATGGTAGAATGGACCACGTAAAATATTGACAGTTATATTGTAAGTATTTGAACTATTTCGCTAACAATTTGAGGAGTGCATATCCTCACTGTTCCAGCCATACTCGACTGAGAAATAACATCAGAGTGAGAAGTCTCAATAGCTACATGAAAATCAACATCACGTGAAGAAGATGAACCTACAATTTCACTAACACCCTCTTGATTTATAATGGAAACTGATCCATGCAAAACAAGTGCCGAATTCACATATCGAGCCCATTATCAAAATGAGACAAACTCGCACCGTTATCCTGACAAATTGTTGCTTCACCAATCATTAAATCTACCTCTTTATCATTCACAAAAACAGAGTCCTCTTCGGCCCTAATAATAGCAGCATCCACCTCACATGACATAAGGAAGAACCAACAATTTTGTTTAACACCCTCCTAATTTGTACTAGAAACTAAATCATGCAAGCAGGCTTAAACGTCAACAATCCCATAACCCGAAAGAAACGAACTCATTCCGTAAAATCTACCATAATATCATTTACTGAAATATCCCTAAAAACTTTATTGAAGTAACATCCACATGACCTGAATGAAAGAGTCAAATTTAACACCTCATCAAATAAATGCATGGAACCAAACAAATTACCAAAACCCTCCACCATTAGACTACTCCCCGTATGCATACAAAAAAAAATTGTATCATGTATGAAAGAATGTGCATTATCACCCAAAACTGCTCCTTTCACAAAATCAACTGAAGATAAAACTAGACCATCATAAGACTAGTCACATAAAGAAAAACATTAACAACGACAGAGGAATGAGAAGTGTCTTCATGTGCATAACATCAGATATATTGTAAGCAATTGAACTTTTTTACAGTAACCATGTTTATTACAAAATAGTTTTTTATCTTTAGCTTGAAGTTCCAACATACACATTAAACTTTTTCTTAATATCAGATGAAAATAAAAGGATAGCTTGAAAAATCTAGTATATGATTTTCTTATACTCATTTTATTTGTTGCTGTAAGAAAACAAAGTAGTATGATTATCATATTTAAAGACTATAGGATGATTATCACTTCACTATACCTGTTTTGCAATCCAAATGATATCATACCTATTTTGCACTCCAAATGCTGGACGAACAGCATCACCTAGATTTAACATCGGGCAGTAGTTCCCTTTTCCATCTCCCAGGTATATGAACCTTCAAAAGCAATAAAATTCAGTTAATTAACACGATTGAACTTTAAAAGGAAAGTAGTCAGCATACTGTATATGTCGTGCATGACCAATGCATTCCACATGACCAATGCATTCCAGCACGTTTAAGTTTAAAATGATAGAGAATAGTACTGAAAGTATTCTAGGTCGTAATATGGTATGTATTTCAGGGTAACATGGAGTTCCATGTGTTCGCCAGTTGCGCCGCAAAGGAGACGAAATAAGTTCTTCCTGTGCCATTCTGTATTCATTTCCAATCAAAACTTTGTAGCTAAGTCCTCAGCTACAAACATAACCTAAAATTTGATATTATAATAATCTATCTGATCACCCGTGAACAAAGGGACCAAAGGGATTCTCCATGCAGGTATGAAGCATATCAGATCTTAACAAAGATGTAAACCAAATCCAATAAATAATCAGTATACTATAATAAATTTGAACATTTTACACAGTATAATTTTATGTTTTATCCTTTTACAGCTAACTTCATGAAATTTGGGTTATATAGAAATATATACTAAAACCTGTGTGGTAACAATTCCCTGCACCCCGACCCTTGCTAGTTTTATTAACACCCCACAATTTTCCTTTTTCACCTTATTATATGGTTAAAAAAATGATTGCAACCCACAAATTTCTTTTCTCACCCCATGTTATACCAATTTCTCTACCTTAGCATATGTACCTTGCACATATTTGGAGGGCAAAGGCTGCAACCATGGGAAGAAGAAGTGCCAATATTGAGCTCATGGTAAGGTTTAATCCGAAGCTTTCCTTCATCGTCAATATAGCTAAGATTTGTATTGATTTCGTTAAAGCGCTCGTAAATCCCATGATGCTTGAGGATTGTCTCTATGAAGAAGACGTTTGCATCACTCACAATTCTCAAATCACACCTACAAATTGAAAGAAATCTGCTTAGATCTGCACAGCATCATAAAAAATCAATTGACAATCTGATTGAGAGATGAAATACCCAAGAGAATACGCGGTTTTGATTGCAAGTAAAAATCGAATTTTGAATACAACCCATTTGATGATTCGATCCAAAATAACGAATCATTTAGAAGAAACAAGAAAATTGAAATTGACGAATAGACCTGAGAATTGACGGATAGATCCAATGAAGTTTGAGTTGAGTCGAGAACGAACAGATCTAGATCTGAGAATTGAGAAAGAGGAATAGGATTAGAATGAAGTTTTCCTATTGGCGGTGCCTGATTTAAACGGATCAGTGAGGTGTCAACCACAGATGTTGTTTCTAAAAGAGAAATGGACGGATAGATATGTATATTTTTATAGGTGCGGACTGATGACGTGGCAAATTACATTTATAAGTTTATAACTATAGCTACCGCAACACATGTTGATATATATGCTAACACATTTAAGCGTGCGTTGCAATAGACAAAAAACAACATAGAAATGGCAACATTGTAGCTAGCAACACCATGGATTTTCGTTGTGATAGGCCACCTATGGCGTAGTGATAAGTCGGTATAACATTATAGAGGACCAGAAATATGCAAAAGATAGAATGTATTAACATATCTTTCTTATGTGACATTCATTGTAAATTTTTATTGCAATTAGAATTACCATATAAAATACGTGTATTTTGAAATGTATAAAAGTCAGTAATATGTCTTCCAACAAATAGACTCATCAATTCTAGAATCAATTAATGTAGGTAATGCCAAAGCATTAGTACACTATTTATTTTGGTTATATGCGATGGAGTAAATGTGATACTCAAACTGTATAATTGGATCTGACTTAGCTAGGCTTCCATAATAAGATTATGGGCTTAGAGACAAAGAGCATGAAATATTCAATATTTAAAATGAACAAAATTGTTCATTATGCTATCCAAGAATTATATATGTGATACAATTGACATAAGATGTCTACCTAAAAGATTGTGTTCTGTGGATTAGCCAAAGCTAACTTAAGGCTTGATTAGATATGGATCTTGGATCACTAAGATGCATATATACTGACACACACACACACATATACATACATACATACATACATACATATATATATAAAGGAATGTTGATTTGAGTGGGGGTATATTTTAGTTTTAATTATACATTTATGAATTGATCTATATAATTTTGATTGTCAAATTTTGTATGTATGTGTGTGTGTATATATATATATTGCAAATTTACTTATCATTGTTTTATTATTTATTATCTATTGTAGATATTTAATAACTAACAACTCTGATACTTCATTACTAAATTTGATCCTTAAAAAGGATAAATTGAATTAAATCAAATTTATTGACTAACATCGAAATTTGAGGATTGGCCTTAAATAAGATTGAAACATAATTGTTTTGTATATTTAGAAGATCAGAAAAGGAAAGGACAAGTATGATTTCAACTGAATAAGGTATACATGTTATACTTATCTACTTATACATCTCTAGTATTATATACTAGATATGGATCACATATATGTATGTGAATTTGGGGGAATTGCAAAAGAAGAAATCTAGCAAAAGGAGAAGTGAACTCACAAATGAAATGAAGAAAATGTTGCTGCATTATCCATGAGAAATTCCTCTTATCCTAACCACTGGCTTAATCAGGGACAAATCTATGTAGGCTGATAGCTAGGCTACAGCCCGGGTGTCTTTCTTAAAACAAACACTACATACCATTGTATCCAATAGCCCAGTAAAATCAGAACCTTTAAAAACCTATCAAAATAGGAGATCCATTTACTCTTCTGCCTGTTTCACAAAGTACAAAAAATTGGCAATCCCAAAGCCTTTCTGAAATGCTTTGTGAGGAGCAAATAAATCATGGCTTTTGGACTCTTCATGCTTTTCCATCTTCAACTTTATAGATAAGCATTTTCCCCCCTAAATTCATTTCAGCCGCCTACAAACTACCGCCATTTGTTCCTATTTGAATTGATATTGAACAGTGTTGTAATGAACATTACTCATTTTTTTCCTCTATTTTTTACTTAGCCCGTGTAACAATAAAAACCTGACTCCATCCATGGGCTTAATTGAAGAACTAAAATATTACTGTTATGAAATTTTTGTTCGAACAAATGATATTCTATATCTTGTTTAAACAAGTTTGAGTTTTCATTTGTAATAAAATACAATTGTTGTCCATTTTATTTAAATGAATATCTTATGGAAATTCACAATTAGTTAATGATGTTAATAAATCCTCAACTATGATGTGCTTGATAGTAACATAAATACTGAGCGAATTAAATTCAATGATTTAAATCCAACATACCGTTGGCATTTTCATTTAGGCCATATAAACAAGAAACACATATCAAAACTCCATGATGATGAAATTTTGAATTCATTTGATTTTGAATCATATGAAGGATGCAAAATTTGTTTATTAAGCAAAATGACTAAACTACCATTCACTGGACACATTAAACAGGCTAGTGATGTATTGGGCCTTATACATAATGATATGTGTGGATCAATGAGTACATAAGCTAGAGGTAGATTTTATTACTTCATTACATTACTGATGATGTCAATGAATATGGTAGTGTGTCTCTTATGAAATACAAATCTGAATCCTTTAAAAAGTTCAAAGAATTCGAGAATGAAGTTCAAAACCAAATTTCGTAGAATATTTAAGCCAATAATTCAATGAGTTTCTAAAAGAGTGCGGAATTGCCTCACAACTCACTCCACCTAGAACACCACATTGGAATAGTGTGTTTGAAAGGAGAAATCGCACCTTATAAGACATGGTACGATCAATGATGAGTTATGCAGATCTTCCAATAAATTTTAGGGTTATCCCCTTGAAACAATTGCATTCGTATTTAATTGTAATACTACTAAAACGATTCTGAAGTCGCAATATGAGATATGAACTAGGAAATGTCCTCGAGTGTCTTTTATGAAGATTTGGGATGTGAGACTTTTGTTTAACTCTGACAAGCTTGGACCCAAATCTGATAAGTATTATTTAGTGAAATATTCGAAAGAAGCAAAAAGATATTATTTCTACAAACCCTTTGAGAATAAAATGTTTGTTGCTCGAATTGACATATTTCAAAAAGGAGAACAAGTAGCTGAAATACCAATGCGGGTAAAGTAGAACTCGAAACGTCTCAGGCACCACAAAATGCCATTGAACCTTGTATGGACAAGGAATTTAGTGGGAGTGACACAATAATCCTAGTATTATATGTTGCAAACTCTAACGTACGAGCACTTTACCATTGTTTTTTTGTACAATCATAATACAATGTCTTTTAAAAATTAATTATGTTTCTCCCTCTCTCATGCCATGCTGCTCCATCCCTCTTGCTGCCCTCTCCCCGGAGGTTGCCCTAGGTGGTTATCTAGCTGGCCTACCCGTAGGGTCAGGCCTAGTCATACCATACACTCATGTCGTACTTCATGCTGAATATTATTGCCATAATTTATCCAACATTTAATAGTGTTCTACTAATGTTATTTTATTGACAGAGTGCGATCCAGGTTTGTACAACCTCTAAGTAAGAGAACAATCCAATATGACAAGATTTCTTATATATTGAAAGGACTTACCATCTGTTTACTCTTACCATCGTTTCTTTAAATACAAATTTGTATAAAGAGTGTTGTATGTATATACCCTAAACAAAAAAGGTGTTTGTCCTAGTGTTTTACAAGTATACAGCATTGTGATTACATTTACTTAATTGTTTACATATGTACACTTATTTTGTCCAAAACGTGCATGAAGCACAAGCTTGCTGAAAAACAAATACAAATTTTATGATTGTACCTTTGTGAAATTGTTCTATACTTATTAAATGTGTTTCGGTTATCTATTCAGTGACATCATCATTAATATCAGGGAAATAAAGGACATGAATTTTGTGTAAGTTACATATATAAAAATTAAGCAATGCTTTTTCTGTTAGAAACCATGTACAAATTTACGAATTACAGTGAAGTTCGCTGTTGTTACTGGCTTTATAATTAATGGATATAATATGCATTAGCAGTGGAGCAGTATATTACAAGTGATGATTGGGATCGAGCATATTTTATACACTTGGATGTTTCCTTAGTAGCTATTAAGTGATTTACGTGTTTCATGCCCTTGATAATTTAAAACCATTTACATGTGAATGTTTTGGAATGATCTTAGTTTAAATATTTTACAAAATTCAAATGTCCAGTTTAATTAGAATCATAATGTTAATTTAAAAAAGCAAGCAAACAAAGATACATTGATAATTAAAAGAAATTCAATGCAACCCGTGCGCGTAGCATGAGTTCGCACTAGTTTAATAAATAATCACTCAGTTAAAGTAATAATTTCACCAGTGGTTTATGGGACACAATCCTTGACTAGGATTTGTATTTTTTCTCAAGTAGCCCGTTCAAAGAATGGCGGATGAGTAACCTGTTTTAAATGGCGTGCTTCAAGGCACCAGACTAAGAAACAAAGAGCGTGCATATTCATGTATGACTAATGTGTCATCACATCAATGCGTGTGTGTGACTTTATGCATCACGAATATGTAAAATCTGTTTACACCTGCAAGTTTGTTGATGTGGGTATATATGTATGCAAGATTCAAGTGAAAATCCATTAGCATGCAAAAGAGACAGTCACGTACTATAGGGTCTACACATGTGTGCACATAAATATTTCTGGTATGTATATTTTGTAAATGCGGATGGATTCATACACATGTGAACTAAAATAATGGAAAATGGGTTAAATTAGTTACTTGATAAATCTCTACTATGAAAAAGGCAGACCACTCAACTGATTGAACTAATTTAACGCTTTTTCACTAACACAAAATCTGCATATCTTTATTGATGGATAGAACTAATTTAACGCTTACCACTATTGTTCAACTAATTAGTAAAGATAGTGAGAAGTAAGTTCTGTCAGACTCTTATTCACGCATAACTTCATGCTCAGATATATATGTACGTGCACATGAACACGTTTTTCATAAGCTCAATCCCATTTTTCTAAATTGACATAAAACAAACCTGGAATCCTACATTTAAAATGATGGATGCTTGGCTCTTTTTAATTACACCGACTAGCATTTAGCATTTGGCTCGTGCAAACTTATTACACAAGGTATTCCCCATACCATTCTGTAAGAAACAACATTGTTTATAAGAGTAAAGAAAATAAAGAAATCCTAGCAAAGTCAATCCTAAATTCTAGACCATACAACTAGTTTGTTAAACACTATTTTTGTACTATTTAAAAAAAAAATCAATTCCGAAATGATTAAGTATCAGTACCTGGAGCCATATATTCAAAAGATCCTATGACGGCAATCCAGTACGAAGCTTCAGGACTCAAAATCCATGCAATTCCAAAATCTGCAACCGGGGGTTCAAAATCAGATTCTAAGAGAATATTATTAATAGATAAATCTATATGCATAATTGGAGGCATGCATATCTTTACTGTATCTGATAAATTCATATTTTAATTAAACTAATTTTATAACAAGGAATGTCATTAACAATAGATAAATTATTTTAAAATCTGCATTTTTCATAATAAGGGATGTCATTTTTGATAAATTCCGACTCTTCCTCCCAAAAAAATATGTATTTTATCATTTTAGTTTAATCCCAAAATCATCTTCTAAATCCTAACTACCCAACCCTTCTCCTTTCTACCATTCTGTGATCAACCATTCCTCTATCAAAATAGATAAATTTATTCATCAAAATAACTAGTTTATTCATCAACAAAGAACATTAACATAAATTTTATTTATGCTCTTTGTCTATTTTTCTAATCACTCAATAATCAGTGACCGCAGTCCTATAATTTTTTCAAAGATCAATAAATCATACCAGGAACGTAATAATTATCATAACTTATATAAATTGCAAACTAGAACAACTAAGAGTGCCATTGCTACTTCAGATGTGACAAAGATGGAAGTGACCATGTTAACGTAGATTAGGATTTAAACTCAAATAGATGAGGGTTTCAAGCGTTATAAGCGTGGTGGGCCCATAACCCACATGTCCGAGGATCGAAACCTCGCTTTGATACCAACTGAAACGATCCGAAATCCCCCGATCTCTGAAGAGACGGAGAAGGCTGAATTGAGTTGAGAATAGGACAAATCGGAACGCAAACGATAGAACATTTCATTGCTATTACAACAATTTACATCAAAGTACAAGAATATAACAGAGTATAAATAAATATTACACATTGAAAAATATCAGAGATTAAATTACAAAGAAGCGGAAAATTAATACATTACACAACTGAAAGAAATACATGGATAGAGTTTTCCGAATATAGTTCCAAATGTAAACCAAGATCCTATGAAAATAAATCTGTAAAACCAAAACTACTAGCTGCCCGTGTGGAAAATATAGGCACCCAAAGTTAAGGTTAAAACAATAAACTCCAGGTCAGTCTTGGAACTAGTGTGAGAACTAAAACAGTTATTTAAAACTTTACTTTAAGAATAAAGTAAATTAAATCAAGGGACCATGCCGTATAACACAGAATGAGTTTTCTCCCAAGAATACAAGTGCATAAACAGTTTATAAACAACGCAATGCTTTTTCGAAAAATGAAGCAATTATAAGACTCAGGTCCCATCACACAATGCAACGCACGTCGGAGGATAGAGTTTTCCCTTATAATAGCCAAACATGTTTGGTACATTTAAAACAAAAATCATTTTGATATTACTATAAGTGTATAGTATCAAAACAACTTCAAATACAAATATATCAATCATAAATGACATGGGTACCATATATCATGTCGCCATACTAGTTCTACAATTAAACTGCACGATATCGTATTGGAAGTTGGATTTCCAACATGAACCAAGGAAAGGGGTCGTCCTCACCGAATTCGAGACAATCTATCATACCATGTCTCAGGCTACAGTCGCAACTGCACCTTGGATCTTCAAGGTCGATCCACTCCTACGTTTGTGGATTGGTTATTGTTGAACAATGCGTTTCCCTGCCCTATGGGGCGTAATGGTCAGTATGTCGACCATATCATCCATCGGCCCTGTAGTGACCGATATATCCGAGCCGCCTCGCTTTCCATCATCCACATAAGTAAAAATGTCTGGGCTCCATACCATGACACCACTCCTAGCTAGAAAGAAATGCATGTCCTCCCTGCAGTCCTCTCCCGTTTTTGGTTCATATCAGGGTGTGAGGCTCATGAATTAATGCTATACACAAAGCTATGTTATTTAAAGTCGTGCTTTGATCATCAACCACAAGACTCTGCTTTTCAACAAAAGCCTTGATCATTTGCATCTCAGCATGCCACACTGACAAGTCATGCCATGCAACTGATGTCTATCAATATATAACCTCTAAGCTCGTACGTGTTAGAGAAGGGTGTTAAGCAAGAGAATAAATTATCCGCCACCAAACAGATATATATTTAATATAGATCAATCAACACAGAATAAAATCCAATGTCAGACACACATCGATTTACTAGTCCGTTCTAGGTCTGAACGAAACAGGAGGTACCTTATTCCTCGTCCCATAGAGAGGTCCTCGCATATCCAGTCGATCTCCAAGTATGTCTGGATGATCACCACTTATTACCTTGTCTAGGGTATACAGCCCAATCAAGACATCGGTAATCATCCAAACGATGTGAAGATCTCCGGTCTTCAACCACCGTCTTCATTGTCGACTTATCAGCGTATTAATTATTCAGAATGGGATAAACCCAGTCTTTCTGAATAACTCGTGTATCTTATAAACAAGCGCTATAAAAACACAACATACGCCTCATTCCAATCCAGAATATTCTTTTATTCAAATATTCACATCATTAGGGAAAGGGTCCCATTAATTTTATCAAAGATAAATTCTTTAAAATTTATTCTTTATTCTTCCTTTGGATATCCATTTCAAAAGATTTTATCCTTTAACAATTACAAATCAAATTAAGGTTTATCAACTAGTCCGGATTAGCGAGCCTTACTGAAGTAATCATTTATTTTAATATCTCAATCCCAACCTATTCATCCCATGGAGTAAAACTGGTAATACTCCATATCTAACACCCACGGTGTTAACGGTAAAATTAATTACCATTTCCCGTTCAAATCTAATTAAAGATTTAACTATCGCCTGGAGTAAAACTAGTGGTACTCCATTCTCGATCATTTCCCAAATTTGATAATTTAAATTATCACTTTCAGATTTCAATCTAATTAAAGATTCATTAAAACTCTAGTTCGGTTTTAATCTCAAAAATCATTACTTAATGATTATTCAACTTTAGGAAAATAAATCATGTCTTTAACTAGGTTAAAGAACCAATGTCATTTAAAACACCGTTCACAATAAACCCAAATCCTCTTCCATTAACTATGGAGTCTTCATGGAAAACAGATCAACATATAATCGATATAAATTTCCATATCAGAGTAATAATATAAATGGAATATCGGCCAAGCCATTTAAATTCCATATACAGTAACAGTCTTCCATCACAGAATCTCATCTCAATTATTACCAAATCGAATTCCATTCAATTCCAATTTAATATATTAAATTGGAAAACTTTACTTTGGAAAATTCCCATTAAATCTTAGAATAAATATTTATAAATTCCAAATAATCTCTTCACTGTTAATCGAGTTAAAGAACAAGTGTTATTTAAAACATCGTTCACGATAAACCCAAAAATCCAATTTCATTTCAATTCCAATTAAATATTAATTAATTGGTACATTTCACTAAATCTTATTTAAAAGATTCATTTTTTTCTCATCGGGGTTTAAGAACAGTGTTAATAAAGACACCATTCACGACAAACCCAAAATCGAATTTGATATTAAATACAAGGCTCTGAATAGAAATTATATCGGCTTATATTCAATATCAAATTCTGAAATCAACAAATGTCGTATTGGGAATCGTCGATATATATATATTATATATTTAATGGCTTGAATAGAATGCGTCACGCAGCGACTGTTCGCGAATTTCGACTATTAACTTCAAATTGATGTAACGGGAGATCCGACAGTCGGATTCTCCTAAAACCAGAACCGTTGGGTTCGTATCGAAAAGGGCTTTCCAACGGATATAAGAGATTTAAATTTGAATGGTCGGATTTTAAGATATGCCCAAATCAAATTCAAAAAAGGTCGCTATGGATGCAGTTCGATGGCCGTTATTGGAAACCGACCGAAACGGCGATATTAAAATTATTAAAAATATGGGAAAATTATCTAAAATCATAATAAATGATTTGGAAAGAATATGGATGAAAAATTCCAGTATTGAAAAGATAAAAATATATTTTTATCGAAAAGAACTAGTTAAAAACTAGAATAAAAATCCAATTATTTTTAGAAATAATAAAATGGATTTGTAAATGGGGTTTAAAATAACTAGAATTTTTCCAACTAATAAATTGGAATGGATTTGGAATGGAAATTATCTTCGGATATTTCGATATCGGATTCCGTGATTATACATATATTGTTGAGGAATTTGGAAGATATATATATCGTTATTCCCAATACGACATTTGTTGATTTCAAAATTTGATATTGAATATAAGCCGATATAATTTCTATTCAGAGCCTTATATTTAATATCAAATTCGATTTTGGGTTTGTCGTGAATGGTGTATTTATTAACACTGTTCTTAAACCCAGATGAGAAAAGAATGAATCTTTTAAATGAGATTTAGTGAAATGTACTAATTAATTAATATATAATTGGAATTGAAATGAAATTGGATTTTTGGTTTATCGTGAACGGTGTTTTAAATAACACTTGTTCTTTAACCCGATTAACAGTGAAGAGATGATTTGGAATTTATAAATCCTTATTCTAAGATTTAATGAGAATTTTCCAAAGTAAATTTTCCAATTTAATATATTAAATTGGAATTGAATGGAATTCGTTTTGGTAATAATCGAGATGAGCTTCTGTGAAGGAAGACCGTTACTATATATGGAATTTAAAAGGCTTGGCTATGATTCCATTTATATTATTAGTTTGATACGTCAATTTATATCGATTGTATATTAATTTGTTTTCCGTGAAGATTCCATAGTTAATGGAAGAGGATTTGGGTTTATCGTGAACGATGTTTTAAATGACATTGGTTCTTTAACCCATTTAAAGACATGATTTATTTTCCTAAAGTTGAATAATCTTTAAGTATGATTTTTGAGATCAAAACCGAAATAGAGTTTTAACGAATCTTTAATTAGATTGAAATGTGAAGGTGATAATTTAAATTATCAAATTTGGGAAATGATCGAGAATGGAATACCACCAATTTTACTCCAGGCGATAGTTGAATTTTAAATTAGATTTGAACGTGAAATGGTAATTAATTTTACCGATAACACCATGGGTGCTAGATATAAAGTACTACCAGTTTTACTCCATGGGATGAATAGGTTGGGATTGAGATAATAAAATAAATGATTACTTCGGTAAGGCCCGCTAATCCGGACTAGTTGATAAACCTTAATTTGGTTTAGAATTGTTAAAGGATAAAATCTTTTGAAATGGATATCCAAAGGAAGAATAAAGAATAAATTTTAAAGAATTTATCTTTGATAAAATTAATGGGACCTTTCCCTAATGATGTGAATATTTGAATAAAAGAATATTCTCGATTGGAATGAGACGTATGTTGTGTTTTTATAGCACTTGTTTATAAGATACGTGAGTTATTCGGAAAGACTGGGTTTATCCCATTCTGAATAATTAATACGACGATAAGTCGACGATGAAGACAGTGGTTGAAGACCGAAGATCTTCACATCGTTTGGATGATTACTGATGTCCTGATTGGGCTGTACACTCAAGACAAGGTAATAAGTGGTGATCGTCCAGACATACTTGGAGATCGACCGAATATGCGAGGACATCTTGAAGCGACCCGAACTTCCCCGGTCTCCGAAGAGATGAGAAAGAACGAATTACTGTGAGGACACGACAAAATATAACGCAAACGGGAGAACATTTCATCGTTATTACAACAATTCCATCAGAATACAAGAATATACAGAGTATAAATGAATATTACATTCAATAAATATCAGAGATTACAATACATTACATAGCAGCGGAAAATAATACAATACACAACTAGAAGAGATATACGGATACAAAGCTTTCCGGATATCATTCCAGCTGTAAACCAGGATCCTGTGAATATAAATCTGCAAAACCAAAACTACTAGCTGCCCGTGTCAAAATAGGGGCACCCAGAGTTTAGGTCAAAGCAATAAACTCCAGGTCAGTCATGGGACTGGTGTGAGAACTAAATCAGTTATTAAAACTTTACTTTAAAGTTAGGTAAATCAAGGTACCACGCCGTATAACACGGAACGGGTTTCCTCCCAAGAACACCAGTGCATAAAACAAACAGCGCAATGCTAAATAAATAAAAATGAAGCTATTATAAGACCCAGGTCCTATCACACAATGCAACGCAAGCCGGGGGATAAGGTTTTTACCTTATAATAGCCAAGAATGCTTGATACGTTTAAAACAAATCATTTGATACTATTATAAGTGCATAGTGTATAAAACAACTTCAAATCATAAGTATCAATCATAGGCGACATGAGCGTCCCATGCCACTATGTCGACATACTAGGCTATACAAATAAAGCCGCAAATGTCACGTATTTGGAAATTGGATTTCCGTCTGTGAACCGAGGCAAAAGATAGTCCTCAACCGATTCGAGACTCTCTAGCCCGAGCCTCAGGATCAGAACGCATCAACCCTTTGGATCGTCAGGGTCGGTCCACCGATGTGGATTATTATGCCTGAACACTACGTTTCCCCGCCCTTTGGGGCGTAAATGAGCCAACGAATGACTCCATCGGACCCGGATCGTCCGATCAAACCGAGGCGCCTCGCAACAGCAACAACCACACAGGTGAAAAGTATATAAATGTCAGGGCTGGTAGGTCACTGACACAACCCTAGCTAGAAGGAAACGCATGCCCTCCCTGAGGTCCTCTCCTGTTTCTGGTTCACCACCGGGGTGTGAGGCTCGTGAATTCACGTTACACAAAGCTATGCCACACAGGCGGTGCTTTGATCATCAACTACAAGACTTTGCTTTTCAACAGAAGCCTTGATCATTTGCCACTTAGGCATGCCACACAGGCAATTCACTCTATGCGTTTGATATCCATCAGTATATAACCCCTGAGCTCGTACGTCTCAGAGAAGGGCGTTAAGCAAGATAATAAATTCTCCGCCGCCAAACAGATATATATTTAATAGAAATCAATCACAATGTCAGACACACAGTCCATTTACAAGTCCGTTCTGGGTCTGAACGAAACCGGAGGCACCTAGTACCCAGCATATCCATCGATCTCCAAGTACGTCTGGACGATCACCAACTGTTTCCATCTTCTTGGGTGTACAGCCCAATCAAGATCATCAGTAATCACCCAAACGACGTGAAGACCTCCGGTCTTCGACCACCGCCTTCATCTTCGACACCACGTCAAATCAGTTATTCAGAATGGGATAAACCCAGTCTTTCTGAATAACTCGCGTAAAATAAATAAATAAGTGTTACACAAACACAACATACGCCTCATTCCAATTCAGAATATTCTTTTATTCAAATATTCCTATACTTTGGGAAAAGTTCCCATTAATTTTATCAAAGATAAATTCTTTAAATTTATTCTTTAATCTCCTTTGAATATCAATTCAAACTAGTCGGGATTAGCGAACCATACCAAAGTAATCATTTATTTTATTTCCCAATCCCAACCTATTCATCCCATGAAGTAAAACTGGTAATACTTCATATCTAACACCACAGTGTTATCGATAAATTCAATTACCATTTCACGTTCAAATCTAATTAAAGATTTAACTATCGCCTGGAGCAAAACTGGTGATACTCCATTCTCGATCTTTTCAATCTAATTAAAGATTCATTAAAACTCCACTTAGTTTTAATCTTTAACTGGGTTAAAGAATCAGTGTCATTTTAAAACACGGTTCACGATAAACCCAAAATCACATTCATTAATTATCGGGTTAAAGAACAAGTGTTATTTAAAACATTGTTCACAATAAACCCAAAAATCAATACCAGTTCAATTCCAATTAAATATTATTTAATTGGTACACTTTATTAAATCTAAATAAAAAGATTTAATCCTTTCTCAACTGGGTTCAAGAACAGTGTTAATCAGGACACCATTCACGACAAACCCAGATCACATTTGATATTAAATACAAGGCTCTGAATAGAAAATATATCGGCTTATATTCAATATCAAATTCTACGACCAACAGATATCGTATTGGAAATAACGATATATATATCTATATCTTTCAAATTTCCATAACAACATCTGTATAATCACGAAATCCAACATCGAAACATTCCGAAGACAATTTCGATTCAAATCCATTCCAATTCAATTACTGGAAATTCTGGTTATATTTCAAAACCATTTCAAACTCACTTTATTTATTTTAAAAATAAATAAATTACTATTCTAGTTCAAAACTAGTTCATTTCGATAAAAATCTATTTTTATCTTTTCAAATATGGAGTTTTTCATCCCAATTCTTTCCAAATCATTTCTTATGATTTTACACAAATTATTACTATTTTTAATAATTTTATTAAGGCCCGTACAGTCGATTTCCATCAACGGCCATCGAACTGCACTTACAGCGACCTTTTTCAAATTTGATTTGGATGTAATTCCAAATCCAACCGTTAGATTTCAAATTTCTAATATTCGTTAGAAAACTCTTTTCGATACAAACCCAACGATTCCGGTTTTAGGAGAATCCGACGGTCGGATCTCCCGCAATATCCATTCGAAGTCAATGGTCGAAATTCGCGAACTGCCGCGGCGCGGCGCGTTCTATTCAGGTCATTATATTATATATATAATATATACTTCATCGATTTCTTTTTAAAACGTATTATATAAATCGTTTTAAATTCGTTTTCAAAACGATTTCAACTTCAAATCAAAATTGAATTTTTCCTTATAAATTCGATTTAAATTCATTTCAAATTGATTTCAATTCAAATCGATTTTTAATTCAATTTCAGTTCGTTTTCAATTTCATTCAATTTCAATTCGAATTCATTTCTATTCAATTTCAATTCGAATTCATTTCTATTCACTTTCAATTCGAATTCATTTCTATTCACTTTCAATTCGAATTCATTTCTATGCACTTTCAATTCGAATTCATTTCTATGCACTTTCAATTCGAATTCTAATTCTTTTCAAAATATCAGATTTTGAAATCACTTTCGATATTCATTATAAAATGAATAAAATCGATATAAATGTCGTTCATGTCAAAATGGCGTCAATCTAATCAACACGGCTTCATATATTTCTATTTACAAATATTCTATTCCAAATATTTCTTTTTCAAATATTTCTATTTCAAATATTTCTTTTTCAAATATTATATTTCAAATATTTCTTTTTTAAATATTTCTATTCAAAACTGGAATGAAGCCCAATCAATTACCATAGATTTTATTTCTATGGATTTTCTACGACACATGTATACAATAACAACGATGAATAATCAACCATCATCCAAAGTGCATTCTACACTGTATAAGCATCAAATACAAATATTTAACGCTTATAACAGTCTGTCAATCAATCGATCGACATACAACTAAACAATCGGGATTGGTGTACGTCAAATATCATCCCAATACCCGTGTGGGGTTTCAAACAATCAAACACAGATTTTATTTGTGCAGTTGGGCGATGTGTAAAATTTAGCGTCCTAATCAATATCAGTCAAATGTGTGTATATAAACAAATCATCCGATTTGTTTATTTTATTTCATGTTATATACACGTTAAAAATTCTATTTTCAACTATAAAATATTATTGACTATATAAATGTTTTATTTCGTTTCACATCACACAATCAACTACACAGCAAAATCAAACAAACAAGCATACAAGCCGTCTATGGTCTGTGGACCACGGGTGTCGGGTGCTACTAAACACCGTCTGCATCCTAGTATATATTTATATAACTAGAAAATAAAATTTAAAAGTGAGAAGTTCTCACAGAATTGCTAATCCAATCTCGCGACTCTTCTTATGTAGAAATCTTCGCAGTTCTTGCCTTTTGTCACTTTCTTTGCCCGTATTCTCTACATATGTAAAAATCGAATTTTTACTTTGATATTCAATATATAAAAATCAAATTTTTACTTTGCTATTCAATATATAAAAATCGAATTTTTACTTTGCTATTCAATATATAAAAATCGAATTTTTACTTTGCTATTCAATATATGAAAATCGAATTTTTACTTTGCTATTCAATATATAAAAATCACATTTTTATATCGCCACTTCGCTAAAAACCATATTCTTTTCTAACAAGAATATAATCTTTTTCTTTCCCATCGTATTGTCTAAACAAAATCAAATCTTTTTCTCATGACATTTTCTATAAAGATCTTATTTTTAAAACGATTTTATTTCTATAAAGATCATATTTTAAAATGATTTTATTTACATTAAAAAAAATTTCTTTTTATACATGGTACATATATAATAAAACCCAATTTTTGTTAAAGCTTGTTCATAACGAAAACCAGATTTTTAAAATGCTATTTATACTAAAACTGAAAATTAAACAAATGTTTAAATAAAAATAAAAAAACACACTGCGTTACATTCTGGGGTTGGAGGAGACTCGAGGGAGGGGCTGGAAGCGGCGCCGGAGCTTCAGGGGGGTTTCGGTTTGGGGATTCGCGGTCCGGGGGGGGGGGGGATCGGCTAGGGCTGGAAGGGGGGTGGAGTAAAGGGGGCGGTTCGAAGTCGAACGGAGGAGGGGGGAAGGGAAGAGGTGCGGTCTTCGACGTAGAGGGGGGGGGGGGGGGAGAAGGCGGTGGAAGCGGCGTCGTGGGGAGGGGCGGCGGTCCTCCGCTGTTCTCTCTCTTTTTTTTCGATTGAATTGAAATCGGGGGGGGGGGGCCTGGAGTATAAAGAGAGAAAGGGGAGTTTTTTTTAATTTAATTAATTTAATTTCAAAAAGGTACTTTTTATTCTGACCTCGAAACGAGGCCCACCGCCTGTCGTCCATAGCTAATTACCCTCATTCCGAACACAACGGGATATGTATCGTAAGCCGATTCGACTGTTTCGATCAGTTTTCGTCAAAATCAACATATAGCTCTATATATTGAATTTGAATGCGCATTTCAATTTACCGGGGTCACATACGAACTCTAAAAATTCCAAAAAAATATTTTCTAGCTTCGTATTGACGATATGGTCCTAACAAAACTAATTTCATCGAATTACGAGACCGTTTGAAAAATGGCCATTTTCCAGTCGATTAAAATCAACTGAAACTGGTCAAACGCGTTTTCCTTTGCCACGCTCACATATTGATTCGAAAAATTATGAAATTTGGAATCTAGCAATAACCTGACATCACGGATCCAACAAAAGTGATTTCGTCAAAATTCGAGGTCGTTTGCAAAATTTCCATTTTTAAGGGCCTGAATTCCATAGCAACTAATTTTCAACTGGGCATATCTTTTTATCCCCGCCATGAAATTTTGATTTTTCGGATTCGTTGGAAAGATATTCTCCATTAGATTCCATTATTTTTGGTTTCACTAAAATCCGGCTTATTTTGCACCCGGTACATTCAATTGAAGTTTGAAATCGAATTATCGAACTACCGCGCCATTTTCAATTCCCTTTATAATTTAAAATAATTATTTATTTTCTATCGTCGATTCAAACGAATATATACGTTCGAATTATATTCAAAATAAATTTCTCGTCGATATTATTTAAAATAATTCATTTTAAATAATCAAAATTCGCTAAAATTGCCAAAATAAAAAATTTAAATTGGCCCAGATTTCCGGGTTATTACACATCTCTCATGTATTGGACATACGGGACGAGAAATAAGACGCCTCTATTTTGTTTTGACCCAGAACGGACTATTAAATGGATGTGTGTCTGACATTAGGTTTTATTCTATGTTGACTGATCTCTATTATATACATACATATATATATATATATATATATCTGTTTGGCGGCGAAGAATTTATTCTCTTACTTAACACCCTTCTCTGAGACGTACGAGCTTAGAGGTTATATATTGATAGACATCTGTTGCATGGCGTGAATTGCCAGTGTGGCATGCTGAGATGCAAATGCTTAAGGCTTTTGTTAAAAAGAAGAGTCTTGTGGTTGATGATCAAAGCACGACTTTAAACAGCATAGCTTTGTGTATAGCTTTAATTCGCGAGCCTCACATCCGGTATGGACCAGAAACGGGAGAGAAATCCAGGGAGGACATGTGTTTCTTTCTAACTAGGAGTGGTGTCATGGTATGTAGCCCAGACATTTTTACTTATGTGGACGATCGAAAGCGAGGCGCCTTACGGGGTCGATGGATGATATGGTCGACATACTGACCATTACGCCTTATAGGGCGGGGAAACACATTGTTCAGGAATAACCAATCCACAAACTTAAGAGTGGACCGAACCTAAAGATCCAAGGTGCAGTTGCAGCTATAGCCTGAGACATGGTAGGCTAGATTGTCTCGAATTCGGTAAGGACGATCACTTGCCTTGGTTCATGATGGAAATCCAACTTCTAATACGACATCGTGCGGTTTTAATTGCAGAACTAGTATGGCGACATGATATATGATACCCATGCCGTCCATGATTGATACATTTATATCTGAAGTTGTTTTGACACTATACACTTATGGTAATATCAAAATGATTTTTTTTAAAACGTACCAAGCATGTTTGGCTATTATAAGGGAAAACTCTATCCTTCGGCTTGCGTTGCATTGTGTGATGGGACCTGAGTCTTATAATAGCTTCATTTTTCGAAAAAGCATTACGTTGTTTATAAACTGTTGATGCACTGGTATTCTTAGGAGAAAACTCATTCCGTGTTATACGGCGTGGTCCCTTGATTTACTTTATTCTTAAAAGTAAAGTTTCAAATAACTGTTTTAGTTCTCACACTAGTCCCAAGACTGACCTGGAGTTTATTGTTTTAACCTAAACTCTGGGTGCCCATATTTTCCACATGGGCAGCTAGCAGTTTTGGTTTTGCAGATTTATTTTTACAGGATCCTGTTTTACAGTTGGAACTATATTCGGAAAACTCTGTATCCATGTATTTCTTTCAGTTGTGTTATGTATTAATTTTCCGCTGGTTTGTAATTTAATCTCTGATATTTTTCAATGTGTAATATTTATTTATACTCTGTTATATTATTGTACTTTGATGTAAATTGTTGTAATAGCAATGAAATGTTCTGTCGTTTGCGTTCCGATTTGTCCCGTTCTCAACTCAATTCGGCCTTCTCCATCTCTTCGGAGATCGGGGGATTTCAGATCGTTTCGAAGTTCATGATCGAGAGAGGTGAGAATAGTCCGGATAGACTGAAGATAAATAAGAGAAGAAAAATATTACCTTTGCGATGAATCTTAAAGAGAAAATGAAGCGCGATTGAAAACGAAATCGCCAAAGCCCTAACTCAAAGTTACGCTGCCTGAAAGTCAATTTTGTTGAGAAGCCGAAACCAAAATAAATTGGCTTTTGAAATAAGCAAAAAAGCTAATTTTGAAAGCCCAAACAAACTATGAGGCCATATGGGCTTTTATGCTTTGGATTTTAAAAAGCTGAAAGCAGCTTATTTGAGCACATCCAAACGGTTTAAGAAAGTCACGGTTAGAGTTTGATCTAGCGAATAAATGGACAAAGCTCTATGGCTTTAATTCTAGTTAAAAAAAATAAAGAAACGACCTTTTATTCTTAATTTGAATAATTTCCCGATTTAATTAAACGTTAAAAAGGCTTGTTGCATGATTCTCCAATTGGCCCGGGAGCGATAAACAGCTTAAACAGAATCGTTAGACCATGAGATTTTACACATCTGGTTCGTCTTGTAGTGCCTTTTTTATATAACGCCAACCTACAGTCCGAATAAGTGTAGGCGAGTGTCCGGGAGTCTCCCTTAGTTAAGATAACATCTAAACTAGACGAAATGAACATCATAGCATGTTTGCATAAAAAACACTAATTATGCACTAACATATATGAGATCAATGATTCAAAAATTTGGTGACTACATGGAATTTGAAGTATAAAAAAATTTAAACCACATACTAAAACTGTTCTTTAGCTCTCTTTCTTGCTAGATATCGCTCTCCAGCAGCAGCAACTGCATCATCTGTTCTCTTGTAAACTTCAGCAGTCTGTGTATTTTGCTCTTTATTTGTAGTTGATTCTTCCTCCTTTTCAGGTTCGCTTCTTTTCTTATTGGATTCTTGTGAAATCGCCATTTCTTCTGCAGCCGGTTTCATTGTTGCTTCTTTGTTTGTAGTTTTAGATTCACCACCGTTGTTTGTGCTTGTTTTGACGTAAGCTGGGTCAATATGTTTTTCAACTTTCGAACTTTTTTCGGTATTTTGAGTTACGCTGTTTGTTTTATCCTGTTTTGAAGGCTTGGTAGTTGCACCTCCACCACCGAATGCTATGTTATTTTTTAGCGAGAAGTAAAAATCACTAATATCCTTATTCTTTGTAACCTGAAATGTAGAAATAAAACGCGTCAGTTGTTTAATTTTGGGTTTTTGAAGTTTATATTAATATTTCAATAATACATGTAAAGTATCTATATTTGCATTGAAAACTCAAAAGAAATAAAATGTGTCAGTTATTTAATCTCCAGTTTTTGAAGTTTATATTAATATTTCAAGAATACATGTAAAAGTATCCATATTTGCATTGAAAACTCAAAATATACTGTAAAACGACAATCACAAACATCCTCTGCCATAACTAAAAAGCATACATCATACAATATGGATAATTTCATATATAAACAAGCATCATAAGGGCAGACAAACTAACATTTTCTTACTGAAAATACATAATCAACTATTCAACTGTTAGTTAAAATTATCAGCATTTGCACCGTCTTTCTATTACAATTAAATTGTGACATTCAGTAATTTTGTTATTTCTCTTAAGCGGACAACACATCTAGAGAATAGACCCAAGAAGTAAAACGTTCATGTTTATTCACAAAAATTTGTAATGGTCATAAACGCTATACTCATAACTTGTCTGGCTAAAACTCTCACCAGTGTGGAGGGGACAAGGCAAATTTACGTCAGTTAGGGTAGACGTCCTAGCTGAAAATTTTGAGATCATTCAAGAGGGGAAAAAAAGAAAAAAGAGGAGGGAGGGAAGAGGGAAGGAGGGGACTACAATTCAGCCCTATCTCAAAGACTCAAACTGCATATTAGTCCGTACAAGACTGATTTTGCGAAAAAATGCCCAAACCCAATTATTCTATGGCAAAACAGTCCAAACTCGAATTACATCCACTTTTTTTTGCGCACGCTATTTCATCCACTTTTTTTTGCATTTTTAAATAACTAATCAAGTATATTATATCTAATTGAAATTTAATTCTATGTTTTTGCATATTCCATGCCATATCCAAACCCTTCCATACTCCAAGCACAAAAACTATCATACTTTATGCATGTACTAAAATATATATTGATATATTAAAGAAAATTTAATAAATTTATATTATACATTAAAAATAATTGATGGTTGTTAATATCTTTGTCTTATAGAATTTAAAATTAGTCTTATATGTGTGAATATGTTCAAATTTATTCTTGTTTTGTGAGTAATGATGAAAAAATTATACAAACAAAATACATGAAAAATACAATTTCGCATAAACTGTAAAATATTTTCTAACGACAAGAATTAAGTAAGAATATAAACAACAAAAAACAACGAAGTAAAAATAAAAAAAGTCAAAGACTATAATTATAAGTAAGTTATTTTATGTTTAGAGATCTCACTTAGAAAAGAAGGAAATATTTTAATACTTTAAGGGTAGCAAAAAAAAACAAAAAAAAAAAAACGTTGTCCAGCATACTAGATATATTGGAATTGCTTTTAGATGTTGCATGCATATTTTTTCTGATGATTCTCAAACAAAAGAGTCTCTATTGTTTCTAGATATTGGAGCTAATAGCCTAAAGGCCCTAAACCAAAGAACATAGATATATAATGGTGATCTAAACAACGGTCCAACCAAGTTAAGTTCTCAGTAAAAAAATTGTGAAATGCGTTGATAAAACTTGATGGAACACTAGCTAAAGCAATATGCAAACCATAGAAGGAAAAAGCATGCATGCAGAATCAGAAAACATTGTTGATATGGTTACATCTCAATGGGTCTGGGCTTTAATTACTATACAAAATTAAAAAATCAAATAGCACGCTATTATGCGCTATGCATTATTTTGCATTTCGATAAAATAGCGCGCTATTTATACGCTATAGGGAACCCCTGCGCTATTTTAGGTTCCATAACACAGAGTTTGCGCTATGCGCTATAGCGCACGCTTTGATAACAAAGCTGTTAGAGAATTTATGACAAAAAGTGCTAACATATTATGTAACCAAACAATAAAATAAACGGCATGCAGAAGGGACAGGAATAAAAGCGACCTTATGTCATATGTTCTACAACTAGATCATACACAAAATCATTGCAAATTGGTACAGTAATACAAATATCATTCCACTAAACCTTTATTAACAAAATGTTTTCCACGCAAAATGGGAATGGTTATGAAACAGATTTTAGTAGAACCCTTCATGATTAATGTTACTATAGACCAAACAATCACCAGACATAAGATCGCTTTATTTTAGTAGAATCCTCTCTACCCCTCCCCCTCTCTAGGTTGATTGTAGGGCCCACACACCAGGGGGAGGGGGGCATCGGATACACATTACCAATGACAGAAAAACAAAAATAAATCACAGGAACAAAACGTTGAAGATAATAATCGCTTTACTCTTTCAACAGCAAAAGTACAAGGTTTTTTCAAAAGCATGTAGTAATTTTAAATGCTAACATACTGTATGGATAATGGGTAATGCCGCACATTAACATTTCCATGTATAACGCGTGTATATGTCTTTGTATGTACGTAAGTGTGTGTGTGTGTGTGTGTGTGTGTGTTTCAAAACATGTTACAGGTAAATCATGCTTACATCTTCTTGTTCCTCTCGAAGCTGGCGTAATCTTTCTTCTTCCTCCCATTGTTTACGCTCAGCGAGCTTCTTTTTATAAGCACTTGTTACAAATTTCTCCTTGTCAGCAAATTGATGATCATCTTTGCTTCGCTTTTTCACTAACTTTATCTCAAATACTATTTCATGTTCATGCTCTCGCTCTTTTGCTTTCCACATCAGTGTTTCAATATATTTTGACTGCCAAGAAGGTAACAGTGTAACAAAAGATGTTGAAAGATAATAGTGGTGGCAGTAACAGAAATTTAACGGTCACCAATGCGAATCTACTATTAATGCATTAAAATATTAAGAAACTAAGCATACTTTTACTGAAATTTTATGACAAATGTAGTAGTGACATATATAAAGTATTTGTCTATACAAATAGAATGTCGCCACAATACATATCTAATCATCCATCAAAGTGATTTGGTCACAAATTAGAATCGTAAAAAATGACACGTTGATATTATAGTATGTATAACTGATGTTTTATTAGTCGAAAGTTAGTGTGTCAAGCGTAAACTCATGTTAATGTTTGCACCACATAAACTTCTTTTTCCTCTGCTGCTAAGAATGTTTCATGCTCGCGATAATTATTTATTATACAATACAAATCTGGTAGAATATATTCCTAAGCATTCACTCTTTGCTAAATACTTGGCAATGACTAGTAATGATTATGCTTATTATCCTTGATAAATCATGTTACTTTGTCCAGCTAAAAATGATGTTAGGTGCTACTGTATGTGTCAAACTATATGGCGCTTCAAGAAGTGTGTGATTAATATTTATGTGGTTACATGCTGATGAGTAGAATGTGCTGCTATTATAAGTTTGCATTCGTGTTGCATCCAACTTCAAAAATGACATTGTTAAGTGTTAACAGGACAGAAGTAGTAATAGTTTCGTTTAGCAAACATCTGATGGAAGCATACCTTTTCGCTGTTATCTTCAAGTCGAGGTCGAGCAATCTTTTCTTTCATTTCATCATAACACCCATCATAGTCAAACACGGATGGATCCTCATCCAGTGCCTTTTGGTACTGTTCCTCGACCTATACAAATAACACCAAAAATAAAGTAATTTTTCATATGACTGCGTATCATAATTGAATTATGTATTCAAATAGAGTGTTGCTATTGACACACCAGATTCAAATTGGGAAGGGGAGGGGGGGGGGGGGGGGGGCACGTCAAAAAACAGAATTCGGCATGCACCCACCGCTTTCCCTTTTCTTTTTCTTTTTTCGACGACCCTTTGTCAAATTTAAGGGTGAAATGCAGCTACACCCCAGCCGAATTCCACGAATAAATGCGGCAGAGCCTTGCCGAATTTCACCTATGCCCCATCCCCCCCCCCCCCCCCCCCCTCCAACTTTGGTGTGTCATTAACAATCCCCTTCAAATAATAATATTAACTCCAGCCTCCAACAATCTACAAAGTTGTAATCCATTTACTGCAAATGGATAGCTCTTTTATTGTTAAAATCGGGTTTTCCCTTTACTTTTCTATCAATTTAATATAAGGATTGATTTAACTAGCAACCTCCTTTACTTTTCTATCGATTCAATATAAGGATTGATTTAACTAGCAACCTCCAACTTAACATCCATCACCGTACACGTTATCCACTGTATGTTTTTCTAGCACCATGAATTAGGAAAATACAACTACTATCGTATAAACACTTCGGTATATCTATTTCAACACGGACTACGATATAGTTTAAGCTACGGGTAGAATTTAACACCTTTTTGGCCGATTTGCTAGCTGCAGCTTGTCTAGAGATGTCACTCTCCACCGCATTCTCATCATCGTCGTCTTCTTTAAAAATCGAAGGACGGGGACGAATTGATAAAGGTTTTGAAGAAGAAGTAGCTTGTTTCTTTTGCTGATTTGGTGGGATTCGAAGATTAAGACCACACTTCTTCATTTGAAACTAGGGTTTCGATGGTTCAATCTGTGGATTTCCAGAAGGGGGGACGGTAAGACGTAGAATTTAGGGTTAACGGCCTGTTTTGGCAACTCAAAGCAAAAGTCAAAACGACAAAAAGTCAATATGGATAAAAAAATATCTTTAAAGTAGCTTTTTGGCTTTTATATTAAAAACTTGAAACAAAGAATAAGTCAATTCAATAACACAAAATATATGAAAAAAAAAGAATCAAAACACAACCAAATACTTGCATATTGTTCACACATCAAACAAAGCAATGGAGAACTGACGTCCACTTCAAGTTACAAAATCAAACAATAAACAGTACACCATAAAATACACAGGTTTCAAACATTATACCAAAAATATTGAAAATGTGATACAACTTCTACAAGCACAGTTAACATAACATGGAAAATGGCAAATTGTTGTCACTTGTCATGCCTGGCCGGATTTCTCCTTTTTGTCGTTGAATTGTCTTCTTCGGATCTACTCCAACCAAACTTTAATTATATTCAAAAGAGGTTTTTCTACGGAAAAGACCAAATCATATTCTGGTTAATATATAGAAACATTCTTTACGTTGTAGAATACAAATATTCAACTCCAAGCAACTTAATAGAAAAAACTGAAGCACTGGGATAGAAGCAATTTTAATAGTGGTTATAAACTATCCACAAACATAGAAATGACCTTGTAATAACTTAGCAAGCACTTGAAGGTGACACTCGAAATCACACTCTCATTGAATAGGGAAGACCGGGAGAGTATTGTGTAAGCAACTTGATGAGACCTATTGTTAGATTCAACTGCAGCTAGCCAAAAATCAAGAAAAAGGAGAGAGAAATTACTATTATTTATCACATGCATGGGTACTATCAACCTGGAAAAGAAGAGATCAATTTAACATTTTATTAGTTACTTACATTTAATCCTAGCAACTCATAACCCCTACATCGAAGAAGTGAAGTCTGCTTTGTTCTCGCTTAACTCAAACAACTATGATGATACTTTTTTAGGAAATGTTGGGAAACCATAGTACTAGATTTTACTAAAGCAACCATGCAATTTTTTTTCAAGACCAGGATCGGTTTGATTCACCTAACTAGCATTTTTCTCATCACACGGATCCTTGCAATAAGATTACAACTAGTCCTACCTACAGTAATATCTTCAAAACCAAATTTCGTCATTCATTGTCAGCCCTTCATAGCTAAGCTACCATTGTACTTTCATGAGCTTTGCGCTGTAGCGCAAAATTGGGTATCATCAAAATAAATCCTACTCGTGTAATATTTGAATACCATTTGGATATTGACTACAGAACTAGAAATTTAGATGCCACAACAGTAGAATTCTAAAGACGCTTCATGAGTTAGATGGAGCTTTGCCTTTGTATAAATTAAACATGCTTCTTTTTTACTGTGGTTAAGGCAAACTTCTTATTGGGTGCATGTTTTAATTCATGGCACGAAATATGTTCAGACTGATTATATAGTAAATTAATATATATTTTCATTTCATAGAAAATTCATTATTCAACCTACCATTAATCTAAAGAAAAAATACAGCCAGTATTTAATACACCATAACCTTTACAATCTGAAAAGTAATTTATTAGACGGGATTATAGATTTCAAAAGTTCACAGTACATGTAAACTCCAGCAAAAAATAAAAGAGAAATCGGTCGCAAAAATACAAGTAATAAGCCCATTGAAGCACGATGATTCAATTAATTTAAATAATACAAATAACTGATTTTAAGACCACAACCAACTTTCTAATAAATATTGACATATGATGGCTATAGGCCATAATACTTTGAAAGTTATACAAATGAGAAAAGCTACTCTGCTTATTTACATGGCTAGAAATTAAGAAATCTGTCATGAGAGTGATAGTTGTCGTGGAGATTGTTAGAGTCCTAGAAGACAATGCTTGCAAACTAGACAACACGCTTTGCTATATACTGATCTATATTTATGCGTACCTTGTACCTTTGTCCCCTTGCAGCTCAATTTTTCGCAAATTGCTCAGCACATCTTCGAAATTAACTAAATTTAAGGTGGCTCGTATTATGATAAGCATGTTGATAAGCTTCAATTGGCCTATGATTTTCAATGGAAAGAGTCAATGCAGACATCCTGAAAACAGCTGTTTTTAAGGGTAAACACACGTACATACTAACATTTTGTCCGGAACAAAGGAAGTGCGAGAAACGTTGCCAAAATGCCACGTAGTAACATAAACTTACAATACAGTTATGAGTTTACCTCCAGCTTCACCGTTTTAGTTTCTTGTAAGCCATTCCACAGAAGAGCAGATTCATAAACAATGGGAAGTAGGATTGTTGCTGGTGCAAAACTACGCATGAACGTTCAACCGAAATGGAACCAAAAGGCCATGATCTATTCATCTGGGCCTTTACAGGTAACTTCTGTCCATTGAATTTGATCAGCAACTATTCATATTTACGTAAACTGACAAACATATTGCATATGCAGAAAGCGGAAAACGAAGCCCATAGATCGATAAAGGATGCATGTCAAGAAGTAAAGAAGACAGCTGAAGACGTTAGAGGAAAAGTTAACGACGTTGCCGATAAGGTTCCTTCAAATATGATCTTCCGATCAGTAATAAAACCAGTTATCGGTGATTATAGTATATGTTTATGTGTAATATGTTTGTATGTACACATGTGTAGGTGATAGACAAAGCTTTCGACAATGCCCCAAAAGTGGTGTCGAAAGTGGGAGATGCCCTGAAATCCGCTAAGGACACCACTCAGAAGGTTGCTGACAATGCTAAAGACACCGTCCAAGATGGAGCTCATTCTGTCAAATCTAAAGTGAAATGATTCTTCTTCTTCAATTTTTTATTTTTATTTTATTTTTTATTTTATATATTTCATGGTTTAACTGGATTTTCCAGTGATCAAAATTTTGTAATAAAATATGCAATGCTCCCTGACATTGCGAAAACATAAATCAAATAATGAAAAAAGAGAAAAGGAAAATTTTCAGACAAAAATTTACATGTAGCATAGGAAATGTAAAATTTCTATTCTTAACCAATCAACGGATGATTCTGTTACTGTTTGAGGAAGTAGAAATAGCTTTACATTTGCATGAAAAGTGAGGATTCTTTTCTTAGGACATACTCATGCAATTAAATCGCTTAACGGTGAACGTGCAAAAAGTTGTAACGGAGATAAAATGCGATCTAACAGAAATATAGTGATAGGGCAAAAATGTTCTTCCAATATAAAAACAAATTTCCAAAATTAATTTATTATCATTTGTATAGAAGAAATTAACGTTGTTTATCTCATATAACAAAACAAAAGTACATCACAGCTATACACACAAGACTTGATAACTATGATGTATTTCTAATTGTGTATTAAACACTTATGCTTTAAAATTAGTTCTTTATAGTAAAAATTTTGACTTATTTTAAAAGAAAACTAGTCAAATTAACTTTTGTACATTAATATTGTTAAAACAAATGCAAAAAAAATCTTGATCTAGCTGGTAAAAGTGAAATAGTGGAGCTTAAATTGGATCTACTGTTCATTATGGCTAAATTGAAATGGTGTAGTGGTTGCAATACGCTATGAACTATAACAGAGATTCTGCGAGCTATAGCAAAATTTTAGCTGTATAGGGATCTGGATCTATGTCAGTCAACAGTGTTACAAGTTATTTGTAAATATGACCATATTCCGGTTAAGAAAAGAATGTTGCAATAATATACAACGGACTTTGTGCATTGGTGAACGTTATACTAGTTAAAGACCGAACATTTATTGTCATCCCTCCTACTTTTGCAGTTGTAAGAATGTGAATTTTTCAGTAAATAATATCTTGATTCATGTATATCATATGTACGTATTCGTTGGGTTTTCAAACAAGATATACACTACAACCAACGGGTAAGATATGCTGTCATAAGGATTCCGCAATGGGCTTCAAACCATTGTTTTAGCCCCCATTGTAGAATGAAAGATATTACAACGTCCTAAGACAACAACTCTAATCCGTTGTAGTAGAATATTTTACAACAGTTAATACTTTTGGAAAATATATGTCATTTATACAAAAGCACCATATTATAACCGGCTTTATCCATTACAATAGAATATTTTACAACGTCTATAGCTCGCCCTAGCTGGTCTCAGTTACACCATCCATAGCACGTTATCCTTTTATCTTTTACAACTATTTAGATCCATTTCAAAATAAAAAATAAATGAAATAATAATTAGCTCCATTTTTCATACAATATTCGATAATTAATAAATATTATCATAAAACAACGAAAATCACGCATCCAAAGAACCAAAAAGCTACATTAATGTTTCAATACATTTCAAAAGGTGTAAATAAGTTTTTACATTTACAAAGATCTAACACATATAAATATCACAAAATACATAACTACTAGTTACAAAATACATATCATCTAAGTAGTAATACATAATCCATAAAACTAAAATGCACATACATACTAGGTCAAGGTTGTAATGACCCGAATTTTTAGCCGTTAAGTTTGAACATTTAAAGTTGGTTTAAATATTGTTGATTTGGAAATTTAAATAACTCGAATTTTACGATTAAGTATTAATTTAATTTGAATAGTAAAATAATAAATTTATATTTTGAAATAAGAGAGAATAAATTTGATTCGAGGTATAGTATGAATTGAATGATTTATTAAGACCCAGTTGAGTTTAGATTTGAATTTATAATAAGGAATTTATTAATTAAACGAAGTTTGAACGTATAAAATTACTTTAATTAAAAACGAGTTCACCACGTCACGGTAGTTCGTAACTTTAAGTTTTGAACTTCAATTAAGTGTACAGAATCCAATATAAGTCAGAATTCTTTGAAATAAGAATCTTTCAGATATATTTTATTATAGTTTTCTAATAGAAGAGAAAAATCGAGATTTCATCTTGTACATTTTGAGTTATGTCAAAATCAAATTTTCAAAAAAATCGCGGTATAATCCTTTATGAACCATAACGATTTGTTTGATAAAATGGAAGGATTTTTAATAAACTGGATATCGATTTAACTTGAAATTTAAAATGTTGAGTTTAAAATCCAAATTAGTTTATTGCAAGTTGTATAAAATTCTATTTAAATATATACGATAATAATAATTTATTATCAATAGATTTGATTGTTTTGAAATCGATTTATATTTTTTTGATATAATATGGAGCTTAAGAATAGCCAATTTTCAGATGACCTCGGATTTCAATGAAACTAATTTTATAAGATCCGTAACGGATAATTATTGTAGATTTTCAGTTTCAAGTCAATTGGAGCTATTTTGTGATTATATGTGATATAAACGCATATCGATTTACATTATGAAATTAAAATAGAAGTTTTTTCAAACGGTCTCGGAATTTGACGTAACCAGTTTCATCATATTTGGAATATTAAGTTATTATTGGATTTCAAATTTTGTTTCAATTGGACGATGTCGTACAAGCCATAAATGTCGAACGTTAATTCTACGTTAAATAAAATCAGGGTCGTCTTCATAAAATAATAACAAAATCTAGTCATAATCGCTGGAAAATCCAAACAAATCCCAACGCAGATCCACTGTAAAATCAAAACCAAATCGCGAAATAATCTGGCCAAAATATCAGATAAGATTCGATATTGTCCTAGTCAAACTTTTCGGCTTTCCTGTCATACGTAATAATAATAACAATAAAATAATATGCCTTTATCAAAACCGGGTCCAGCTATTTCCACCCCATTATTTGCTCTTCACCCCCCGACTAAAATTTTAAAAAATTAATTCCAATTTTGCCCTTTAAAAATTAATTAGATATATAAATCCATGTTGTTTCTTGATGTCATTACAATTCAAATAACCTAATAGTCAAAGCATGGTGTCAGAGATTTTATGTAAAAAAAAAAACTAAGTCCCTTAAAATAGTTCAAACAACTCACAATCAACGATAGAAAAATAAAAACAATGGCGGAATTAAGCGTAGGAATTTGTAAATTCAATACTTTGCATAAATTTAGCACAACAAAAATACATCAGTATTTACATAACAACAAAAATACATCAGCATATACAAATCAAAAGCAAATCACCGTTGTCCTTTTCTTCTAAAAATCGCGAACTTTAAAAAACCGAAACAATTCATACAAAATTTCTAGAAAACTAAATTTAGTATCTTTGAAATCCTGAGAGTGTGTGCTTCACATTTATGCCATTAAATCAAGACTCGCTTTGAATTCCTACAATTGGTAAGAAGCTTCGAACTAGGGTTTGGCCTATATCGTTAATGGGGGTGTCGAGCATAGGGTCGTGGGTGGCGCTTGGTTATTTGTGAGACTGGGAGTTGGTCGACACCAATAGGAGGCGCTTGGGCCTTGTTTAGAGTTGTGTGACATCGATGTTATTGGGTTCGAATGGTCCCAGGTCGGAATGTCAGGAGTTGATCGAGTGGGGGCAAAAAGGTGATGGGTTGGTAGAGATCGTGGAGGCGGGTTCGTTTGGGTTAATTCCAGGTCGGTTGGGCGACCGAGGCGGCGGCAGGGGGAGTCAGAGGAGGGTCAAAGTTTTCGAAGAGTTGCCTGGAACGAAGTTGAGCACTGTGCGAAAATTGGGAATGAAGGAGTTAGAGTTAAATAAATGGTTAAGTTTGATTAATTGATCATTAAAACTGTTATTGACCATTTAAACTATTCAAAAATTGTAATAGATATAATTGTTACACACGTTAACAGAATTCAACAAAACAAGTTTCGTTGGACTCATAGCTGCGATATCTATGCGTACAAGCTAGTTGGTTGGCTTCGTAGCTTATTGGAATTTTATTTAATTTTAAACGATTGTTTAAAACTAAATGAAATTGACGAGATAACGTCCATCGAAAATGAAAAGTGAGTTAACTCTCACGCTTTCTGAAATACTACAATGCGATAAAATTCATATAAGTATATTTATCATTGTTAGTATAAATTGGATGATTGGATACTATAAATGATTCTTGTTTGTTTGTTGATTGACAATATTTATATTTCCGTCATCTTGAATGCATTACATTAAAAATTCTATTTCATATGCATTTATAAAATGATATTATGGGCTGTGATGCAGAGAAAACAGGTTGGAGGGATCCTATTGGAATCCTCAAATATTAGGATGTTATCTGATTTCATATTATCCATATATATGAACAGTTTAACCCAAGTAGTGTTAAGTTGTTGTTTGAATGTTGATTGTTGAATTGTTTTCAACATTGATGTGTTATTACTCAATAAATGATATTGATTAAGTGATTAGCAACGGATGACCTAAAATATATCTTTTTTAGACGTCGATTTATCATCAGATGAATTGACGTTATAAAATATATTTTTATAACTGAAACAAAGTTTTAAATTATATTTTGCATAAAAATAGAAGTTTTATAAATCGATATTTATAATTTGTTTTATAAAGTAATTATAAAATATTATATATAGCGAATTCTTGTGTTTTAAATAAAGAAGTCGGAAATTAACCTATGGGTTAATAATTTGGAATAATTGTTTCGAAGAAATAAATAAGCAATATTATTAAATTAAAAGTTTTTAATGAATTTAAGAGTAAGGATTAGTGGGAATAAGTTAACAAGTTAACATATGTTTTTAAATTGAATAAGTCAACTACTTGAATTGAAATTGGTTATTAGAATAATTTGTTTTCAATTAACCTAATGGAAATAGTTTTGACAAATAGTTATCTAAACTTGATAAGATTTCCTAAAAAGTTAATTAATCTTTTAATTAACTGTGGTTAAAAATAATTATCCAGTTGTTAATTATTAACAAAGTTAATTCTTATTTTAATAATTTTGTTAAGAGATTAACAATCATATTTCTAGTTAATAAAGAAGTTAACTACTTTTACTATATTAATGTTGAAGTTTATTATCATTTTAATTAACTACAATTTAAGGTGATTACTTTTTAAATGAATTCATTATAGGAAAGTAATCGAGTTGCTAATGAGATCTTGTTAAAATCGAAAAGGGGGTTTATAAAAAGATTTTATAATATAATCCAAGTTTCTAAACAAAAGTTTATGAAAGAGGTTTAAGCTAATGCGATGTGTTTATATAAGCATTTACTTAATAATGAAATTAAGTAAAATGATTTTTATTGGAAAGATATTTTCAATGATGAAAAAGGGAAGTTTGTTTAAAGATTTGGGGTAAGGGATTTTGTAAAAAAAATTTCTAATAAATCCAAGTTAATGAACTTTATGGCTAAGGGTTGTGTTTTGAATAAATGTGTACTTACTCAATTATTTAATTAAGTAAAGGTGATTGGAAGTTGGAAAACAATTTTCAAAATGCAAGTAATGGTTTATAAAACCATATTTTAAATAAATAGTAAGTGCGATTTTGTGTGATATTATAATTAATATCAACTTTTGAGTTTCAAACTTATATTTATCTTTAGATAAGAACGTTGTTGAGTCAAGATCTGAGAGGTAAATAAAAAAACCCTAACTTGAACGACTTTACTATTATCAAGGGATGGTACCACTTTGTGATGATAATGATGTTGGAAATAGTTTATTATTTGCAAAATTTAGAAATTCAAATAAAACCATTGAGTTTTAAAATAAATAATATATCACTTGACATTGTTGGACCCAAGTATGAAGTGTGGTTTATACTTGTATCATTAGATTAAGTATGTAACGTCCCACTTTTCCGTACAATTTGGGCCGACATTTAATTACCACAGTCAACCCAAATTATATAGAAAAGCAGAAAGTTAAGAGAAAGAAGTTAGAGGTTGAGAGAAAGATAAGAAAGAAAAATCAGAATAGAAGAAAAGAAGAAGAACTAACACCGAATCAGAGTGTCACATTGCAACGGAATAAAATATAATACATAAATATTTTTATTGAGAGCTTGGAAAATAAAACTTACATTTTATCAGAGTACAACAATACGTCAGGATAGTTGTAATGATCTGTTCCCAAATACAATACACAACAGAATAATATCATACATATCATACGTCTGGACTCCTTCGGCTTGTCTTTGAACTCCACAGCATCTGATAACTTAAACCTGTACTCGGGCTGATCCGTGCATTACAAACGCACGGTTCAGTCTGGTGAACCAACGTGAGTAAAACCCACTAAGTTTATAGATAACATCCATATTTCTTAACTTTAAAAACCTTTTGAAAAAGGGTAATAGTAAGACCAGCCTACACATAAACACGAACGGTTTTTACCTTACTATAACCAAACCATTTTTGAAATTAATACCGTTCTAATATTATAATAGGGATGTAAATCAAGTAAATATGGGACGACCCGAATTTCCGATACCATTTGAGCTGACCAAATAATACCATTCCAACCCAAATTGTACTGGAAACCCAGATGTCAATAGAAAGAATTTAGAGGGTGAGAAGAAGATAAAAAATAAATATTCGAATAGAAGTAGAAGCACCAACATAACACAGAATATCACATCACAACAGAACAAAATATAATATAGAAATAATATTTATTGAGAGCTTGAAAAATACTTACAACATCAGAGTACATTAATATCTCTGGGCATTTATAGATATCTGTCCTCATATACAACACACAGCGGAACAATAACTGTATAACATCATACGTCTGAACTCTTCCAGCTCGTCACCTTCAGCATCCGATAACCTAAACCTGTACAACCCGGTCTAACTCGAGCATTTCAAATACTGGTTCAGTCTGGTGGACCAGAGTGAGAACAACTTGCAAAGTTTAAGGGGAATCATCCAACTTGATTTTAGAGTTCAAAAATCTTTTCGAAAGAAAAGGATAATCGTAAGACCAAATCCACACATAAATACGGATGGTTTTTACCTTACGATAACCCAAAACATTTTTTGAAATCATATCTTTTCTGATATTATAATAGCGTCTAAATACAAATAAATATCAATATAGCAGAACGCTTGCATCTCACGCTCCACATATATAGTTTACAATCGAAACCGCGGGCGCTTATTGGAGATTGGATTCCGACCATGACAAGGTATGGAACCACCTGCCGATAGTGTATCTCTAGAGGCAAATACACTGGGTTCAACAAGAACGTCTTGCAACCCGGCCACACATGACCGACCACTCATTTCGCTTGAGTGTATCGAATGTATATCACCAATGGTTGGGATCAGCAACCGTTTTCCGAAGGGACAACATTGATAGATTAAAGAAGCAATAGGAATTTCTCTAGATAGGTGATTATACACCCTAATGGGTGCGACCCACATAGCCATGTTGCCTGCCCGATTTTTGTCATTTCCCGGTTGTGAGGCTTGAGGTTTGAATTATCCGTTTTAAGATAGCACTGCCATTCACTTTGAATGCCATATCGTCAGATCCATCGGAAATCACTAATTGATTCCCACGAAAATACTCAGGTTGTGAGGCTAAAGAAGTTTCCCTTCTTTGCCACCAACTTCGTACGTTTGAAGAAATCAACGTACGTAATCCTTTTAGAAATACTCTGTCAGACACTCGTCCATATAAGTTGTCCTAGGACTGGACAAACCGAAGGCACCCTCCTACTGCATCCTAGGAATCACCCTAAAGATCAGTAGCGAGTAGTCCTGGCAATCCACAGATTTCAATCACGTCAAAATCACCGATCAAATAACTCTGGATGCATGCCAGAGAGATTCGCTGGGCTGTTCTTTCGCTTATGAAGATCCATGGTCTTCACTGCTCCATCTTCAATCTACATTTTCGACGACTCGTATTCGCTGGTTCGGAATGGTTTTCGAATATAAATTCGATCACGGTCTTTCCGTACCAACAATCGTATTGGTCAGGTTTGATAGTCGGTTATTAACTATCAAATGAACAATCATTCAATCACGAAAATAAATATGAGTTCGCTGGTTCAGTACTCGACATCACTTGGCCTTTTAGATTTAAAATAATTAATTAACGAATGTTAATTTAAAACTCTTAATTATTTCAATACTGCGAATATAGCTTTTTATTTCTTATCAAACCATTTAAATATTTTTAGAATTAAATCATATATAAATATTCCTAACTTTGGGCGTTAACAAATTTCACGTATAACATCGTTACGAAAACTCTTTTGTTTCATTCTCGACATGATAACTAACACTTCTCTTTTTTTAATAAACTTATTCAAACTCTTCTCATTTGTTCCTTGAATTTCGAAAAAAACATCGTTATATTATCAAAATCTCTTTCTATTCTCATTACTTCAACATTCATTAGTCCTCAACCAAAAACTAGTAAGCGGCCAACTCCCTAAATATCAACCCAGAATGCCGAAATCAACATCAGATTGATACTCAAGCAGTCGTTCAACTTAACTAATTTCCAGTCAGTTTCTAATTTCCTTAAGTCCATTCTAATATGCAAAACATTTTCTTTAAGCTGATTCCTGCTTTGAAAATCTCGATTCAATCCTATTCATTTCACTTAATTTATGTATTAATTATTTTCAACTCAAAATGATCATATTAACTTCACTATTCTTTTATAAACCTTATTTATAAACTTGGTTTTAATATAAAACCCTTTTACCTTGATTCCATCTTACTTAATTCAAATGTTATATAAACATTTATTTCAAATCATCGTATTCGCCTAAAAATCCATTTTATTCAAAAAACTCGGGTTTTAATATAAAACCCATTCATAAACTCTTTCCACAACATAACTTTATTCCATTACCACCCTGATTACTTTTTTATATATATAATAATCACTTAAATTATTATTAATTAAAATAATAATTATTTCTTCCTTTCTTAACTGAAAAATAATTATTGAATCCCCTTTTAAATTCTTATATTTAAATTAAAATAAATATCCGTTAAATCCCTTCATTAGGATAATTACCACAAACTAATCCAATACTCAATCTTAATTATACGGTCGACTTAGTTTACTTAAATTACGGTTACCCCGTTAGCCAATTCCAATTACTTTAAATAATCTCATTTAAATGTTTCTGAGAAATAATTAATCCATTCTTTACCGTTATGTCAATTTCTGCTCATTTGCTTATAAATCTGATTATATCAGTATTTGCTATATAAAACCATCTAATTACCACTTATGAACTTAAATGATAAATAATAGATATTTATTTTCTTTTAATATAGTTCAAAATAACGGATTTAGAAATCCATTTTTTGTTATAAAATAAATTTATAACTTCCTCTTTGTCAATTCACCTGACGGTGAATCAATATTTACCAAACGATTGATTTTTAGGCCATGTGCTGCCAATTACTTAACCAATACTGCCCATTGGTTAAAACAAAGAAAACGTTGCATTTCAAGTCAACGATCAACACCCAACTCAATCATTCAACCAGAATAGTTAATATAATTGTGATATGAAAATAATATTTAATATATTTGAGGAATCCAATTGGATCCCTCCAACCTGTTTTTTTCTTTGCATCCAAATACGTTATCTCAAATGAAACCATACAGATATAATCTAAATAATCAACCAGTAATTTAAACATCCAATTCTATATTTATACATTTATATGATTATAAACGTGACCAACAAGGTAAGTTACCTCAGTTGGTTACGACCATTAAAATAACGATCGATTACGATTAAATTAAACAAACGTTTAATTTAATCCGTTTAGTCAATATCAACAAATGTATGTAGTAATCATACAAAATAAACAACCATAGCACACACAAATTAAACCCGACTTATATAAATATAAGTGAGATAAAAAATGAGTGAGTTGAACTCACCTTGACGTTTGTCATTGACACTGTTCGTTTTAATTAAATTAAACAGATGTTTAATTTAATTAAAAATCCCGGTAGCTGCCAATCAGATCAGACCAGCTTCATTGTGCGGTGCTCGTCAAAATGGACCCAACGTCACCTGTTTTATTCCATTCCGTAATGGTATGTCCATGTCATGAAGTTCATTGTATTTGATAATTTAAATTAATATTATTACGAACTAAATAATAATTTGTTTATAAAATTCCAGTATTGTAACAACCCGTATTTTTCGATAACGTGTTAAGACGAGAATCAAGGCAGAATTTAATTTTAAATTCTGAATCAAGTAAAACGGGCTATGCCATTGCGTTCGTCTCGGAAAAATACGCGAAATAGAGTCTGAGTTTTCGAGAATCGGAGTCCGTATGACCAAGATATGGCCTCGCGAAGTTTCACGAAAAATTCCCAAATTAAAGTATACTTAATTAAGTGAAATGGGTTGCGCAGAGAAATATATATATATTGATATATATATATATATATAATTGAAAATTAAATAAATAAATATGCAAAAATGTTCAAAACAGCGAGTTGGGAGAGGGGAATAACCGAACCGGCCGAATTTTGAGGTCGACCCGAGCTCGCTGGGTCGACTAGGGGTTAATCCAGGGTGTTTGGCTGTCAACCCGTGGGCCGATTCGCTCAAATGCAGATTTTGCATTTGGATGGTTCTCATGGTTCATCTTTAATCTAAAGGCCCTAGATGGTTCCTACACTTGACTTCTTCCCCAAGACATGCTTTGATGGCTTGGATTGAATCTAGGTTTAATCCTATGGCCTAAAACACTTGCCTAATCTATAAATAAGACCCTAACCTATCCTAAATCCTCATTATTCATTCATGCAACTAAACTATGGCAAAATTTTACCTCTCATGGCCTCCACTCTCTTCATAAAATTTCTAAATGGTTTCTATGAGAGATTTTCCATGCATACAAGTGTTTTCAAGCTTGTATGATTGTCATTAGCTTGCATTCAAGTCAAGTTTCTATCTTTGCATCATAAAGCAAGGGTTTTGATCATTTTGGCTCAAGGGTTTTTATGTTAGAGCTTGCATTTTGGGTCTATTTGATTGCATAAGGGCTTTGTCATATCTTTTGTGCCTTCATAGCAATGTAAGCCCTTTCCCTACTCTTAGATATTAACTATGAAGTTAAATGTTCATGTTGCAAGTTTGGGTTTGATCATTGAGTATGATACATGCTATCATGTCATGCAAGTTTATGAAGTCATTATCTTGATCTTGTGAGCTAAAAGCTACAACCTTTATGTTGAAATGTTGCATTAGGCAACATGAGAACCCTCATAACCTTTATGTCAACTTGCATATGAAGTCATAACCCTTATATGATGATATATGCGAGTTACTAGTCATCATTCCATATCTTTTGTCACCATGATTCGCTTATGTGCCAAGTTTGGGTTTATGCATGTTTTGAGGCTTAAGAATGTAACATGAAAGTTAATGAACACATTTGTGCCTCATTTGCCACCATGATTAACTTGTGGCTTAATATCCATTTTTGTCATGCCTTTGCCAAGTCTCTTCTTTTAATCCATTACGTTGTCGCGAACGTATATGCGAGTTTAAAAGCGTTGGGTTATGTTATGGGTAATTTCTAATGACATGAAGATACAACTTGAAAACATGACTTGAAATATAACATGGAAGTTGACATGTAAGTATGCATAAAAACATAAGCTTGGGAATTTACCTATTAAGTTAGGTCTACCCTTTGGGAATTTACCTATTAAGTTAGGTCTACCCAAATGCTTGAAAACTTGTAACATGTTTTGGGAAACATGATGGACATGACACTTAGATAATATAAGTGTGGCCAACTCGAGGTTAGGTTGAGTTTGCAACGTAAAACTACCCGGAACCGACCGGCCTAACTAGTAGTTGCAAACAATAGGACCCAATGTGAGAAGTTGGTCATGTTGTGCTTGAACCCGAGGTTAGACCAAGTTGTGGTGTAAAGCTACCCGGAACCGACCGGCTTAACTAGTAACCACAACAAAGTCTAATGTGAGAGGTGAAGGTGCATTAAGTAATTAATGCCACATGATAGGGTTAAGTTAATTTGATTAATGACTCTTAACCAAATATGACATGGACAAATGGGTTAAGTAATTTGATTAGGCTAATGATACTTAACAAAACATGACAAGGTTGGGTAGGTTAAGTAACTTGATTTGCCTAATGACACTTAACCATTTTTATATGACTAGTGGATAGGGTTAAGTTAACCAACACTTAATCAATCCAACGCGATAACTTGGTAAGGTTAAGTAAGTTTTCTTAATGACGCTTAACCGAAAAATACGGTTAACGAATGGGGTTAAGATTAGACTCAACTAGTCTAAACATGGAAATCGGATGGGGTTAAGTTAGCCTAGACTTAATTAATCCCACTTGGTAGTTTAATGGGGTTAAGTTAAACACTTAACTAATCTAAACATGATGAATTGATGTGGTTAAGTGACCTATACTTAACCAATCTAACTCGTGAATTTATTGAGGTTAAGTTAACCTATACTTAACTGATCTAACGTGAAAACATGATAAGGCTAAGTCACGAATCGCTTGAATACACTTGACCGATTTGACTGAGTAAATTGATAGGGTCAAGTTAATATATACTTAACCAATCTAGAATGATAATTGGACGAGGTTAAGTCGTGAATTGCTTAATACATACTTAACCAACGTGAGCATGGTTTGTAGGGTTAAGTCTTGGACTTGGATACTTAGCCATTTTTGACATGATTTGAAGACGGGTTAAGTCTTGGACTTGGATACTTAGCCAATTTTGACATGATTTGAAGACGGGTTAAGTCTTGGACTTGGATACTTAGCCAATTTTGACATGATTTGAAGACGGGTTAAGTCTTGGACTTGGATACTTAGCCAATTTTGACATGATTTGAAGACGGGTTAAGTCTTGGACTTGGATACTTAGCCAATTTTGACATGATTGGTAGACGGGTTAAGTCATGAACTTAAGTGACACTTAATCCATTATGTAAACCCTAGTTCTGAGGATAGGGGATAACCGTAGTTAACAAGGATAACGGGAATAAGGCTAAGTGGTAAACCTTAGTTGAGGAATAACTAAGTAATGATTCTTAGTCAAGGAAATTTAGACCAGTTCATAGATAGATGAGTAACCTGATACGGTAGGTCATCGTTTAAGTATACGAGTAGGAGCAAGTATCTGATTTAGATAAAGGCTCCAGCGAACTGGGTAATGAAGCAGCGGCTTCGGGGAACGTGAGGGTATTCTTGGTATCCCTCTATGAGCTGCCAGGTGATTATACTAGGCTCATGAGAGGTTAAGGTCTGCGTTAGAAGAACCAAGAGTATGCCTTGGTTGCTATGCGAGCGACCTAAAGACGGGGATGGATAGGGGATAGTCGACGATACACGGTCGTACCCTAGATAGCATTTCGTCAGACTACCTACCATCTTTGGTCAAGCGTGTACGTACGGAAAGGCAGAGAACACCCAATAGACCATAATTGCTATCTAATTATGGTTGCGGTAAGGTTAGGATTGTGGGTTGGCCAGTAGTGTGTTCTCATACAGGATTTATCCTGTCTTGTCTTTCACTAGTTGAGGGAGGGGTCGCGTGGGACCATAGCCACGTATAGAAAAACAGACCTTAGCATCTGTATCGGCAGATAAATCGAAAGCTCCCGACCGAGTCCTGTATTTCTCGATCTGCCCTGTGACAGGACTCGGATGGCACGATGTGATACATGTGCATACAGTCATGGAAAACGATTCACGATGAATGCGTGGGAAAAAGGGCGCGGTTGACGGTTAGCGTAAATCCCAGTGGCCCTAGGTGGTTGAACCAAAACCGAGATACGAAAACATGCAATAGGTAAGCGTAATCCCTAGTGGCCCTAGGTAGCATAAGTCCTAGTTGTACAAACGATAATTCATGTTGGAAGACCCTAGCTAGGTTTAGGGTAACAGTCCAAACCGATCTTAAGGATCATGGAACTATGTTAAAGTAAGGTAGAATCTCATGGGAAAGCCCGTATGGTCTATGGCAAGGGACTGAACATTTACATGGAATAAAACATACAAGTTGAGTAACCTATATATGCGATATATTAGGTTGACATGGACCATTACACGACTTTTGAGTGAGGGTCATTCTTGGTTAACACATGATACGGTGGGGATACTAGTACGGTAGGTGCAGAGCTAAAATGCAGGATAGATATCATGGGACGTTATACGTGATAGATATCTTGGGGATATTATACTTGATAGAAACCTGACGATGTGATACCTTGTTTTATCTTGACATCGTAATTTATCGTGACACCTTAGTTTATCTTAGTTCAGTAGTTCATCCTGTTATTTTGATTTAGCTTATCTATCTTGTCATCATGCTTATGTTCATCTCAGTTTCTCATGTCAGTTAACTTTACTAGTTTTTATGCTAATAGTAGATAGGGCTTACTCAGTCTTTTTGACTGACCCGTTTTGTTTCGCCTCTTTTCTTCCGTTTCCCTCCCAGGTTACAGGGAGGAAATACTGTTGTTTAGTTCGGACTTCTTCTGCTTGAAGGTCATCATGGATGGCTTGGACTTTTCTTGGCTAATGGCTACTTTACTGTTTTTACTTGGGGAATAATTTATGAAAATGTCTTTATGCTTCTTTACTATTGCAAGACAGGTTTTGATGTACTCTGATGTAAAAGGCTTTAGACCTTATTTATTCATGTTATGAAAGTTTGATTTTACTTCCGCTATTTTTATATGTTCTGTCTTGTGATATTTCTGTGCATGTTTACCAATAATGCCCCTCTAAAGCTAGTGCATTCCTTTGCGAGTGACCCTAGCGGAGGCGGGGTGTTACACGTGGTATCAGAGCCAGGTTACCAGACTGGGCAAAAGTTTTTAAAGACCTTCTGAAAACTATTTGAAAATCGTTTACAAAGAAGCATTTTTTTCAAGAAAATTTTCTTTTAAAAGAAAAAGGCTATTCCCCAAAGGCCATTAGCACTATCCTTGTTTCCTTAATTGAATCTCTTCTCCTTTCTTTCCTCCATCTGTAGTCACAGTGGTTTTAACTGCGACTAGTCTTTTCTATCTACGAAAGTGCTTTCCATGCGATGGAGGTGGTTTTCAAGAGACCAGTGGCCGCGTTATAAGAAAGGATAGTGAGAAAGAGGATAAAGGATACGAGCTTAAGGATGAGCAACTTGTTGGTATGGCTTAGTCCTCAAAGGAGGGAGAAAGATGAACAATGAAACCCATGACGAGAAAGTATCTTTGGTATGGTGAAACGGGACGGATAGTTAAGTATTGTGGGACAAGGACAAGATCATCGTTGTATACCCTCACTAGAGTACCTGAGTAGGGGGATAACATCCTTGTTGAAGATCTAGTTATTCTTTTCTATCATCCCGCCAAGACTTTGTTTTGATCCCCGCATCATTTAAGTCCGCTTCGGTAGTTGAGTCTCTGCACCTTAAGTACTAACGTAATAGAGAATCCCATTTTTGTCTCAAAGTCCTATTGGAGAATCAGTCCATTTATACATGACTTGTTTGGATTTGGGAATGTCTATGCCAAGTGTTGAGTTTGGAAATAATGCTTATGTTTATAAGCTATGGATGGATTCTAGGGATGAAGTGGTTATCCAGTAGGGGGTGCCACTCTCGGTTTTGATAGGAGGGTAGTTAGACCTTTTGACTAGCCTTGGTAATGACCTCGAAGTATCGGGTAACCTTTTTGAGGTTCTGTCATGACTAGTTACTTAGAATCCCTTGATGCCTTTATTGGAAATTTGAAGCCCGATCGAGTGGTGTTCGCCAATAAGACGGATGGTTTACTTCATTTATGCATGGGTTATAGAGATCACCCTAGTAAGTGCGGATGATAACCTGATTGACATCTGTTTACTTTCAAGAGAAAGTTCTTCTACATGGAATGCCTTATAGTATATAAACGAGATCCAAGATTCACTAGTGAATTTTGGAAAGCTTGCATGAGATCATGAGTACGCAGTCATGTTTGCGCCAAGTATTCTAGAAAAAGGATAAGTGCAAGTGGAACGAGAGGCGACGAAGAAATGAGTTTCAGCTCATGTTATGGAAGCAGGAAATAAGAAGCTATGAAATCGCGAAGTTAAAGGGCGGTCAAGGCACAATGGAAGTAAGCCCGAGGAAATACGACTTTGATGGTCAAAGACTAGATACGCGCATGATATCTCTTTTTGGGAGTATATCCTTGATCCCTGTTTCTGTAGAGCTTACTTGTAGGTTATCTTTTGTGGACATCCTCTCGGTCCTACTTTCTGTTACAAACCCCGTAAGGAGTTTGTCTTGTTTATCTTCTCGGCCCTGTTTCAGGGAATTCTAGGTAGAACCCTATGGATGTAAACATGTATTTGAAACATGTTATGATTGATATGGTTGCAAGTGGTTGCTCGTGGATGCGCGAATACACATTAGATACTAGCTCGACTCGGTCACATTTCATATTGCATATGCACGAGTATTTATACTTGTTTATGGATGAAATCGAATGTATTATCATGCGGTTGTTGCATATGAATGAATGATTGTGCACGCATATAGTATCTATATGACTAGGACTATTTGCATACATGTTGGATTCATGGCACTATACATATTTTGCATTAGAAAGATTATTCAGGCCTGATCATTAGCATTAGCTAAGGAACATGTACACACATGATTGACATAGAAATGTGTTTATTTTATGCTCTTATATCTTATCTTTTGTATATAAATAAATATTACTTGGGTATTGTTTTGTTATTTTTACAGATAGTCCAACCCAGCCCGCATGCAACCAGAAATGTAGAGAAATAGAGTTCAATTTGCTGTGTATTTGCATTTTGAAGAATTGTAGATGAAGATATCACATCTAGTTGCTGTTGGACAAGAAAAGGATTGATAAAAAGGCTTTGAACATCACAAATCAATGAAGAAATGTCAAGGAATCAAGAGGAAAAAGAGAAAAGGCCCAAAATTGCTTTAATTATCAAAGGCCCATTTATGTTTCTCATTGTAACTAATTAGTGGTGTAATGACCAGGCCCATTTACCATTAGGGTTAGGGTTAGGGTTTGGCTATCTACCCTATATATACCCTTGTAATAACCTTGTAGCCACCATCCTATCTCATCTCTTATTCCATTGTTCTAATAAAAGTTCTTCTTTCTCTTTTATTTTCTGCATTTTTTGTTTTCTTAGCAACTAGTGTTGTCTACACGATTAGATTCGGTAGAACACTATTTGTATTTTGCACTTATTTGCATTAGCGATTTACCGTCTGATTAGATTCAGCGGAAATCCTAATTTTAATTCTTGTTTGTTATTTCAATTTCTGCAATTTCAATTTCTGCTTTTATTATTTTCTTAGGTTAAATTGGGTTTGATTAGATTCAAATCTAATTCATAGTTTCATTTGCTTTCCATTGAAATTGTGATTTGATCGTCGGTTCAGTTAGATCTGTTCTGAATCAAATTACAGTTTTAATTTCGTTTTGTTTTGCAAAATCAACCTCCAAAGTTCGTCTAACACACCCACGAAACATATAAATAATAAAATTTAACTTTCCTCCCTGTGTTCGACCTGTATGCTACACACCTGTATGCTTGCAGAATTTATTACAAATGTCGCGCTTTTCTAATTCATAGACTAGCGTCGATCAAGTTTTTGGCGCCGTTGCCGGGGAGGTAACGATTGAATTTTATTGTTTATTTAATTTCCGATTCGTGTTAGTTTTTATTTTATTTTGTATATATTTTTGTTTCTTGCACATATAGAAAAAAATCTCAATTAGTGATGTGGCGTATTAATTACATTGATATTGTCATGAACTAAGCAAGAGAAAATAATAATTTCTTGCCTTTATTTTCTTTAAATTTCTTTTCCTATTTTCAATTATTCCTTTCCATTTTTCAATCCTCCGTCCTACTTTTACATTCATTTCATTTTTCAATCCTCCTTCCTACTTTTATATTCATTTCTTCTTTTACAATCTTTCAAAAAAAAAAAAAATCTTGCTTTTTTTTCTTTTAATTTTCCTTCTTTTTTTTCATTTATTTCTTTCCTTTTTTTATTTTGCATTTCTTCCAATCTAATTCCTTCAAGAAGAAAAAAATATATACAAAAAAAAAAGTTGCTGATTTTTCTTCAATTTCTTTCCATCTTTCTACCACCTTGCTGATTTTCACATTTTTCTTTTCTCTTTCCTTTTCTTTTTATTTGTTTCCATCTTTTGTCTACAACTTTCTAAAAAAAAAAAATTGCAATTTCTTCTCTGCCTACTTTGATTTCTTTCTTGTTTTTGTCTGCTTTTATTTCTTTCCTCAATTTATTCTACCCTTCCTCTCTACTCAAAAAAACCTTGCTTTTTTTCTCTTATTTCCTTCCTCTTTTATTATTTTTTTTCCATTTTTGTTTTGCTTTTTCCCATTCATTTCTTTCCCTTTCTTCTTGTTCAAATTTTCAAAAAAAAAAACTTGCATTTTTTTTTAATTTCTTTCCAATTGCATTTCTCATTAACCTTTTACAATCTCTCCTTCCATTTTTTTCATTTATTTCTTTCCTGCTCTCTCCTTCATTAAAAAAAAACAACTATCAATTTTCCTTTATTCTTTCCATCTTTCCACTTTCTTTCCAATTGTCTACATTCTTTTTCTTTTTGCAAATTTCAAAAAAAAAAAAAACGATTCCTCTTTTGCAATTTTTTTTCCTTTCTTCTTTTGTCTTTCTTGTTCTCAATACATTGATTTCTTTTCTTCTCTTACAAATTTCCTTTCTTTTAAAAAAAAAAAAAAATCCTCTTTTGATTTCTTTCCTCTTTATTCCTCCTTTCCAATTTTCTATATAATTACTTCTCATTCTTCTTTTACAAGTTCAAAAAAAAAAAAAAAAATCTTGTCATTTTTCTTTTAATTCTTCCTTATTTTCAACTTCTTTCTCCTTCCTTTCGTTTGTTTCTCCTCTTACTAATATCTCACATCCTTTCTTCTTTTACAATTTGTTGAAGAAGAAAAAATCCTTTCATAAATTTCTATTCTTTGCCTTGTAATTAATTTTCTTTCTTTCTCCATTTATTTCTTTCCCTTTTCAAGTTTTTCCTTTCTCATTTTTTTCTCTCTCTTCTAATTTTACAACAATAAACAAAAGAAAAAATTCTTTCTGTTTTTCTCTTCTCTTTTATTGCTTTCCCTTCTCAATTTCTTTTCCAAATCTTTTACAATTACTTTTCTTTCTTCCTTTACAATTCTCTTTCTTTTCTGAAATCTCTCTTCCCATTTTTTTTTTGTCATTTGTTTCTTTCCTATTTGTCCGCTTTTCAACACTAATAAAAAAAAAGGCAAGGACATAAATTTTTTTTTTCCATTATTCTTCCCTGCTTCATTTTTTCCCCTCTGATCAAATACCCCTCTCTCTCTTACACAATCTCATTTCACAACATTTTTTTTTTCAATCTACACTTCAGCACCATCTTCTTCAATCCCTCCTTCCCACCACACTTCTGCCACAACGCACAAACCAACCCCATCCACAAGCATTCTCTCAAAAAAATTCCAAACTTTTTTTAACCTACCACAGCCTCATATTTTCTTGTGCTTTTTTTTTGTTATTTACTTCATTAAAAAAAACCCAAAAATAAAAAAAAAAGTTTCAAACCAAGGACAAAGTGACTGGAGTTCAAGCAACAAATCAAGAATTCAGAAATAAGAAGAAATTGCAAATAGTGAGATTTCAATCATTGACGCTACCCATTTTTTCTGGATAGACAGCCATACCTCACGGTAATATTTTTCTAAACTCTACAGGTGCTGAAGCTGCTTTGAAAATATAGAAATTATTGTAAAATCTTCTGCAGGGGCAGCGGCTTGAATGTAAAAAAATTTAATTCTGCAATTTATATTTCTCTGACTGTTCTGTGACTGAAACTTCTGAATTAATTTGGTACGGACTGACATTTCCATAACTGAAATCTTCATTCTCATTGTTTTCAACAATAAAAATAAACATTCCAAGATAATATAATTGAAAAGTGGTGTTTTGTGAAGTTGACTGTCTCGTACAATTGGATCGCGGATATATATTAGTTCAATTTATTGAACTTTTAGCAAAAGAGGTTGCATACTACCCGTAAAACATTGGTCGTATCCCTTAGTTTTATACTATACGTGAACGGCCATAAGACCCTCTTCCCCCTTCCAATTGAGTCAGTTAATTAATAGAGCACAACTCATTCTTTTATATTATTTTGGAAATAGGAATAATTTATGTCTTACCCTGACTTCATTCAAATGTCTAATTCAAAAAAGACCCTGAGAGAAATGTGGGATAATAGTCGGAGTAGACGTCCTCTTGAAGAGTATGAGCATGAAATACAACTCATGAAGCAAGATTTTCCAAAATTTCGTGAGCCTGATGCCAATGTTCAAAATTTTCCAATTGACCAACATTTTCAAAATCATAGATATACTCGAAACGACGATTTCAATTTAAATTTCAATAACTTCGATTATGGGCCACATCCACATCAAAACGGTTTTGAATCGCAACGTACCTTTGATCAACATGGGGTTGGAAACCAATTCGAAAATAATTTTGAAAATAATTTTCAATTCGATCAAAATTTTCAAAACTACAACCCATATCCACATCTTGAAAATAACCAAAATTTCAATTTTCCATCGAATTTCAACAGTTTTGGTTATGACCCTAATTTTCAAAATCAAAATGATTTCCAATATCATTGTCATTTTTCTGAAGATTCAAACAACCACCACATTGGGAATGATATTGATCGTGAAATTGATGTGGACTATAATTTTGAGAATCAAGAAATCCAAAACAAGAGCTTTCAAATCAACGATTCTGAAGAATATCATCTTAACATTCTCAGAGAGAGGGTAGAAAACCAAGATAGAAAGCTTGATGAACTCCTTTGCTTAATGAAATCTTTTAAAGAACAACAAGAGCAACAAAATCAAATGAGCATTGAATCAGAAAATAATCCAATTTCTACTGACATTGAAAATTTTCAAATAACAACTTTGGAAATTGAGAACAATCATCTTGATGAAGTTTTTCAAAATTCAGTAAACGATTTGGATTTCAACTCTTTTCAGGAAAAAGATTTAAACTCAGATTTTGATCTTCCTCTTTCAGGCTGTGAGACATTTGAAATTTTTGAAATTGAACAGAATAAAGATGTTGAATTTTTCAAAAACTCAGAAGTGGAGATGGATTTTAATGAACATGAATTTTTTGATTTGTACGAGGATGAATTGCCAAATAAGGAAGAAGTGGATTCATGTCACGAGTTCGAAAATTTTAACTTTGAGGAAATTTCAAATGAACTTGAGATTGTCAGTGTCGAAAATACGTTGTCAAATAATAAAGTAGAGAAATGTGATCACATAGTCTTGAACAACACTCAGAATTCAAATTTCACTGAATTTATATATGATCACAAATTTTTGAACAATTACACTGATAAATTTGTTGAACACATGAATCATTTTTGGAATGTTTTCTTGGTTGAAAAACTTCGGATTAGGATGACCTTGGACATTCATTTACTGAACTACAAATCTAGGTATAAAGATGAGTTGGTTTTCAAAAACCTTTGCTTACTTGAAAACATGCCTAGACATAGTGCGAATGGGATTCATTGGGCTAGAACCAAGTGTGGGGGGAGAAGATGGTGGTATTCTTTACATCGCATGCATCGCAAACACATATATCGTTGTAAATACGATCCATTCCTACATATAGTTAGACTGCATTTCATTCTACAAATAATTTTGCAGCTCATTCACCTGTGGGTACGATCTTTCAAATTTAGGAAACGTTCACAGTGTGGACACTGTTAGTTCTAGTGTGGGGGGGAATCTGCATTTCATCCATTTTCATTTTTCTTTGTTTTTATTTCTTTTTATTTTCAGCCATTTAAGTAGGACCATCATACATTTTAGACTGTAGTAACATGCCATTTTTTTTTTTTGAAATACGACTTATTTTCAATTGATACAACAAAATAAGTTTACAATTTTTAGCCAGTTGATAGTATTTTTCTCTCTTAACTTAGATCGAATAAGAAATATAATGAAAAGTTAATTTTGAGGGATAATAGTGTAACCGGTACATAGGGAGATTCTTAGGTGATGGCCATGAAATCTATTCTATATTGTAGACTTTGTTTAAATAAGTGGAGGACTTAAAATGCTTATATTGGCTTTTCAAATCTTTAAAACTAAGTTGTGTTAAGTTGAATCCACGTAACTCTCTTTTGTGCTTATATTTTCGATAATAATAATAATAGTATTCCAAGGGTATCCAACATTGCTTGTATATCGAGCGTTGGTGTGCAAACCCGCCAAGCTCTATCCGACACGTTGTTGACAAAGTCAGCGTTGGAATATCTTGGTCTCATTTTATGAGATTGGACACCTAAGGATTACCGACACGTTGTTGACAAAGTCAAAGTCGGCCTGCACAATCCGCCAAGCTCTTTACCTACTCTCCGTTAGTCCGCGAGGCAGTGCATGGGTGGTAAACCTTGGTCTTTTTAGTTAGGTGTATGTACTTGAACATAAATTTTAAAATTTTATAGAATAAAGAATAAGCGATGATACCCAAACACCTCTTGACCTTATTGATTTGACTAGCCATACATGAGAAAATTAGAATACCACTTTGCAAACTGTGCCAAGCAAACTAAGAATTTATTTCATGGCTGCACTATGTTATCGATCGAACTAACTGGCCAAACTGGAATTTAACATTTGAAAACTTGAGTTATATTGAAAATTTGTGACAAGTTGAGGTATCTAAAATAAAATCAACTGACTAGAAATAGTTAACTTAATTTGTTGTACCACTTTCCTGAAACAAGTCGTGCTTTCATTTTTTTTCGTTTTTATTTGCATATGTCCATTGCATTCATGTAGTTTCATTAGAATCATAGCATACTGCATGTGGATTTTGTGGGTAGTATCCGCTGAAAACCCCCACGAGACACCACTCGTCCTACTAGGGACACCTAGAGGTTTAACGGCTTGTTGCATACGCTCAATGCAATCGTGTTTCCTACGAAAGTGTGACCTATCTAGTTAGTTTTAAATTTCTTGTTTTACTCGAGGACGAGTAAAAGATAAGTGTGGGGGTATTTGATTGACATAGAAATGTGTTTATTTTATGCTCTTATTTCTTATCTTTTGTATATAAATAAATATTACTTGGGTATTGTTTTGTTATTTTTACAGATAGTCCAACCCAGCCCGCATGCAACCAGAAATGTAGAGAAATAGAGTTCAATTTGCTGTGTATTTGCATTTTGAAGAATTGTAGATGAAGATATCACATCTAGTTGCTGTTGGACAAGAAAAGGATTGATAAAAAGGCTTTGAACATCACAAATCAATGAAGAAATGTCAAGGAATCAAGAGGAAAAAGAGAAAAGGCCCAAAATTGCTTTAATTATCAAAGGCCCATTTATGTTTCTCATTGTAACTAATTAGTGGTGTAATGACCAGGCCCATTTACCATTAGGGTTAGGGTTAGGGTTTGGCTATCTACCCTATATATACCCTTGTAATAACCTTGTAGCCACCATCCTATCTCATCTCTTATTCCATTGTTCTAATAAAAGTTCTTCTTTCTCTTTTATTTTCTGCATTTTTTGTTTTCTTAGCAACTAGTGTTGTCTACACGATTAGATTCGGTAGAACACTATTTGTATTTTGCACTTATTTGCATTAGCGATTTACCGTCTGATTAGATTCAGCGGAAATCCTAATTTTAATTCTTGTTTGTTATTTCAATTTCTGCAATTTCAATTTCTGCTTTTATTATTTTCTTAGGTTAAATTGGGTTTGATTAGATTCAAATCTAATTCATAGTTTCATTTGCTTTCCATTGAAATTGTGATTTGATCGTCGGTTCAGTTAGATCTGTTCTGAATCAAATTACAGTTTTAATTTCGTTTTGTTTTGCAAAATCAACCTCCAAAGTTCGTCTAACACGCCCACGAAACATATAAATAATAAAATTTAACTTTCCTCCCTGTGTTCGACCTGTATGCTACACACCTGTATGCTTGCAGAATTTATTACAAATGTCGCGCTTTTCTAATTCATAGACTAGCGTCGATCAACACACGTTTTGCATATATTCATACAGCATTAGAAATCATCTAAGGACAATGGTTGCTTGTGGATGATGTTTTGAGTAGATGGATGATGGATGGTAGGATATGTTCTTCCTAACTTGGAGATTTCGGGGACGAAATCCTAAAAGGTGGGGAGAATGTAACAACCCGTATTTTTCGATAACGTGTTAAGACGAGAATCAAGGCAGAATTTAATTTTAAATTCTGAATCAAGTAAAACGGGCTATGCCATTGCGTTCGTCTCGGAAAAATACGCGAAATAGAGTCTGAGTTTTCGAGAATCGGAGTCCGTATGACCAAGATATGGCCTCGCGAAGTTTCACGAAAAATTCCCAAATTAAAGTATACTTAATTAAGTGAAATGGGTTGCGCAGAGAAATATATATATATTGATATATATATATATATATATAATTGAAAATTAAATAAATAAATATGCAAAAATGTTCAAAACAGCGAATTGGGAGAGGGGAATAACCGAACCGGCCGAATTTTGAGGTCGACCCGAGCCCGCTGGGTCGACTAGGGGTTAATCCAGGGTGTTTGGCTGTCAACCCGTGGGCCGATTCGCTCAAATGCAGATTTTGCATTTGGATGGTTCTCATGGTTCATCTTTAATCTAAAGGCCCTAGATGGTTCCTACACTTGACTTCTTCCCCAAGACATGCTTTGATGGCTTGGATTGAATCTAGGTTTAATCCTATGGCCTAAAACACTTGCCTAATCTATAAATAAGACCCTAACCTATCCTAAATCCTCATTATTCATTCATGCAACTAAACTATGGCAAAATTTTACCTCTCATGGCCTCCACTCTCTTCATAAAATTTCTAAATGGTTTCTATGAGAGATTTTCCATGCATACAAGTGTTTTCAAGCTTGTATGAGTGTCATTAGCTTGCATTCAAGTCAAGTTTCTATCTTTGCATCATAAAGCAAGGGTTTTGATCATTTTGGCTCAAGGGTTTTTATGTTAGAGCTTGCATTTTGGGTCTATTTGATTGCATAAGGGCTTTGTCATATCTTTTGTGCCTTCATAGCAATGTAAGCCCTTTCCCTACTCTTAGATATTAACTATGAAGTTAAATGTTCATGTTGCAAGTTTGGGTTTGATCATTGAGTATGATACATGCTATCATGTCATGCAAGTTTATGAAGTCATTATCTTGATCTTGTGAGCTAAAAGCTACAACCTTTATGTTGAAATGTTGCATTAGGCAACATGAGAACCCTCATAACCTTTATGTCAACTTGCATATGAAGTCATAACCCTTATATGATGATATATGCGAGTTACTAGTCATCATTCCATATCTTTTGTCACCATGATTCGCTTATGTGCCAAGTTTGGGTTTATGCATGTTTTGAGGCTTAAGAATGTAACATGCAAGTTAATGAACACATTTGTGCCTCATTTGCCACCATGATTAACTTGTGGCTTAATATCCATTTTTGTCATGCCTTTTCCAAGTCTCTTCTTTTAATCCATTACGTTGTCGCGAACGTATATGCGAGTTTAAAAGCGTTGGGTTATGTTATGGGTAATTTCTAATGACATGAAGATACAACTTGAAAACATGACTTGAAATATAACATGGAAGTTGACATGTAAGTATGCATAAAAACATAAGCTTGGGAATTTACCTATTAAGTTAGGTCTACCCTTTGGGAATTTACCTATTAAGTTAGTTCTACCCAAATGCTTGAAAACTTGTAACATGTTTTGGGAAACATGATGGACATGACACTTAGATAATATAAGTGTGGCCAACTCGAGGTTGGGTTGAGTTTGCAACGTAAAACTACCCGGAACCGACCGACCTAACTAGTAGTTGCAAACAATAGGACCCAATGTGAGAAGTTGGTCATGTTGTGCTTGAACCCGAGGTTAGACCAAGTTGTGGTGTAAAGCTACCCGGAACCGACCGGCTTAACTAGTAACCACAACAAAGTCTAATGTGAGAGGTGAAGGTGCATTAAGTAATTAATGCCACATGATAGGGTTAAGTTAATTTGATTAATGACTCTTAACCAAATATGACATGGACAAATGGGTTAAGTAATTTGATTAGGCTAATGATACTTAACAAAACATGACAAGGTTGGGTAGGTTAAGTAACTTGATTTGCCTAATGACACTTAACCATTTTTATATGACTAGTGGATGGGGTTAAGTTAACCAACACTTAATCAATCCAACGCGATAACTTGGTAAGGTTAAGTAAGTTTTCTTAATGACGCTTAACCGAAAAATACGGTTAACGAATGGGGTTAAGATTAGACTCAACTAGTCTAAACATGGAAATCGGATGGGGTTAAGTTAGCCTAGACTTAATTAATCCCACTTGGTAGTTTAATGGGGTTAAGTTAAACACTTAACTAATCTAAACATGATGAATTGATTGTGTTAAGTGACCTATACTTAACCAATCTAACTCGTGAATTTATTGAGGTTAAGTTAACCTATACTTAACTGATCTAATGTGAAAACATGATAAGGCTCAGTCACGAATCGCTTGAATACACTTGACCGATTTGACTGAGTAAATTGATAGGGTCAAGTTAATATATACTTAACCAATCTAGAATGATAATTGGACGAGGTTAAGTCATGAATTGCTTAATACATACTTAACCAACGTGAGCATGGTTTGTAGGGTTAAGTCTTGGACTTGGATACTTAGCCATTTTTGACATGATTTGAAGACGGGTTAAGTCTTGGACTTGGATACTTAGCCAATTTTGACATGATTTGAAGACGGGTTAAGTCTTGGACTTGGATACTTAGCCAATTTTGACATGATTTGAAGACGGGTTAAGTCTTGGACTTGGATACTTAGCCAATTTTGACATGATTTGAAGACGGGTTAAGTCTTGGACTTGGATACTTAGCCAATTTTGACATGATTGGTAGACGGGTTAAGTCATGAACTTAAGTGACACTTAATCCATTATGTAAACCCTAGTTCTGAGGATAGGGGATAACCGTAGTTAACAAGGATAACGGGAATAAGGCTAAGTGGTAAACCTTAGTTGAGGAATAACTAAGTAATGATTCTTAGTCAAGGAAATTTAGACCAGTTCATAGATAGATGAGTAACCTGATACGGTAGGTCATCGTTTAAGTATACGAGTAGGAGCAAGTATCTGATTTAGATAAAGGCTCCAGCGAACTGGGTAACGAAGCAGCGGCTTCGGGGAACGTGAGGGTATTCTTGGTATCCCTCTATGAGTTGCCAGGTGATTATACTAGGCTCATGAGAGGTTAAGGTCTGCGTTAGAAGAACCAAGAGTATGCCTTGGTTGCTATGCGAGCGACCTAAAGACGGGGATGGATAGTGGATAGTCGACGATACACGGTCGTACCCTAGATAGCATTTCGTCAGACTACCTACCATCTTTGGTCAAGCGTGTACGTACGGAAAGGCAGAGAACACCCAATAGACCATAATTGCTGTCTAATTATGGTTGCGGTAAGGCTAGGATTGTGGGTTGGCCAGTAGTGTGTTCTCATACAGGATTTATCCTGTCTTGTCTTTCACTAGTTGAGGGAGGGGTCGTGTGGGACCATAGCCACGTATAGAAAAATAGACCTTAGCATCTGCATCGGCAGATAAATCGAAAGCTCCCGACCGAGTCCTGTATTTCTCGATCTGCCCTGTGACAGGACTCGGATGGCACGATGTGATACATGTGCATACAGTCATGGAAAACGATTCACGATGAATGCGTGGGAAAAAGGGCGCGGTTGACGGTTAGCGTAAATCCCAGTGGCCCTGGGTGGTTGAACCAAAACCGAGATACGAAAACGTGCAATAGGTAAGCGTAATCCCTAGTGGCCCTAGGTAGCATAAGTCCTAGTTGTACAAACGATAATTCATGTTGGAAGACCCTAGCTAGGTTTAGGGTAACAGTCCAAACCGATCTTAAGGATCATGGAACTATGTTAAAGTAAGGTAGAATCTCATGGGAAAGCCCGTATGGTCTACGGCAAGGGACTGAACATTTACATGGAATAAAACATACAAGTTGAGTAACCTATATATGCGATATATTAGGTTGACATGGACCATTACACGACTTTTGAGTGAGGGTCATTCTTAGTTAACACATGATACGGTGGGGATACTAGTACGGTGGGTGCAGAGCTAAAATGCAGGATAGATATCATGGGACGTTATACGTGATAGATATCTTGGGGATATTATACTTGATAGAAACCTGACGATGTGATACCTTGTTTTATCTTGACATCGTAATTTATCATGACACCTTAGTTTATCCGAGTTCAGTAGTTCATCCTGTTATTTTGATTTAGCTTATCTATCTTGTCATCATGCTTATGTTCATCTCAGTTTCTCATGTCAGTTAACTTTACTAGTTTTTATGCTAATAGTAGATAGGGCTTACTCAGTCTTTTTGACTGACCCGTTTTGTTTCGCCTCTTTTCTTCCGTTTCCCCCCCAGGTTACAGGGAGGAAATACTGTTGTTTAGTTCGGACTTCTTCTGCTTGAAGGTCATCATGGATGGCTTGGACTTTTCTTGGCTAATGGCTACTTTACTGTTTTTACTTGGGGAATAATTTATGAAAATGTCTTTATGCTTCTTTACTATTGCAAGACAGGTTTTGATGTACTCTGATGTAAAAGGCTTTAGACCTTATTTATTCATGTTATGAAAGTTTGATTTTACTTCCGCTATTTTTATATGTTCTGTCTTGTGATATTTCTGTGCATGTTTACCAATAATGCCCCTCTAAAGCTAGTGCATTCCTTTGCGAGTGACCCTAGCGGAGGCGGGGTGTTACAAGTATACCTCTAGGGTATGGACAGGGATCATGCATTTCTATACATTGGACACGAATCTAATACATATACTAGTACCGCATCAGATTAGGGGTTTATACGAAATCTTCGTGTAAGGACCGAACCATATATACATACACTGCGGTTTTAATATATTTCCTTACTTAACTTGCCTTAATAGATCCCTAATTAGGCATATTATTTCATCTCTTACGTTATATACATATAATGATTAGGAAAAACGTATTTAAGCACTACATAATTGGTTAGGCACCATAAATTGGTTAGGCGCATCATCATAACACTTAAAAGGCCACGTAAAAATGTTTCCATGTATACTTTATTTCAGTTGGTGTTTACGGTTTACTGTAATGAAATTCACTTAGGTTCTAGGAACCTAAATGATAGGAGAATAACGTATTGGTCTCGTTTTATAAATTAAAAGCTATGTTTAATTAAAATAATTTAAACATGGCCTTACCCACTAAAACAATCCCACGCATGCTGCTAATCATCACCTCTTCTATTTCACATGCTTCATGCCATTTCGTTTCCACTACTCTGCTCTCCTTGTTTCCTCTTCGCAACAGTAAATACTTCTTCTCTATTGAATCATGCTGTCACCAACGTCCAACTTCACTGTTCTTTGTTACACCGTCCATCATGACTTATTTTCTTCTTTACACGCAACTCCCCAATTTTTTGTACCACTCAGCACTCAAATCCAACTGTCAACTCCACCTCTTCCCGTAGTGCCATGCCACTTTGCCAGTCTCTAGCCTCAACGTTGCATTCTTTCATCAGTTCGAACAACATCTCCTTTCTTCGTTTCACGTCCTTCTCCCACCTCCTTTTCTTTTACTGTTTCAATCCCTTTCTGCCATTTTTTCCTTTTCTTTGAAACTCACCAAACACGGAAAAACCTCTCCCATTCATTAGTCCGCCACCGTCATATAAAGGCTTTTGAAAAGCTACTTCCTTCACGTAACTCCCATTTTCCAATCCCGTACCCACGCATGGCCATTTCCACCTTTTTAATTTATTCCTTCCTCTCCCTTTCAGTTCTACTTCCCTACCGTGCTACTTGAACGCAGTCAGTTCACGCTTCTTCTTTCTGTTTTGCCTGTAAGGCCCAGCAAAACACCCTAACAAAATGTACACTGTATTCGTAAAACCCATCACCATCTGCAAGATGAAACCGTCACCCTGATGATCAAAAAGGATGCATGCACAACCTCCCCTCATGATCCGCACCACTGCTAGAGCCCTTCTGAACTTCCTCAGACCCCGCCTGATCGAGCACTGCCATCCTCAGACGGAGTACGATCCGATTGCAGTCCTACGGCTTCATCACCATCAGTCCGACCCTTCCCATGTTCGGATGAAAAGCATGCGCTTGTTACGTGCCTGCTGTTGTCCTGCTTCTCTTTACTATTTCTTTTCCTGCTTCTATTTATATTTGTCTTTAAATCGAAGGCTTACTATTTTTTTAAAGATGTATCAGTTTCTTTCGAATGGAGAGGCACAGCTAAAATGGAGGACACAACATGTATATTTATAGATGGGGAAAGACGTGGGTAGCACGTATTTAGTTTGGCGGCCAAGTTTTAGGGGATAGCACTGCAGCGTGTTATCACTTCATAGATTAGCTATGCATGTTTGGTCTTGATTGGAAAATACGGTGAAAATGAAAGTAGGATAGCTGAAGGTATGCGGTGTGTACATGGTTTTCTTAACTGGAAAAAAAATGTTTGCAGAGATGAGATAGGCGGTAGGCTTAGAGGCAAGTGATTTCTTTTACCATAAAGTTCATGCAATTAATTGCAAGTTATATTGAAAATATTGATATAATAATGCTGTATACACTAGTTGAAAATGATTTCAAAAGCCTACAACTGAAATTCTGTACTTGGGGACGTACGAGCACAAACACAACTACAACGGTGTAAATGGCAAAGTGATGACAACTATTTAAGTATATTTTAGTTTGTATATTATAAAAGAAAAGAAAAACAAGAGACTTAATGGTGAAGGATAGGGTAGTGTGTATTATCACTACTGTATACTTCATTCCTTAGGCGTGAATATTATACATATTTAATTGGTTTACGTTCTTCAAGGCTAGGGTATCTTGCATATGAACTGTAACAATTGAGAATTCCACTCGATCCGAATCAATCGCTAAATCGACCAAGACCGTTCGAAACCCCTGATTGTTTTGAGAACACGACAAATTGGAACCCAAACAGAAGAACCTTTCATTGTTTATTACAACAATTCCATCAGAATACAAGAATATACAGAGTATGAATAAATATTACACATTCGATAAATACCAGAGACTACAATACATTACATAGCAGCGGAAAATAATACAATACACAACTGAAAGTAATACACGGATATAGAGCTTTCTGAATATCGCCTCAGCTATAAATCAGGATCCTGTGAATATAATTCTGCAAACCCAAAACTACTAGCTGCCCGTGTCAAAATAAGGGCACCCAGAGTTTAGGTTAAAACAATAAACTCCAGGTCAGTCATGTGACTGGTGTGAGAACTGAAACAGTTATTTAAAGCTTTACTTTAAATCAGATATATCAAGGGACCACGCCGTATAACATGGAACGGGTTTCCTCCTAAGAATAACTGTAACGACCAGGAATTCCGCTCGATCTGAATCAGTCGCTAAACCGACCCAGACCGTTCGAAACGCCTGATTGTTTCGAGAACACGACAAAATAGAACGCAGACGGAAGAACATTTCATTGTATATTACAACAATTCCATCAGATTACAAGAATATACAGAGTATAAATGAATATATATATTACACAGAAATATCAGAGATTTAAATTACATTTCATAGCAGCGGAAAATAATACAATACACAACTAGAAGAGATATACGTATACAAAGCTTTCCGGATATCGTTCCAGCTGTAAACCAGGATCCTGTGAATATAAATCTGCAAAACCAAAACTACTAGCTGCCCGTGTCAAAATAAGGGCACCCAGAGTTTAGGTTAAAACAATAAACTCCAGGTCAGTCATGTGACTGGTGTGAGAACTAAAACAGTTATTAATCTTTATTTTTAATATTCGGTAAATCAAGGGACCACGCCATATAACACGGAACGGGTTTCCTCCCAAGAATACCAGTGCATAAACAAACAGCGCAATGCTAAATAAAGAAAAATGAAGCTATTATAAGACCCAGGTCCCATCACACAATGCAACGCAAGCCGGGGGATAGGGTTTTTACCTTATAATAGCCAAGAATGCTTGGTACGTTTAAAACAAATCATTTGATACTATTATAAGTGCATAGTGTATAAAACAACTTCAAATCATAAGTATCAATCCTAGGCGACATGAATGCCCCATACCACCATGTCGCCATATATAGTTTATACAATCAAAATCGCAAAGTCATGTATTTGGAAATTGGGTTTCCATTTGTGAACTGAGGAAAAAGATAGTCCTCTACCGATTCGAGACAATCTAGACTACCATGTCTCAGGAACAACCGCAACTGCACCTAGGAGCCACAGGGCCGGTCCACCGATGTGGATTAAAATGCCTGAACACTGCGTTTCCCCGTCCTTTGGGGAGTAAATGAGTCCAATGACCCCATCGGTCCCGGATCGACCGATATATCCGAGGCGCCTCGCAACAGAAACAACCACACAGGTGAAAAGTATATAAATGTCAGGGCTGGTAGGTCACTGACACCACCCTAGCTAGAAAGAAACGCATGCCCTCCCTGGATCCTTCTCCCGTTTTTAGTTCACAACCGGGGTGTGAGGCTCACGAATCAACGTTACACAAAGCTATGCCACACAGGCCTTGCTTTGATCATCATCCACAAGACTTCGCTTTTCAACAGGAGCCTTGATCATTTGCCACTTAGGCATGCCATACAGGCAATTCACTCCATGCGATTGATATCCATCAATATATAACCACTGAGCTCGTACGTCTCAGAGAAGTGCGTTAAGCAAGAGAATAAATTCTCCGCCGCCAAACAAATGTATATTTAATAGAACTCAATCACATAGACTGAAATCCAATGTCATACACACAGTCCATTTACAAGTCCGTTCCACAGTCCATTTACAAGTCCGTTCTGGGTCTGAACGAAACCAGAGGCACCTAGTACCCCGCATATCCATCGATCTCCAAATACGTCTGGACGATCACTAACTGATTCCATCTTCTTGGGTGTACAACCCAATCAAGATCATCAGTAATTACCCAAACGACGTGAAGACCTCCGGTCTTCAACCACCGTCTTCATCTTCGACACCACGTCGAATTAGTTATTCAGAATGGGATAAACCCGGTCTTTCTGAATAACTCGCGTATATAATAAACAAGGGTTACACAAACACAACATACGCCTCATTCCAATTCAGAATATTCTTTTATTCAAATATTCTTATACTTTGGGAAAGGTTCCCATCAATTTTATCAAAGATAAATTCTTTAAATTTATCCTTTAATCTTCTTTGAATATCAATTCAGACTAGTCGGGATTAGCGAACCACACCGAAGTAAACATTTATTTTATTTCCCAATCCCAACCTATTCATCCCATGAAGTAAAACTGGTCATACTTCATATCTAACACCACGGTGTTATCGGTAAATTCAATTACCATTTCACGTTCAAATCTAATTAAAGATTTAACTATCGCCAGGAGCAAAACTTGTGATACTCCATTCTCGATCTTTTCCATCTAATTAAAGATTCATTAAAACTCCACTTAGTTTTAATTTTCAACTGGGTTAAAGAATCAGTGTCATTTAAAACACGGTTCACGATAAACCCAAAATCACATTCCATTAATTATTGGGTTAAAGAATAAGTGTTATTTAAAACACTGTTCACGATAAACCCAAAAATCAATACCAATTCAATTCCAATTAAATATTACTTAATTGGTACACTTCATTGAATCTAAATAAAACGATTTAATCTTTTTCTCAACTGGGTTTAAGAACAGTGTTAATGAAGACACCATTCACGACAAACCCAAATCACATTTGATATTAAATATAAGGCTCTGAATAGAAAATATATCGGCTTATATTCAATATCAAATTCTACGACCAACAAATATCGTATTGGAAATAACGATATATATATATATATCTTTCAAATTTCCATAACAACATCTGTATAATCACGAAATCCTACATCGAAATATTCCGAAGACAATTTCGATTCAAATCCATTCCAATGCAATCATTAGAAATTCTGGTTATTTTTAAAGCCCTTTTTCAAATCCAATTCATTTATTTAAAAATAAATAGAATTTTAATTCTAGTTCAAAACTAGTTCATTTCGATAAAAATCTATTTTTATCGTTTCAAATAAGGAGTTTTTCATCCCAATTCTTCCCAAATCATTTCTTATGATTTTACACAAATTATTGATATTTTTAATAATTTTATCAAGGCCCGTACAGTCGATTTCCATCAATGGCCATCGAACTGCACTTACAGCGACCTTTTCCAAATTTGATTTGGACATAATTCCAAATCCAACCGTTAGATTTCAAATTTCCAATAATCATTAGAAAGCTCTTTTCGATACGAACACAACGGTTCCGGTTTTAGGAGAATCCGACGGTCGGATCTCCCGTAATATCCGTTCGAAGTCAATGGTCGAAATTCGCGAACTACCGCGGCGCGGCGCGTTCTATTCAGGCCATTATATTATATATATAATATATACTTCGTCGATTTCCTTTTTAAAACATATTTTATAAATCGTTTTAAATTCGTTTTCAAAACAATTTCAACTTCTATTCAAATTCAAATCAAAATTGAATTTTTCCTTATAAATTCGATTTAAATTTATTTCACTTCAAATTGATTTTTAATTCAATTTTAGTTCGTTCTCAATTTCATTCAATTTCAATTCGAATTCATTTCTATCCACTTTCAGTTCGAATTCATTTCTATTCACTTTCAGTTCAAATTCATTTCTATTCACTTTCAATTCGAATTCTAATTCTTTTCAAAATATCAGATTTTGAAATCACTTTCGATATTCATTATCAAATGAATAAAATCGTTGTAAATTTCGTTCACGTCAAAATGGCATCAATCTAATCAACACGGCTTCGTATATTTCTATTTTCGAATATTCTATTTCAAATATTTCTATTTCAAATATTTTTGTTTCAAACATTTCTATTTCAAATATTTCTATTCAAAACTAGAATGAAGCCCAATCAATTACCATAGATTTTATTTCTATGGATTTTCATACAACGCATGTATATATCCACAATGACAAATAATCAGTCATCATCCAAAGTGCATTCTACACTGTATAAGCATCAAATATAAATATTCAACGCTTATAACAGTCTGTCAATCGATCGATCGACATACAACTAAACAATCGGGATTAGTGTACGTCAAATATCATCCCAATACCCGTGTGGGGTTTCAAACAATCAAACACAGATTTTATTTGTGCAGTTGGGCGGTGTGTAAAATTTATCGTCCCAATCAATATCAGTCAAATGTGTATAAAAACAAATCGTCCGATTTGTTTCTATTTATTTCATTTCATATACACATTAAAAATTCCATTTTTAACTATACAATATTTATTTTCTATATAAATATTTTATTTCATTACAAATCACAAATCAACTACACATCAAAATCAATCAAACAAACAAGCATACAAGCCGTCCATGGTCTATGGACGACGGGTGTCGGGTGCTACTAAACACCGTCTGCATCCTAGTATATATATTTTTAACTAGAAAACAAAATTTAAAAGGTGAGAAGTTCTCACAGAATTGCTAATCCAATCCCACGACTCTTCTTATGTAGAAATCTTCGCCGTTCTTGCCTCTTGTCACTTTCTTTGCCCGTATTATCTACATATGTAAAAATCGAATTTTTACTTTGCTATTCAATATATAAAAATCAAATTTTTACTTCGCTATTCAATATATAAAAATCGAATTTTTACTTCGCTATTCAATATATAAAAATCGAATTTTTACTTCGCTATTCAATATATAAAAATCTATATCTTTATTTCCAACATTATATTTTTAAAACTGATTTTTAAAACTAATCCTATAGAAAATAAAATAAATTAATTAAATAAAAACTTACTTTCGTTCAACGGAGAGGGAGGAGGCATTCATCAGCGTCAGAGGGTGGCCAGAGGTTGAAGGGGATCGGTGGGGTGTTATTTGCAAAACCTAAATAATTAAAAATTGGGTTTTTATTTGCCGGAGGGCTCGGGGTCGGAGCTGGGTGGTTTGTGGGGCGGCGCTGGGGTCGTGGGTGGTCGAGGAGGGCGGCAGGGGGTGCGTGGCCAGTGGTGGCCGGAACAGGCTGATTTTGGGCGCGGGTCTTTATTGGACGGAGAGGAGAGAGAGGGGAAAGGGGGGGTCGCCGTGGGGTTAGGAGGTGGCGGCGAGGGTAGGGGTGGCCGGCGCTGGGGTGCGATGGCGCCTGGAGGGCGGTGGGAAATCGAGGGTGACGGGGTATTGATTTGGGGGAACGACGGGTTAGGGATTTAGGGTTTTTTTATTTTATTTTTTTTCTTTTGAAAATTGTGGCCTTCAAAATATATATAACTCTCACATTCAACCACCAAATCGAACCCGCCGCCTGACGTCCCCAGCTAAATACCACCATTCCGGACACAATGGGATATGTCACGTAACCCAATTCGACCGTTACGATCAGTTTTTACTTAAATCAAAATATAAATCTTTATAATTTCCGTTTGAACATACATTTTAATTTACCGGGGTCACATACAGTCTCTAAAAATTCCATAAAAATATTTTCTAGCTTTGTATTGACGATACGGTCCTAACAAAACTAATTTCGTCGAACTCTGAGACCATTTAAAAAATGGCCAATTTCCAGTCGATTAAAATCAACTGAAACTGGTCAAACGCGTTTTCCTTTGCCACGCTCACATATTGATTCGAAAAATTATGAAATTTGAAACCTAGCAATAACTTGACATCACGGATCCAACAAAAGTGGTTTCGTCGAAAACCGAGGTCGTTTGCAAAATGGCTATTTTTAAGGGCCTGAATTCCATAGCGACTATTCAGAATTTTCATTTGGACATATCTTTTGATCCCCGCTATGAAATCTTGATTTTTCGGATTCATTGGAAAGATATTCCCAAATTGATCCTATTATTTTTGGTTTCACTAAAATCCGGTTTATTTTGCACCCGGTACATTCAATTGAAGTTTGAAATCGAATTATCAAACTACCGCGCCATTTTCAATTACTTTTATAATTTAAAATAAATATTTATATTCTAACGACGATCTATATAAATATATTCGTTCAAATTCTATTCAAAATAAATTTATCGTCGTTATTATTTAAAATAATTCATTTTAAATAATCAAAATTCACTAAATTGGCCTAAATAAAAATTTTAAACTGGCCCAAATTTCCGGGTTATTACAATAACAGTGCATATAACAAAACAGCGCAATGTTTTTTGAAAAAATGAAGCTATTATAAGACCCAGGTCCCATCACACAATGCAACACAAGCCGGAGGATAGGGTTTTCCCTTATAATAGCCAAACATTCTTGGTACGTTTAAAACAGATCATTTGATACTATTATAAGTTTATAGTGTCAAAACAATTTCAATCATAAATATCAATCATAGACGGCATGGGTACCATATATCATGTCTCCATACTAGGCTCTACAATCAAAACCACAAAGTCATGTATTGGAAGTTGGGTTTCCATCTATGAACCGAGGCAAAAGATAGTCCTCACGGATTTGAGACAATCTAGCCTACCATGTCTCAGGATCAGAGCTCGAGTGACCCTTGGATCTTCAGGGCCGGTCCACCGATGTGGATTAAACTTAAACCCTGGACACTGCGTTTCCCCACCCTTTGGGGCGTAAATGAGCCAAATGACTCCATCGGCTCCACATAGTCATCGATATATCCGAGGCGCCTCGCAATAGCAACAATCACACAGGTGAAAAATAATTTAAATGTCAGGGCTAGTAGGTCACTGACACCACCCTAGCTAGAAAGAAACGCATGCCCTCCGTGTAGTCCTTTCCCATTTCTGGTTCACAACTGGGGTGTGAGGCTCGCGAATTAACGCTACACAAAGCTATGCCACACAGGCCGTGCTTTGATCATCAACCACAAGACTTTGCTTTTCAACAAAAGCCTTGATCATTTGCCACTTATGCATGCCACACATGCAATTCACTCCATGCGATTGATATCCATCAATATATAACCTCTGAGGTCGTACGTCTCAGAGAAGGGCGTTAAGCAAGAGAATAAATTCTCCGCTGCCAAACAAATATATATTTAATAGAAATCAATCACACAGAATAAAATCCAATATTAGACACGCAGTCCATTTACAAGTTCGTTTTGGGTCTGAACAAAACCGGAGGCACCTTGTACCTCGCATATCCATCAATCTCCAAGTACGTCTGGACGATCACCAACTGATTCCCTCCTCTTGGGTGTACAGCCCAATCAAGATCATCAGTAATTATCCAAATGACTTGAAGATCTCCGATCTTTGACCACCGTCTTCATCCTCGACACATCGTCGAATCAGTTATTCAGAATGGGATAAATCCGGTCTTTCTGAATAACCCGCGTATATAATAAACAAGTGTTACATAAACACAACATACCCCTCATTCCAATTCAGAATATTCTTTTATTCAAATATTCTTATACTTTGGGAAAGGTTCCCATTAATTTTATCAAAGATAAATTCTTTAAATTTATTCTTTAATGTTCTTTCGAATATCAATTTAAACCAAATTATGGTTTATCCAAACTAGTCGGGATTAACGAACCTTACTGAAGTAATCATTTGTTTTAATTTCCCAATCCCAACCTATTCATCCCATGAAGTAAAACTGGTAATACTTCATATCTAACACCACAGTGTTATTGGTAAATTCAATTACCATTTCACGTTCAAATCTAATTAATGATTTAACTATCGCCCGGAGCAAAACTGGTGATACTCCATTCTCGATCATTTCAATCTAATTAAAGATTCATTAAAACTCATTTTGGGTTTAATCTTTCCTAAAATCAATATTAATGATTGTTTAACTTGGGAAATCACATCCTGTCTTTAACTAGGTTAAAGAACCAATGTCATTTAAAACACGGTTCACGATAAAACCAAAATCACATTCTATTCCATCAGCCTTTAACCGTAAATTAGCAAGTGAACAATTCCCTAAGTAATAACCCCGAAGGCCGAAACCAACATCAAATCAATACCCAAGAAACCATTCAACTTAACTAATCTCCAGTTAGTTTCTGATTTACTTAACTCCGTTGGGTCTAAGAACGGTAATATTAAAGATACCATTCACGACAACCCAAAATCACATTTGATATTAAATACAAGGCTCTGAATAGAAAATATATCGGCTTATATTCAATATTAAATTCTATGACCAACAAATATCGTATTGGAAATAACAATATATATATCTTTCAAATTTCCATAACAATATCTATATAATCTCGAAATCCAACATCGAAATATTCCAAAGACAATTTTGATTTAAATCAATTCAAATTCAATTATTGGAAATTCTGGTTACTTTTAAAACCATTTCAAATCCAAATTATTTATTTAAAAGGAAATGGATTTTAATTCTAGTTCAAAACTAGTTCATTTCGATAAAAATCTATTTTTATCTTTTCAAATATGGAGTTTTTCATCCCAATTCTTTCCAAATCATTTCTTATGATTTTACACAAATTATTACAATTTTTACTAATTTTATCAAGGACCGTATAGTCGATTTCCATCAACGACCATCGAACTGCACTTACAGCGACCTTTTCCAAATTTGATTTGGACATAATTCGAAATTCAACCGTTAGATTTCAAATCTCTAATATTCATTAGAAAGCTATTTTCGATACGAACCCAACGGTTCCAGTTTTAGGAGAATCCGACGGTCGGATCTCCCGTAATATCCGTTCGAAGTCAATGGTCGAAATTCGCGAACTACCGCAGCGCGGCGCGTTCTATTTAGGCCATTATATATATATATATATTATATATATATATATATTATATATATATATTATATTTCATCGATTTCCTTTTAAAAAATATTTTATAAATCGTTTTAAATTCGTTTTCGAAACGATTTCAACTTCATATTCAATTTCGAATCAAAATTGAACATTCCACACCATCGATATACAAATGATAATATTTTCAAAACATTATATTTTGAAATCACTTCCTTTTCTATATTCATTATAAAAACGAATATAATCGATATAAATATCGTTCGCGTCAAAATGGCGCATGTCTAATCAACACGGCTTTATACATTTCAATAACTTCGTTATTTTATTCAACAAATGAATATTTTCTTCAACACATGAATACATATTTCTTTCAACACATGAATATTCTCAACACATGAGTATCGTTAACACATGATTATTTTTGTTATTTAATATATTTTGTAAAATTTTGATTTTTATCGTTTAATTCTTAATCCGACTCCAACCGTAAATTAGTAAGAGAATGATTCCCTAAATATTAACCCCGTAGGCCGAAACCAACATCTGATCAATACACAGGAAACCACTCATCTTAACTAGTTTCCAGTTAGTTTTTGATTTTATATATGATAAAGATGTAAATTTTATTATTAAAATATTTTACTCAACACATGAATATTTTCAATACATGAATATTCTCAAGACATGAGTATTGTCAACACATGATTATTTATTATATTCAACACATGAATTTTCATTTTATAATATTCTTTATTTTCCAAATTGGAATGAGGGCCAATCAATTAATATATAATATTAATTATATGGATTTCATACAACACATGTATATTATAATAGCAACGATAAATAATCAACCATCATCCAGAGTGCACCACACAACTGCATAAGCATTAAATATAAATAATTAACGCTTATAACAGCCTGTCAATCTATCGATCGACACACAGCTAATTATTGGGATTAGTGTACGCCAAATATCATCCCAACACCCGTGTGGGGTTTCAAACAGTCAAACAAAGGTTTATTTGTGCAGTTGGGCGATGTGTAAAATTTATCGTCCCAATCTATATCCTTCAAATGGGTGTACATAAACAAATCGTTCGATTTGTAAATGGATATTTATTTTATATATACACGTTAAAAATTATATTTTTAACTATAAAATATTTTATTCATTCCACTTCACACAATCAACTTTCACAACACATCAATTAAACAAACAAGTCATCCATGGTTTGTGGACGACGGGTGTCGGGTGCTACTAAGCACCGTCTGCATCCTGATATATATTTCAACTAGAAATTAAATTAAAAGTGAGAAGTTCTCACTGATTAGCTAAACCAAACGCCGCGACTCTTCGTATGTAGAAAATCTTCGCCGTGCTCGCCTTTTGTCACTTTCGTCGTCCGTGTTCGCTACATATATAAAAATCACATTTTTATACTGCTACTATATAGATAAAAATTCTATTTTTATATCGCTACTATATAGATAAAAATTCTATTTTTATACCGCTACTATATAGATAAAAATTCTATTTTCCTACCGCTACTATATAGATAAAAATTCAGACTTCCTTCATGTAAAATTCTATCTTTCTTTAATTTTAAAGATCTAACCTTTCTTCAATTTAAAGATCTAATCTTTCTTCATTTTAAAGAGAATCGAATCTTTTTGATATATAAAAAAACCTTAACTTCTTATAGTTAAAAAATCATGACTATGTTTATATTATAAAAATATCAGATTAGACCAAACTAAGTATTTTAAATAAATTAAAATAAAATAAAGAGAGAAAAACTTACATCGTATAGGGATGGGGTTTCACGTCGGCTATGGGAGGAGGGGGAGTAGTGGTGTCGGTCAGAGGAAGTGGGGGACGACACTGGCGGCAAACTGAGGGTGGAGGGTTTAATCGGGTTTTAGGGTTTCTGGGGGAAATAGGGGGGTGCAGTCAATTTAGAAGAAGGGGATGAGGAGAGAGGCAACGGGAGGAGAAGTAGGGGGTGAGGGAGGAGGCGCGGTGGCCCACGTGGGCGACGGCGGCGCTGAATCGAGGGGGGGCGGCGGTTCGTCGTCGAGCCCTCGTTTTCCTTTTTTATTTTTTTTATTTTCTGTTTTCTAAGAAGAAGAGAGAGAAGGAGAATAGGGGGGCGGGGTTATTATAAATATATATATTTTAAAATTTTAAAATTCCAAAATGCAACTTTCTTTTTATTTCGAACTCGAAATCAAACCCAGCGCCTGTCGTCCCTAGCTAATTACCCCCATTCCGAACACAATGGGATATGTATCGTAGGCTGATTCGACTGTTTCGATCAGTTTCCACCAAAATCAAAATATAAATCTATATAATGAATTTGAACGCGCATTTCAATTTACTGGGGCCACATACAGACTCTAAAAATTCCCGAAAAATATTTTCTAGCTTCATATTGACGATACGGTTCTAACAAAACTAATTTTGTCAAATTCCGAGACCGTTTGAAAAATGGCCATTTTCTGGTCGATCGAAATTGACTGAAACTGTCAAAACACGTTTTCCTTTGCCACGCTCACATATTGATTCGAAAAATTACGAATTTTGGAATCTACCAATAATTTGACATATCGGATCCAACAAAAGTGGTTTCGTCGAAAACAGAGGTCGTTTGCAAAATTTCCATTTTTAAGGGCCAGAATTCCATAGCGACTATTCTGAATTTTCAATTGGACATAACTTTTTATTTCCGCTATGAAATTTCAATTTTTCGGATTCATTGGAAAGATATTCTCAACTAGATTCAAATATTTTTGGTTTCGCTGAAATCCGGTTTATTTTGAATCCTGCACATTCATTTGAAATTCGAAATCGAATTTTCGAACTATCGCACCATTTTCAATTCCTTTTATAATTAAAATAAATTATTTATATTCTAACGTCGATCTATATAAATATATACATTCTACTTCTATTCAAAATAAATTTCTCATCGTTATTATTTAAATTAATTCATTTTAAATAATCAAAATTCGCTAAAATTGCCAAAATAAATTTTTTAAATTGGCTCGGATTTCCGGGTTATTACAGTCTCCCCCACTTAAAACTTTTCGTCCCCGAAAAGGAACAAAGCTGAAAGTTGTTTTACAAATCAACTCAACTTTCATTATTTTCATTACGGCTAAAGTTCTTCAAAATTTCAGTTTCTAAGAACTTTTCAAATTTTTCAAAAATTTGGCTAACACCCTAAATTTTTGAAAAATTCCTCCATAACCTCCCCTGCATCGGGAGCTTTGGGATATTTCAAATAGCCTTCCATGGCCCTCACCAATCCAAAAAGAAAAAGAAACAGCCAAGCGGCTCATAAAATCATCAAAAACCCAAGAAATACAATAAACATGTGCCTATTTGTTGGGCAAACAATTTTATTCCTCTTCTCTTGCCTCCTTGCTATGACCTGTTCAATGTAAGTACATGTATATGCATGCAAATGCGACCAATTTTCAATACAACTCAATATTTGGTTCAATTTGGCTAAAGGTTCAACATTTAATTAATCAAACAACATAACCAACAATCAATTAGTTGATCGTCTTTTCAATCCCATAACTTTAATACATATCCAAAAAATCAGATTTTTGATGCCAAATCACAACAATAATCCCTATCTAGCTTTGGTTCTCACACCAGTCTATTGGATATATATATATATCACACCTTCGAAACTCGAACACAAATACTGATGATGTCGTGACTTCACCAGAATTATCCCCTAGCAACTACAGTGCGATTCTATATCTATCCGGTATATTAAAACTTCAAATACACACGGATCAGACGTATACACAAAATCTTTATATACTAGATCGTCCAAATCAACACAAATAAATATTCAAATATGAGTAATTGAATTAAATTTTCAAAATAAAAATTGTTTTCACTTTTGTTTTAAATACATTACTCTTCACACTCGTTCTAGGATACTACTAATCCCATCTCTAACGAGTCATTCCCATTGGATATTACTAATCCAATCTCTGATGAATTCTTTCGTATGGTTCTAATGCGTCTTGTTCTCCGAGCTCTGTAACCAAAGCTCTGATACCAACTTTAACAATTGAGAATTTCGCTCGATCCGAATCAATCGCTAAATCAACCAAGACCATTCGAAACCCCTGATTGTTTTGAGAACACGACAAATTGGAACCCAAACAGAAGAACCTTTCATTGTTTATTGCAACAATTCCATTAGAATACAAGAATATACAGAGTATGAATAAATATTACACATTCGATAAATATCAGAGATTACAATACATTACATAGCAGCGGAAAATAATACAATAAACAACTGAAGGTAATGCACGGATACAGAGCTTTCCGAATATCGCCTTAGCTGTAAATCAGGATCCTGTGAATATAAATTTGCAAACCCAAAACTACTAGCTGCCCGTGTCAAAATAAGGGCACCCAGAGTTTAGGTTAAAACAATAAATTCCAGGTCAGTCATGTGACTGGTGTGAGAACTAAAACAGTTATTTAAAGCTTTACTTTAAATCAGATGTATCAAGGGACCACGCCGCATAACACAAGCCAGAGGATAGGGTTTTCCCTTATAATAGCCAAACATGCTTGGTACATTTAAAACAAATCATTTGATACTATTATAACTGTATAGTTTCAAAACAATTTCAATCATAAATATCAATCATAGACGGCATGAGTACCATATATCATGTCGTCATACTAGGCTCTACAGTCAAAACTGCAGAGTCACGTATTGGAATTTGGTTTCCATCTATGAACCGAGGCAAAAGATAGTCCTCACCGATTCGATACAATCTAGCCTACCATGTCTCAGGATCAGAGCTCGAGTGGCCCTTGGATTTTCAGGGCCGGTCCACCGATGTGGATTAAACTTAAACCCTGGACACTGCGTTTCCCCGCTCTTTGGGGCGTAAATGAGCCAAATGACTCCATTGGCTCCACATAGTCACTGATATATCCGAGGCGCTTCGCAACAACAACAACCACACAGGTGAAAATAATATAAATGTCAGGGCTGGTAGGTCACTGACACCACCCTAGCTAGAAAAAAACGCATGCCCTCCCTGCAGTCCTCTCCCGTTTCTGGTTCACAACCGGGGTGTGAGGCTCGCGAATTAACGCTATACAAAGCTATGCCACACAGGTCGTTCTTTGATCATCAATCACAAGACTTTTGTTTTCAACAAAAGCCTTGATCATTTGACTTTTGTTTTCAATAAATTCTCCGCCGCCAAACAGATATATATTTAATAGAAATCAATCATACAGAATAAAATCCAATGTCAGACACACAGTCCATTTACAAGTTCGTTCTGGGTCTGAACGAAACCAGAGGCACCTTGTACCTCGCATATCAATCAATCACCAAGTACGTCTGGACGATCACCAACTCGTTCCCTCCTCTTGAGTGTACAACCCAATCAAGATCATCAGTAATTATCCAAGCGACGTGAAGACCTCCGGTCTTCAACCACCGTCTTTATCCTCGACACATCGTCGAATCAGTTATTCAGAATGGGATACCCGGTCTTTCTGAATAACCCGCGTATATAATAAACAAGTGTTACACAAACACAACATACGCCTCATTCCAATTCAGAATATTCTTTTATTCAAATATTCTTATACTTTGGGAAAGGTTCCCATTAATTTTATCAAAGATAAATTCTTTAAAATTTATTCTTTAATCTTTTTTTGAATATCAGTTTAAACCAAATTATGGTTTATCCAAACTAGTCGGGATTAACGAACCTTACCGAAGTAATCATTTGTTTTAATTTCCCAATCCCAACCTATTCATCCCATGAAGTAAAACTGGTAATACTTCATATCTAACACCACAGTGTTATCGGTATATTCAATTACCATTTCACGTTCAAATCTAATTAAAGATTTAACTATCGCCTAGAGCAAAACTGGTGATACTCCATTCTCGATCATTTCAATCTAATTAAAGATTCATTGAAACTCCACTTGGTTTTAATCTTCCCAAAAATCCATATTAATGATTGTTTAACTTGGGAAATCACTACATGTCTTTAACTGGGTTAAAGAACCAATGTCATTTTAAACACGATTCACGATAAACCCAAAATCACATTCTATTCCATCAGCCTTTAACCGTAAATTAGCAAGTGAACAATTCCCTAAGTAATAACCCCGAAGGCCGAAACCAACATCAAATCAATACCCAAGAAACCATTCAACTTAACTAATATCCAGTTAGTTTCTGATTTTCTTAACTCCGTTGGGCCTAAGAACGGTATTATTAAAGATACCATTCACAACAACCCAAAATCACGTTTAATATTAAATTCAAGGCTCTGAATAGAAAATATATCAGCTTATATTCAATATCAAATTCTACAACCAACAAATATCATATTGGAAATAACAATATATATATATCTTTCAAATTTCCATAACAATATCTGTATAATCTCGAAATCCAACATCGAAATATTCTATAACGACCTTGAAAATCTGAACCAATTTAAAAATTTCAAATTGGCTAAAATAGTGGATTTTAAATATTTAAAATAAATATTTTAAATAATAGCAATGAAAAGTGAGTTTGAATCGACGTTTGAAAACGAATATAATTAACTCTAATTATAAACAAGGCCTGAAATGGCGCAGTAGTTTCAAAATTTGAATTCAAACTTTGACTGACTGTACCGGGTGCAAAACCAAACGGATTTGAGTGAAACCAAAAATATTTAAATCTGTTAGTGAATACCTTTCTAACGAATCTGAAAAATCGAAGTTTCATAGCAGAAAGCAAAAGTTATGACCATATGAATTTTCAGAAAGGTCGCTATGAAATTTATATAGCCCGTGAAATTGGCTATTTTGCAAACGACCTCGGAATTCGACAAAACCACTTTTGTTGGATCCGGTATGTGAAGTTATTGCTAGGTTTTAAATTTCATAATTTTTGAAGCTATTATGTGAGCGTGGCAAAGGAAAATGTGTTTTGGTCAATTACAGTTAAATTGGATCGACCAGAAATGGGCCATTTTGCAAACGGCCTCAGAATTCGACGAAACAAGTTTTGTTGGGACTGTATCATCAAAACATAGCTAGATTTATTTTTCTGGAATTTTTCGAATCACTTTGTGGCCCTGACAAATTGAAATGTACTTTCAAATCAAATATTGAATGTTATATATTTTAAATTGAATGAAAACTGACTGAAACAGTCGAATGGGCCTACGAAACATATCCCATTGTGTTCGGAATGGGGGTAAAATGCTAGGGATGACAGTCATTGGGTTTAGATTGGAGGTCGCTTTAGAAAACCCCTTTTAAAACCTCCCGGCCAATCAGATTTTTTATAAGAAAAAAAAGGAAAAACCCTCGTTTCTCTCTCCCCGACCTGCGCTCCACGGCGGAAATTGTTCCGACCTTCCCTCCCACTTTCCGGCGAAACCACGCCTAGATAGACCCGGCCACAGTTGAACTTTTCGAAGAGCTCGACGCCCTCTTCAAATCAAAACAAACCCCACCTCAAACCATTGTGTATTTCTCGAGTTTGACCTCTCTAAAGTCACGGTCTTCAAGTCACCGCCACGCCGCCCCTACTGCGTCGAGCTCCTCCCCGCTTCAGGCGCCGGCGCGCCTCTCCAAGCGCTCCGAGGTGGTGCTGTCTGATCGGGACATCGTGCTACGGTTTGAGTGAAAATTTGAAACCTAGTTTTGAAGATTCAAATAAGGTATACGGCTGAGTTAATTTTCAACTGTTTTAACACCTTTAAACCGTTGCAAACTTTGAAAAATCGTATCTTTCTCATGTGTTGACGAAAATCGATGAAACTGGGAACATCGTGACCGTGTGGACGTCTTCTGCATTCTAGAAGAGACCGCATATTTTTCTGAGCCTTCTGCTATTTTTGGTGGAGTGGAACCCAATGTGAGATTTCTAAATTATAAACGATATGGAGAAACGATGATGTATAAATTATATAATCGATGTATGAGTTATATAAGCGTTGTACACCTCTTGTATAAGCGTTGTATAAGTTGTACGTTCGATGTATAAGTTGTATATGCATTGTAAAAATTATATATGTGTTGAAATAGAAGTGAAATGCTATATATATATATATATATATATATATATATATATATATATATATATATATACACGCCCCTCGTCCACAAACCATGGACGATATTTATTGGTTGTGATTGGTGTGAAAATTGATTGATAGCCATCAGTTGCACGGTGTGAATTGCCTATGTGGCATGCTAAGATGCAGTGATCAGGGCTTCTGTTGAAAAGCAAAGTCTTGTGATTGATGATCAAAGCACCGCCTGTGTGGCGTAGCTTTGTATATAACGTGAATTCGCGAGCCTCACACCCCGGTATGAACCAGAAATGGGAGAAGACATCTGGGAGGGCCTGCGTTTCTTTCTAGCTAGAGTGGTGTCGGTGCTTAAACTGGCCGACATTTATATTATTTTCACCTATGTGGTTGTTGCTATTGCGAGGCGCCTCGGATATACCGGTGACTATGTGAAGCCGAAGGAGCCATTCGTTGGCTCATTTACGCCCCCATAGGGTGGGGAAACGCAGTGTTTAGGCATAATAATCCACATCGGTGGACCGACCCTGATGATCCAAGGCTTGCCTGCACACTTGCCTGAGGGGCGGGCTAGAGTGTCTCGAATTCGGTGAGGATGATCCCTTGCCTCGGTTCATGAAAGAGATCCAATTTCCAAATACGACACCGTGCTGTTTTGATTGTATATACATATGGTGACATGATATATGGTACCCATGTCGTCTATGATTAGTTATGATTCGAAATTGTTTTCGAAACCTATAAACACTAGCAATAATACCAAATGCTTTTGTTTTATTCGTATCAAGCATATTTTGGCCATTATAAGGTAAAACTCTATCCTCCGGTTTGCGTTGCATTGTGTGATGGGAACTGATTCTTATAATGGCTTCATTTTTATAAAAAGCATTGCGATGTTTAAAAGAATGATTTGTTTTAAAGCACTGGCAATCCAATGGAGTAAACCCGTTCCACGAAAGTGGCGTGGTCCTGTGATTAGCCATATTTTAAATGTGTTGAGTAGATTTCTCATACCAGTCCCATGACTGACTCGTAGTTTGTTTCACTTTCAAACTCGGGTGCCCCTTTTTCTACACGGGCAGCCTTATATTCATGTTTTAGCTGGCTTTCTCTGGATAGCTGGAGCTGAAGATGGATTCTATCATTTATCTCTTTTTATGCTGTTCAGCTCCTATTGTACATTATGTTTGTTTTTCCGCTGTAGACATATATGCATAGCTGAACTGTATTTGTACTAAGTATGATCCTGTATACTGTGTAACTTTAATGATTACGTTTATCCAGTATATTCTATTGTTCATTATCTGGTGTATTTATTTATTTCTGCTCTGCTGTTATCTGTTTATGTGTTATATTCCAAGGATTACCCTTGCCACCGTCAGTACGGGGTTTGGGGTCGTCTCATAATCCAAAGACAATTTCGATTTAAATCCATTCCAATTCAATTATTGGAAATTCTGGTTATTTTTAAAACCATTTCAAATCCAATTTATCTATTTAAAAAGAAATGGATTTTAATTCTAGTTCAAAACTAGTTCATTTCGATAAAAATCTATTTTTATCTTTTCAAATAAGGATTTTTTCTTCCCAATTCTTTATAAATCATTTCTTATGATTTTACATAAATTATTACTATTTTTAATAATTTTATCAGGGTCCGTATAGTCGATTTCCATCAACGGCCATCGAACTGCACTTACAACGATCTTTTCTAAATTTGATTTAGACATAATTCGAAATCCAACCGTTAGATTTCAAATCTCTAATATTCTTAGAAAGCTCTTTTCGATACGAACCCAACGTTTCCAATTTTAGGAGAATCCAATGGTCGGATCTCCCGTAATATCCGTTCGAAGTCAATCGTCAAAATTCGCGAACTGCCGCAGCACGGGCGTTCTATTCAGGCCATTATATATATAATATATATATTATATATATTTCGTCGATTTCCTTTTAAAACGTATTTTATAAATCATTTTAAATTCGTTTTCGTAACGATTTCAACTTCATATTCAATTTCGAATCAAAATTGAATATTCCACACCATCGATATACAATTGATAATTTTTTCAAAACGTTATATTTTGAAATCACTTCCTTTTCTATATTCATTATAAAAACGAATATAATCGATATAAATATCGTTCGCGTCAAAATGGCGCATATTTAATCAACACGGCTTTATACATTTCAATAACTTCGTTATTCTATTCAACAAATGAATATTTTCTTCAACTCATGAATACATATTTCTTTCAACACATGAATATTCTCAACACATGAGTATCGTCAACACATGACTATTTTTGTTATTTAATATATTTATAAAATTTTGATTTCTATTGGTTAATTCTTAATCAGACTCTAACCGTAAATTAGTAAGAGAATGATTCCCTAAATATTAACCTCGAAGGCCGAAACCAACATCAGATCAATACACAGGAAACCACTCATCTTAACTAGTTTCCAGTTAGTTTATAATTTTATATATGATAAAGATGTAAATTTTATTGTTAAAATATTTTACTCAACACATGAATATTTTCAACACATGAATATTCTCAACACATGAGTATTGTCAACACATGACTATTTATTCTATTCAACACATGAATTTTCATTTTATAATATTCTTTATTTTCCAAATTGGAATGAGGCCCAATCAATTACCATATAATGTTAAATATATGGATTTCATATGACACATGTATATAATAGCAACGATAAATAATCAAACATCATCCAGAGTGCACCACACAACTGCATAAGCATTTAATATGAATAATTAACGCTTATAACAGCCTGTCAATCTATCGATCGACACACAGCTAATTATTGGGATTAGTGTACGCCAAATATCATCCCAACACCCGCGTGGAGTTTCAAACAGTCAAACACAGGTTTTATTTGTGCAGTTGGGCGATGTGTAAAATTTATAGTCCCAGTTTATATCCTTCAAATGGGTGTACATAAACAAATCATTTGATTTGTAAATGAATATTTATTTTCTATATACACGTTAAAAATTATATTTTTAACTATAAAATATTTTATTCATACCACTTCACACAATCAACTTTCACAACACATCAATTAAACAAGTCATCCATGGTTTATGGACGACGGATATCGGGTGCTACTAAGCACCATCTGCATCCTAGTATATATTTCAACTAGAAATTAAATTAAAAGTGAGAAGTTCTCACCGATTAGCTAAACCAAACGCCGCGACTCTTCATATGTATAAAATCTTCGCCGTGCTCGCCTTTTGTCACTTTCGTCGTCCGTGTGCGCTACATATATAAAAATCACATTTTTATACTGCTACTATATAGATAAAAATTCTATTTTTATACCGCTACTATATAGATAAAAATTCTATTTATATACCGCTACTATATAGATAAAAATTCTATTTTCCTACCGCTACTATATAGAAAAAAATTCAAACTTCCTTTATGTAAAAATTCTATCTTTCTTTCATTTTAAAGATCTAACCTTTCTTCAATTTAAAAATCTAACCTTTCTTCATTTTAAAGAGAATCAAATCTTTTCGCTATATAAAAAACCTTAACTTCTTATAGTTAAAAAATCATGACTATGTTTATATAATAAAAAATCAGATTAGACCAAACTAAGTATTTTAAATAAATTAAAATAAAATAAAGAGAAAAAAATTTACAGCATAAAGGGAGGGGGTTTCATGTCGGCTATGGGAGGAGCGGGAGTAGTGGTGTCGATCAGAGGAGGTAGAGGGCGGCACTGGTGGCGGACTGACGGTGGAGGGTTTAATCGGGTTTTTGGGGGGAATGAGGGGGGGTCGGTCAATTTAGAAGAGGGGGAGGAGGAGTGAGGCAACGAGAGGAGAAGAAGGGGTGAGGGAGGGGGCGCGGTGGCCCACCTGGGCGGCTGCGCTGAATCGAGGGGGCGACGACGGTTCATCGTCGAGCCCTCCTTTCCTTTTTTATTTTCTGTTTTCTAAGTAGAAGAGAGAGAAGGAGAATTGGGGGGGGGGGGTTATTATAAATATATAATTTTTAATATTTTAAAATTCCAAAAAGAAACTTTTTATTTCGAACTCGAAATGGAACCCACCGCCTGTCATCCCTAGCTAATTACCCCCATTCCGAACACAATGGGATATGTATCGTAGGCTGATTCGACTGTTTCGATCAGTTTCCACCAAAATCAAAATATAAATCTATATAATGAATTTGAACGCGCATTTCAATATACTGGGGCCACATACGAACTCTAAAAATTCCCGAAAAATATTTTCTAGCTTCGTATTGACGATACCGTTCTAACAAAACTAATTTCGTCAAAATCCGAGACCGTTTGAAAAATGACCATTTTCTGGTCGATCGAAATTGACTAAAACTGTCAAAACATGTTTTCCATTGCCACGCTCACATATTGATTCGAAATATTACGAATTTTGGAATCTAGCAATAATTTGACATACCGGATCCTACGAAAGTGGTTTCGTCGAAAACAGAGGTCGTTTGCAAAATTTCCATTTTTAAGGGCCAGAATTCCATAGCGACTATTCCGAATTTTCAACTGGACGTAACTGTTTATTCTCGCTATGAAATTTCAATTTTTTGGATTCGTTGGAAAGATATTCTCAATTAGATTCAAATATTTTTGGTTTCGCTGAATTCCGGTTTATTTTGAATCCTGCACATTCATTTGAAATTCGAAATCGAATTTTCGAACTACCGCGCCATTTTCAATTCCTTTTATAATTAAAATAAATTATTTATATTCTAACGTCGATCTATATAAATATATACGTTCTAATTCTATTCAAAATAAATTTCTCCTCGTTATTATTTAAAATAATTCATTTTAAATAATCAAAATTCGCTAAAATTGCCAAAATAAAAATTTTAAATTGGCTCGGATTTTCGGGTTATTACATGAACTAAGGACAATGCTCTTGGTATATAGAGTAGCATACAAGCATGTGTGAGTGTACTTATGAAGTTGCATATCTATTTTATAGGGCTGCTAGATAGGTTTGTATATAGTGAAGTTTTCACATGTGCGTGAATCAGGACGTGCGTCTATCTCAAGGTATGAGTACTTTCGATTTTTACTTAATAACGAAGCATGTATTTGAAATATGCGTAGGCAGTAGGAACCATGAGCAGACAGAAAATAGTTGTAGCATCTGTCATATCATAGAAGGCAAGGTAGGCTTGTATAGGGTTTATAGATTTTAATTTACACGGTACTGTTAATTTAACGTTAACCATTAGCTACACACGACACATATGGACTTCGAATGCAACAAAAGTGGACGTGCCCTATGTCTTAACGTTCCCGCCCCAATGAATTTAATTTCATTGAAAATGGACTCCGTTTGCACAACATCATTATTATGGACTATCGGTTCACCTTCAAATTCCACACACCGGTAAAATAACTCTGATCGGCTCCAAATTGGTAATATAGCAATAATTAGCTATACGGTTTCCAATAAAACTTGCTTCATTGAAAACGGAGACTGTTTGTAAAATAATCATTTCTAACGCCTATATAATATATCGAACAATTTCTCGTGTGCGAAGCACGTGCTTTATCATAAGGTAAGCAACTCATTGATTTGAACGTTCTATTTTGTATGATTATTTAATTTCATCATCAATTGTCGTTGAGCATTTTGTATTCGTACCGTTATAAATGAATTTCAAATCGTAAATTATGAAATACCGCTACGTTTACGAGTTCGAATTATAATTATAATTAAATATAAATTAAATGTTCAAACTTCGTTATATAAACAGATTATATATTATAAACTCATTTATAATACCAAATCGATATTTAATATAATTAAATATCTAACTACGAAAAATGCGGGACGTTACATTCCTTCCCCCTTAAAAGAATTTCGTCCCCGAAATTAGTAAGTAAGAGGAATGTTCCAATCCCAATTATTTTCAAAAATCCCAATTATTTTCAAAATAATTATTAAAAATTTCTAAGTTAGATAAATTTATGAAAAATTCGCAAACATCACTACTGCACCGCTTGATCGGACCAACTTCATCCGCCACTTCGTGCCTCACACATCTCCAAAGAGAAAAACCAATGGCTACCCGATTCAGAGGTATAAAATTAATCATTAACGAACAATATCAAGGTTTGCTTATATTTTTGAGCGACCAAAATCAAATTCCAAAGCGACTACCAGCTCCTTCGTTTTCAACCTGCACTTAACCCGATATATAATAACCATTACGAGGTTAAATTCATCTAGTTTCATTTCATATTTGATTTTGTTCACATTTATTATATTGGAATTTATTTCTTAGTTTTCCATTTATTTAACTTCTATTTATTAAATCATTCGATGAATTTGTTCAATTCACCTAACAACCAATTAACAATGCATAATCCATTATCAATACACAACCAACTTAAATAAATAAAGCAATTTGTATTATACTCGGTTTCCAATTTCCAAATTTGATTTCATTTAACTCAAAAATCCTTTTTAACTCCGATAACCAACCTTAACTTCATTCCACCAAGTTAATTCCAGTTTTAATTTTCTAATTTACACATCTCCATTTCGATTTCAAATACAAAAATCGCCTATTTCTCTTTTTATTTAACTTATCTTTAAATTGAATTCTGATTTATACATTTCTATTTAACTTTTATTAGTTACATTCTAATTTATATAATTTATTAATTTCATATTGAAATTATCCTTTCTATATCAAGTCATTTCAGATTTCCAATTCAATTTGAATTCCATTTAATAAAAAAAACAACTCAATATAATCCAAATAACTTAAAAATTATTTCATTTTTTATACAAAACATAATTTTGCCAAAATTATTTCATTTGACCATCTTTACAAAACAATATCATGTTAATTGCTACTTCAAAATTGAACCGATCAAATAACACAAAATAAAACAATTGTATATAAAATTTACAAATACGTGCTCTCATATATATACACTCAAACTCAATCTAGGATATTACTCACCCCATCTCTATCGAGTTACGCCACAGAGCTAAGGTTATTATTAAACCATTGCTCCGATACCAACTGTGACGACCCTAATTTCCGGTACCATTTGAGATGACCAAAAAATACCAGTCCAACCCAAATTATAGTAGAAACCCATATGTCAATAGAAAGAATTTAGAGGCTGAGAAGTAGATAAGAAAGAAATATTAGAATAGAAGAAGAAGAAGCACCAACTCAACACAGAATCTCACATCGCAGCGGAACAAAATATAATATAGAAATAATCTTTATTGAGAGCTTGAAAAATACTTACAACATCAGAGTACATTAATATCTCTGGGCATTTATAGATATCTGTCCTCATATACAACACACAGCGGAACAATAACTGTATAACATCATACGTCTGAACTCTTCCAACTCGTCTCTTTCAGCATCTGATAACCTAAACCTGTACAACCCGGTCTAACACGAGCATTTCAAATACCGGTTCAGTCTGGAGAAGCAGAGTGAGAACAACTCGCAATGTTTAAGGGAAATCATCCAACTTGATTTTAGAGTTCAAAAATCTTTTCGAAAGAAAAGGATAATCATAAGACCAAATCCACACGTAAATACAGATGGTTTTTACCTTACGATAACCCAAAACATTTTTCGAAATCATATCTTTTCTGATAATATAATAGTGTCTAGATACAAATAAATATCAATCTAGCAGAACGCTTGCATCTCACGCTCCACATATATAGTTTACAATCAAAACCGCAGGCGCTTATTGGAGATTGGATTCCGACCATGACAAGGTATGGAACCACCTACCGATAGTGTATCTCTAGAGGCGAATACACTGGGTTCAACAAGAACATCCTGCAACCCGGCCACATATGACCGACCACTCATTTCGCTTGAGTGTATAGAATGTATATCACCAACGGTTGGGATCAGCAACCGTTTCCCGAAGGGACAACATCGATAGATTAAAGAAGCAATAGGAATTTCTCTAGATAAGTGATCATACACCCTAATGGGTGCGACCCACATAGCTATGCAGCCTGCCCGATTTTTGTCATTTCCCTTTTGTGAGGCTTGAGGTTTGAATTATCCTTTTTATGATAGCACTGCCATTCACTTTGAATGCCACATCGTCAGATCCGTCATAAATCACTAATTGATTCCCATGAAAATACTCAGGTTGTGTGGCAAGAGAAGTTTCCCTTCTTTGCCACCAACTTCGTACGTTTGAAGAAATCAACGTACGTAATCCTTTTGGAAATACTCTGTCAAACACTCGTCCATACAAGTTGTAGCAACCCGGAAAATCAGAACCAATTTAAAAATTTTAATTTGGCTAATTTAGTGGATTTTGAATAATTAAAATAAATTATTTTAAATAATAATGACCAAAAGTCTATTTGAATCGATGTTGGAGAATAAATATATTTATTTTAATTATAAACAAGGCCTGAAATGGCGCGGCAGTTTGAAAATTTGAATTCGAACTTTGACTGAATGTACCGGGTGCAAAATAGAACGGATTTTAGTGAAACCCAAAATATTTTAATCTGCTTATGAATGTCTTTCTGAGGATCTGAAAAATCGAGATTTCATAGCGGGAATCAAAAGTTATGGCCAAATGAATTTTCAGAAATATCGCTATGGAGTTTATATAGCCCCTGAAAATAGCCATTTTGTAAACAACCTTCGTTTTCGACGAAACCACTTTTGTTGGATTTGGGATGTCAAATTATTTTTAGGTTTCAAATTTCATAATTTTTGAAGTTAATATGTGAGTGTGGCAGAAGAAAATGTGTTTGGTTCATTTTAGTCAATTTGGATCGACCAGAAAATGGTCATTTTTCAAATACCCTCAGAAGTTGACGAAATCGGTTTTGTTAGGACCGTATCATCCAACATAGCCAAATTATTTTTTCTAGAATTTTTAGAATCAGTATGTGACCCCGAAAAATTAAAATGTACATTCAAATCCATATGTGAATGTTTTACATTTTAATTTTAAGAATAACTAACTGAAACAGTCGAATGGGCCTATGAAACATATTCCATTGTGTTCGGAATGAGGGTATTTAGCTAGGGGCGATAGTCGTTGGGTCTGAATTGGTGATCGTATGGACATAAGCGTATATTTGGAATTAAAGAAATTAAAAATAAAATTAAATATAATGGCCCAATCAGATTCTTTCTTCCCAACCCCGCGACCCGTAACCTCTCCCTCTGTGAACGGCGACTCCCTTCAGATCTTCTCCCCTCATTTTCTTCCAATCCACTCATTGAAATTCGTTGCTCCAATTGACAACTTTGTAGAGAATTCTTGGATCTTCAAATCCATACCCTCTGCGTTCGCTATCGAGTGGTATTTCATCCGGATCGAGCCTCCAAAGTCTAGGAATTTGAGCCGCCGCCGCCACTCAGTCTTGTCGTCGAACTGAGGGGAAGTACCAGCGTCGGAGAGCTTTCTCCAAGCTCTTGAAGGTGGCGTTGGTCGATCGTCACCAGACTCGACTGATTTCGCGAAAAATGGCGACCTAGTTTTGAACGAAAGTTGAGAGGTAACGGTTTATATAATTTAAAATAGTTTATAGCACTTTAAAGCACTATGGATTTTGATTTCATGATAAAAATAATATCTTTTTGCTATGTTGTCGAAATCCAGTGAAACAAGAGACTTCGGGACCGTGAGGACGTCTTCTACCTTCTAGAAGAAACCCGATATTTTTCTGAGCCTTCTACAATTTTTGGGGTGGAACCCAATGTGAGATTTCTGAATTATAAACAATATGGAATGATGATGTATAAATTATACGGTCGATGTATGAGTTATATAAGCATTGTACACCTCATGTATAAGCGTTGTATAAGTTGTATGTGTGATGTATAAGTTACATATGCGTTGTAAAACTTATATATGCGTTGAATGGAATTGCAAAGAATTGAAATGAAATCAAAATATATTTATATACGTATATATATATACACTCCCCTCGTCCACAGACCATGGACGATATATATTGGTTGTGATATTATTTGGATTTTGGTTGATATGAAATTTGGTGAATACCCTGAATGGTTGATTTGATATGATTGATTGTGGTTAAAATCCCAATAGGATTAGTGTATGGGAAAATTCGTCTGCGTACGAACTAGATTATTGAAATCCCCATTGTTAAAAGCTGCGAGGCTTTAAGGTAGAGCGAGGAGCCGTACTCGGGACGGTGCCGATTTTAACTACCCTGCCATTATGCTGCCGAAATTTTCTTAAATATTCCTGTGTTTGATTTATATTCATGTACTGAAATATATTCATGTATTGGAAAAATATCCATTTTTGAAATAAAATGGTTTGAATGATAAAAATAACATTTTTATCGAATGTATGAAATAGAAATTGTATGAACGATGAAAATAACATTTTTATTGTTATGTGCGAAGTATATAAAATATTCATGTTAGAAATAAATTGTTTTAACATTAAAAATCACATTTTTTATTATGATATATATGAATCACTAAAAATATTCATGTTAGAAATAAATAGTTTTAACAATAAAAATCACATTATTATTATTATATATATGAATTGCTAAAAATCTTCATTTTAGAAATAAATTGTTTTGATAATAAAAATCACATTTTCAATATTATATATATGAATCTCTAAAAATCTTCATTTTAGAAATAAATTATTTTGACAATAAAAATCACATTTTTATTATACATATGAATCGCTAAAAATCTTCATTTTAAAAATAAATTGCTTTAACAATAAAAATCACATTTTTATCATCTATATGAAGTATATAAAATAATCGTGTTTGAAATAAATTGTTTTTCCAATAAAAATCACATTTTTATTATATATATATGATTTGTTAAAAATAGCCATGTGCTGAAATAAATATTTGTTTGATAAAAATATCATTTTATGACATATCTGAAAAGAAATGGTTTTGAAATCGAAGAACGGATTATATATATATATAATTAAAATAAATCGAATAACGAAGCTGCAGTTCGTATTTTGAAACCATGATTTCAAATGGTGATTGTGGAAGATCCGACCGTCGGATTTTCCCGAAACCGAAACCGTTTGGTTCGCTTTGGAAATATCTTTCCAACGGCACCAACTTTGCGAAGTTCCAACGGTTAGATTGTCTGGAATGTTTAATTCAAATCTGAATGAAAACAACACCAGAATGGATTATATATATATATAAATATAATTAAAAAAAATCGAATAACTACGCTGCAGTTCGTATTTTGAAATCGTAACTTTAAATTGTTGTACCGGGAGATCCGACCGTCGGATTTTCCCAAAACTGGAACCTTGGATTCGTTTTGAAAAGATCTTTCCAATGATATAAAATTTGTAAAAATCCAACGGTTAGATTTTCAAATATGTGTAAAACAAATCTGAAGAAAAACAGCGCTAGGGCCGCCTTATGGCCTGAAGTGTCGTTTGAATAAATTGGCTAATATAAAATAAATAAAAATAGCGATAAATCGCTATAAAATATTATAAATGATATGGAATGAAAATAAACCGAATTTACCCGGTTTATTGGATATTTGATGGTTGAGTGTGTTTGATATGAAAATTACATTAATGAACCGAATTATGGATGTCGAATAATTTAACCAGGAATTGAATAGATTTAATTCTAAATATACGTGAATTATTTGAAAAGGCCGAGTTAATCCTCATTTCAAATAATTGATCGACAGTTAGAAGTCGAAGAGTTGAAGACGGTGCAAGACCGATGATCTTCACATCGAATGGGTGGCCACTGATGCCTATGATGGGAGTTGCTGCCCTGAAGGGGTTGTAGTGGTGGTCGTCCGGACGTACTTGTTGATCGTTCGGATGTGCGAGGGCGCCTCTCCTGTATTGGACATACGGGGGAGGAATAAGGTGCCTCCGGTTTCGTTCAAACCCAGAACGGACTTGTAAATGGATGTGTGTCTGACGTTGTAGATTGACAACGTGGCATACAAAGTTGCTGTGATCAAAGCTTTTGTTGAAAAGAAGAGCTTTGCGGTTGATGATCAAAGCAGGGCCTTAAATAGCTAGCTTTGTGTTTAGCGTTGTTTTGCGAGCCTCACACCCCGGTATGGACCAGAAACGGGAGAGGACCTTAGGGAGGACCTACATTTCTTCCCAGCTAGGAGTGGTGCTTTGGGTTTTACACGCCCAGGCATTTCACTTATGTGGATGATGGATAGAGAGGCGCCTCGGTTATATCGGTCGCTACTGGGCCGATGGTCTAGTCGGTATATGACCAGTTTACGCCCCATAGGGTGGGGAAACGCTGTGTTCAGACATTTTAATCCACTCCGTGTGGACCGGCCCTGACGATCCAAGGCTTTCCTGTGCGCTTGCCGGAGACATGGTAGGCTAGATTGTCTCGAAGCGGTAAGGATGATCCTTGGCCTTGGTTCATGATGGAAATCCAATTTCCAAATATGACATCTTGCGGTTTTGATTGTAAACCTATATATGGCGACATGATATATGGTATCCATGCCGTCTATGATTGATACTTATGATTGAAATTGTTTTCGAAACATATAAACACTAGTAATAATATCCAATGCTTTTGGTTTTATTCGTATCAAGCATATTTTGGCCATTATAAGGTAAAACTCTATCCTCCGGTTTGCGTTGCATTATGTGATGGGAACTGAGTCTTATAATGGCTTCATTTTTGTAAAAAGCATTGTAATGTTTAAAAGATTTACTTGTTTTAAAGCACGGGCAATCCAATGGAGTAAACCCGTTCCGCGTTAGCGGCGTGGTCCTGTGATTTGCCTTATTGTAAAATATGTTAAGTAGATTTCTCATACCAGTCCCATGACTGACTCGTAGTTTGTTTCACTTGCAAACTCGGGTGCCCTATTTTCTACACGGGCAGCCTTGTATTCAGGTTTTAGCAGGCTCTTTCTAGATAGTTATGGAGCTGAAGATGGATTCTATCATTTCTTTCTTTTTATGCTGTTCAGGTCCTGTTGTACATGTTATGTTTTGATTTCGCTGTAGACATTTATGTAAAGCTGAACTATATTTTGTACTAAGCTTGATCCTATGTACTGTGTAACTCTGATGATTATGTTTATCTAATGTATTCTGTTGTACATTATCTGGTGTATTTATATATTTCTGTTCTGCTGTTATTTGTTTATGTGTTATATTCCAAAGATTACCCTTGTCGCCGTGGAACGGGGTTTGGGGTCGTCACAGAAGTTGTCCTGGGACTGGATAAACAGAAGGCACCCTCCTACTGCATCCTAGAAATCACCCTAAAGATCAATAGCGAGTAGTCCTTGCAATCTGCAGATTTCAATCACATCAAAATCACCAATCAAATAACTCTGGACGCATGTCAGAGAGATTCGATAGGTTGTTATTTTGCTTATGAAGATCCATGGTCTTTACTGCTCCATCTTCAATCTACATCTTCGACGATTCGTATTCACTGGTTCAGAATGGTTTTCGAATAATTCGATCCCGGTCATTCCGTACCAACAATCGTATTGGTCAGATTTGATAGTCGGTTATTTAACTATCAAATGAACAATCATTTAATCATGAAAATAAATATGAGTTCACTGGTTCAGTACTCACCATCACTTGGCCTTTTAGATTTAAAATAATTAATTAACGAACGTTAATTTAAAACTCTTAATTATTTCAATACTACGAATATAGCTTTATATTTCTTAACAAACCATTTAAATATTTTTAGAATTAAAACATATATAAATATTCCTAACTTTAAGCATTAACAAATTTCACGTATAACATCGTTACGAAAACTCTTTTGTTTCATTCTCGACATGATAACTGACACTTCTCTTTTTTTTTATAAACATATTTAAACTCTTCTCATTTATTCCTTGAATTTCGAAAAAAACATCGTTATATTATCAAAATCCCTTTCTATTCTCATTACTTCAACATTCACTAGTCCTCAACCGAAAATAGTAAGCGGCCAACTCCCTAAATATCAACCCCGAAGGCCGAAATCAACATCAGATTGATACTCAAGCAGTCATTCAACTTAACTAATTTCCAGTCAGTTTCTAATTTCCTTAACTCCATTCTAATCTGCAAAACGTCTGCTTTAAGCTAATTCCCGCTTTGAAACTCTAGATTCAATCCTATTCATTTCACTTAATTTCTGTATTAAGTATTTCCAACTCAAATTGATCATATTTACTACACTAGTCTTTTATAAAACTTATTTATAAACTTGGTTTTAATATAAAACCCTTTTACCTTGATTCCATCTTACTTAATTCAAATTTTATATAAACATTTGTTTCAAATCATCGTATTCACCTAAAAATCCACTTTTATTCAAAAAACTCGGGTTTTAATATAAAACCCATTCATAAACCCTTTCCACAACATAACTTTATTCCATTACCACTCTGATTATTTTTTTATATAATAATCGCTTAAATTATTATTAATTAAAATAATAATAATTTCTTCCTTTTTAACTGAAAATTAAATATTAAACCCCCATTGTAATAACCCGGAAATCCAAGCTATTTTTTTTTTATTTTGGCCATTTTAGTGAATTTTGAACATTTAAAATGATTTATTTTAAATAATAACGATGAGAGATTTATTTTGAATAGAATTAGAATGTATATATTTATATACGTCGACGTTAGAATATAAAATTTTTATTTTAATTATAAAGGGCATTGAAAATGGCGCGGTAGTTTGAAAATTCGATTTCGAATTTCAAATAAATGTACAGGATTCAAAATAAGCCAGATTTTAGTGAAACCAAAAATATTTGAATCTATTTGAGAATATCTTTCCAACGAATCCGAAAAATCAAAATTTCATAGCGGGAATCAAAAGTATGCCCAGTTGAAAATTCAAAATAGTCGCTATGGAATTCTGGCCCTTAAAAATGGAAAGTTTGCAAACGACCTCAGTTTTCGACGAAACCACTTTTGTTCTATCCGTGATGTCAAGTTATTACTAGGTTTCAAAATTCGTAATTTTCTCAATCAATATGTGAGCGTGGTAAAGGAAAACGCGTTTGACTAGTTTTAGTTGATTTTAATCGACTGGAAATTGGCCATTTTTCAGACGGTCTCAGAATTTGATGAAATTAGTTTTCTTAGGACCGTATCGTTAATACGAAGCTAGAAAATATTTTTCTGTAATTTATAGAGTCAGTATGTGGCCCCGGTAAATTGAAATGTGCGTTCAAATTCAATATATAGATTTATATTTTGATTTTGGCGAAAACTGATCGAGACAACCGAACTGGCTTAAGATACATATTCCATTGTGTTCGAAATGGGGTAATTAGCTAAGGACGACAGTCGGTGGTTCTGATTTCGAGTTTGAAAACAAAACTTTCCTTTTATGGAAATAAAAAAACATATAAAAAAAACCTAAATCTAAACCATAACTCAGCCGCCCCTCTTCTTGAACAAAACCCGACTTTCTTCAAAACCCTCCCCAAATCAATCTCGTCGGCCTCTTGCCCCATCGCCGGACCACCGCGCGCGCCCCTCCTCTACTGGCCATCTTCTCCTCCACCTCCTCATTCCCTCCCCCTTCTCCACTTCGTGACCGAGACCCCCCCAAACCCCTCCACAGCCCCAAATCGAGACCACCGCAAGACATCTGGCCGCCGCTGCCTCTGGCTGGACCCCACCGCGGGCAGCGCTCCTCCGCCGGCCACCTGACTCCCCCACCGCGGCCTGTCAGCTCGAGTTCGACTGAAGGTGAGTTTTTTTTTGTTTTTTTCTAGTTCATTTAAATTCTGAAATTAAATAAAATTAGTTTATATATATAGTAGTATTTATAAAATCAATTTTTGCTTTGTTATAAAGAGTATATTTATTTATCGTATAAAGATTATATTTTTAGTTTAGAAATATTAGATTTTTGAAAAGATTAGATTTTTACATCATGTAAAGCTTTGATTTTTATATCGATAAAGATATGAATTAAAGAAATAAAAAGGTTAGATCTTTGAAAATAAAAAGGTTAGATCTTTAAAAATAAAAAGGTTGGATTTTTAAATAAAGAATGATGAGATAAAAATATGATTTTTATATAGTAGAGGTTATAAAAATATGATTTTTATACGATAGAGAAAATAAAAATACGATTTTTATATGTGTTGTAGCGAAATAAAAATTGGATTTTTATATATGAAGTAGCCATATAAAAATAGAATTTTTATCTATATAGTAGCAATATGAAAATAGAATTTTTTATCTATATAGTAGCGGTATAAAAATGTGATTTTTAACGTAAAAACCGCGTGTAATAGATCTCATTGGAAGCACGACGAAGATGTTCTACATATGAAGAGTCGTGGCGTTTGGTTTAACTCTCGGTGAGAACTCCTCACTTTTATTTTGATTTCTAGTTGAAATATATACTAGGATGCAGACGGTGCTTAGTAGCACCTGACACCCATTGTCCACAGACCATGAATGACTTGTTTGTTTGATTGCGGTGTTGTGAAATTTTATTGTGTGATGTGGAATGGAATAATATTTTATAGTGGAAAATATTTTATAGTTAAAAATATAATTTTTAACGTGTATATAAAATAAATATTTATAAACAAATTGGACTATTTGTTTATATACACTGATTTGACTGATATTGATTGAGACGATAAATTTTACACATAGCCCAACTGCACAAATAAAATCTGTGTTTGTTGATTTGAAACCCCACACGGGTATTGGGATGATATTTAACGTACACTAATCCCTATTGTTTAGTTGTATGTCAATCGATGGGTTGACAGACTGTGCAAGCGTTAATTATTTATATTTAATGCTTATACAGTTGTGTGGTGCACTCTGGATGATGGTTGATGATTTATCGTTGCTATTATATACGTGTGTTGTAGGGAATCCATATAATTAACATTATATGGTAATTGATCAGGCCTCATTCCAATTGGGAAAATAAGGAATATTATAAAATATAAATTCACGTGTTGAATAGAAATATATATTCTTGTGTTGAATAAAAATATATATTCATGTGTTGAATAGAATAAAAATTCATGTGTTGAATAGAAATAAAAATTCATGTGTTGAATAGAAATATAAATTCATGTGTTGAATAGAAATATATATTCATGTGTTGAATAAAAAAAATATATATATTCATGTGTTGAATAGAATAAAAATTCATGTTTTGAATAGAATAAAAACATTCATGTGTTGAATAAAAGCCGTGTTGATAAGATTGACGCCATTTTGACGTGAATGATATTTATATCGATTTTATTCATTTTTATAATGAATATAGAAAAGGAAGTGATTTCAAAATATAATGTTTTGAAAATATTATCATTTATAGATTAATGATATGGAATATTCAATTTTGACTAGAAATTGAATATGATGTTGAAATCGTTTTGAAAACGAATTTAAAACGATGTATATAATACGTTTCAAAAGAAAATCGACGATATATATATATATATATATATTATATATATAATGGCCTAAATAGAACGCGCCGCATCACGGCAGTTTGCAAATTTCGACCATTGACTTCGAATGGATATTACGGGAGATCCGACCGTTCGGTTTTCCTAAAACCAGAACTGTTAGGTTCGTATCGAAAAGAGTTTTCTAACAAATATTAGAAATTATAAATCTAAAGGTTGGATTTGGAATATTTTTTCCAAACCAAATTTGGAAAAGGTCGCTGTAAGTGCAGTTTAATGGCCGTTGATGGAAATCGATTGTACGGGCCTTGATAAAATTATTAAAAATCGTAATAATTTGTGTAAAATCATAAGAAATGATTTGTAAAGAATTGGGATGAAAAATTTCAAATTTGAAAAGATAAAAATAGATTTTTATCGAAATGAACTAGTTTTGAACTAGAATTATAATCCTATTTATTTCTAAAATAAATAAATTGGATTTGAAAGGGGTCTGAAAGCAACCAGAATTTCCAATGATTGAATTGGAAGGATTTGAATCAAAATTGTCTGTGGAATATTTCGATGTTGGATTTCGTGATTGTACAGATATTGTTATGGAAATTTGAAAGATATATTTTTATCGTTATTTCCAATACGATATTTGTTGGTCGTAGAATTTGATATTGAATATAAGCCGATATATTTTCTATTCAGAGCCTTGTATTTAATACCAAATGTGATTTGGTTTTACCGTGAACGGTGTTTTAAATAACATTTGTCCTTTAACCCAATAATTAATAGAATGTGATTTGGGTTTATCGTGAACGGTGTTTTAAATAACATTTGTTCTTTAACCCAATAATTAATGGAATGTGATTTTGGGTTTATCGTGAACCGTGTTTTAGATGACATTGGTTCTTTAACCTAGTTAAAGACAGGATATTGATTTTTGGGAAAATTAAAACTAAGTGGAGTTTTAACGAATCTTTAATTAGATTGAAGTGATCAAGAATGGGGTATCACCAGTTTTGCTCCAGGCGATAGTTAAGTCTTTAATTAGATTTGAACGTGAAATGGTATTTGAATCTACCGATAACACCGTGGTGCTAGATATGAAGTATGACCAATTTTACTTCATGGGATGAATAGGTTGGGATTAGGAAATAAAATAAATGATTACTTCGGTGCGGTTCACTAATCCCGATTAGTTTGAATTGACATTCAAAAGAAGATTAAAGAATAAATTTAAAGTATTTATCTGTGATAAAATTAATGGGAACCTTTCCGAAGTATAAGAATATTTGAATAAAGGAATATTCTGAATTGGAATGAGGTGTATGTTGTGTTTATGTAACACTTGTTTATTATATACGCGAGTTATTCAGAAAGATCGGGTTTATCTTATTCTGAATAACCGATTCGACGTGGCGTCGAGGATGAAGACGGTGGTTGAAGACTGGAGGTCTTTACATCGTTTGGGTGATTACTGATGATCTTGATTGGGCTGTACAACCAAGAGGAGGGAATCAGTTGGTGATCATCCAGACGTACTTGGAGATCGATGGATATGCAAGGTACAAGGTGCCTTTGGTTTCGTTCAGACCCAGAACGGACTTGTAAATGGACTGCGTGTCTGACATTGGATTTTATTGTGTGGTTGATTTCTATTAAATATATATCTGTTTGGCGGCAGAGAATTTATTCTCTTTCTTAATGCCCTTCTCTGAGACGTATGAGCTTAGAGGTTATATATTGATGGATATCAAACGCATGGAGTGAATTGCCTGTGTGGCATGCCTAAGTGGCAATATGATCAAGGCTTCTGTTGAAAAGCAGAGTCTTGTGGTTGATGATCAAAGCACGGCCAGTGTGGCATAGCTTTGTGTAGCGTTGATTCGCGAGCCTCACACCCTGGTTGTGAACCAGAAACGGGAGAGGACATTAGGGAGTGCATGCGTTTCCTTCTCGCTAGGGTGGTGTCAGTGACCTACCAGCCCTGGCATTTATATTATTTTCACCTGTGTGGTTGTTGCTGTTGCGAGGCGCCTCGGATATATCGGTGACTGCGTGGAGCCGATGGAGTCATTTGGCTCATTTATGCCCCAAAGGGCGGGGAAATGCAGTGTTCAGGCATTTTAATCCACATCGGTTGACCGACCCTGACGATCCAAGGGACGATGTGTTCTGTTCCTGAGACTCAGGCTAGACAGTCTCGAATCGGTAGAGGACTATCTTTTGCCTCGGTTCACTGATGGAAATCGAACTTCCAATACGTGACATTTGCGGTTTTGATTGTAGAGCCTAGTATGGCGATATGATATATGGTACCTATGCCGTCTATGATTGATATTTATGATTGAAATTGTTTTGACACTATACACTTATAATAGTATCAAATAATTTGTTTTTAACGTACCAAGCATGTTTGGCTATTATAAGGGAAAACCCTATCCTCCGGCTTGTGTTGCATTGTGTGATGGGACCTGGGTCTTATAATAGCTTCATTTTTCCAAAAAGCATTGCGCTGTTTTGTTATATGCACTGGTATTCTTAGGAGGAAACCTGTTCCGTGTTATACGACGTGGTCCCTTGATATATTTTATTTAAAGTAAAGTTTTAAATAACTGTTTTAGTTCTCACACCAGTCACATGACTGACCTGGGGTTTATTGTTTTAACCTAAACTCTGGGTGCCCTTATTTTCCGCATGGGCAGCTAGTAGTTTTGGTTTTGCAGATTTATATTTACAGGATCCTGATTTACAGCTGGAACGATACTCGGAAAGCTCTGTATCCGTTTATTACTTCTAGTTTTGTATTGTATTATTTTCCGCTGCTATGTAATGTATTGTAATCTCTGATATTTTCTATGTAATATTCATTCATACTCTATAATATTCTTGTATTCTGATGAAATTGCTGTAATAAACAATGAAATGTTCTTCTGTTTGCGTTCTGGTTTGTCGTGTTCTCAAAACAATCAGGGGTTTTGAATGGTCTTGGTCGGTTTAGTGATTGATTCGGATCAAGTGAAATTCCTTATCGTTACATTTGGTATCAGAGCTTTGGTTTACAGAGCTCGGAGAGCAAGACAAAATAGAACCATACGAAAGAATTCGTCAGACATTGGATTAGTAATATCCAACGAGAATGACTCGTTAGAGATAGGATCAGTAGTATCCTAGAACGGGTGTGAAGAGTATATTTTTAAAATGAAAACAAGTTTTGTTTTGAAATTTAAATCAATTATTCATATTTGATTATTTATTGGTATTGTTTTGGACAGTCCAGTATATAAAGATTTTAATATACGTCTGATTCACATGTATTGGAAGCCTCCAATATACTGGATGGATATAGAGTAATACTCTAGTCGCCCGGGGATAATTCTAATGATGCAGCCGCATCATTAGTATTTATATTCGAGTGCCGAAAGTGTGATATTTATATATTTCCATAGACTTGTGTGAGAACCAAAATTAGATAGGGCTTATTGTTGTGATTTGGCATCAAAAATCTGATTTTTTTGATATGTATTAAAATTATGAATTTGAAAAGCTAATCAATAAATTGATTGCTGGTTGTGTTGTTTGATTATTGTCTGACTAATTAAATGTTGAACCTTTAGCCAAATTGAACCAAAAAGTGAAATGTATTGAAAATTTATCGTATTTGCATGCATATACATGTACTTACATTGAACAGGTCATGGCAAGGAGGCTAGAGAGGAGGAATAAAATTGTTTGCCCGACAAATAGGTACATGTTTACAAATTTATTGGGATTTGATGATTTTATGAGCTGATTGGCTAGCCTCTTGGCTATTTCTTTTTCTTTTTGGATCGGTGAGGGCCACGGGAGGCTATTTGAAATATCCTGAAGCTCCCGGTGCAGGGGAGGTTATGTCGAAATTTTTCGAAAATTTAGGGTGTTAGCCAGTTTTTTTTAAAAATTTGAAAAATTCTTAGAAACTGAAAAGTTGAAGAACTTAAGCTGTAATGATAAATAATGAAAGTTGAGTTGGTTTGTAAAACAACTTTCAGTTTCGTTCCTTTTCGGGGACGAAAAGTTTTAAGTGGGGGAGATTGTAATAACCCGGAAATCCAAGCCAATTTAATTTTTTTTATTTTGGCGATTTTAGAGAATTTTGAACATTTAAAATGATTTATTTTAATTAATAACAACGAGAAATTTATTTTGAATAGAATTAGAACATATATATTTATATACGTCTACGTTAGAATATAAAAATTTTATTTTAATTATAAAGGGAATTGAAAATGGCGCGGTAGTTTGAAAATTCGATTTTGAATTTCAAATGAATGTACAAGATTCAAAATAAACCGGATTTTAGTGAAAAAAAATATATTTGAATCTATTTGAGAATATCTTTCCAAAGAACCCGAAAAATCAAAATTTCATAGCGGGAATCAAAAGATATGCCCAGTTGAAAATTCAGAATAGTAGCTATGGAATTCTGGCCTTTAGAAATGGAAAGTTTGCAAATAACCTCGGTTTTTGATGAAACCACTTTTGTTGGATCCATGATGTCAAGTTATTGCTAGTTTTCAAAATTCGTAATTTTCTGAATCAATATGTGAGCGTGGCAAAGGATAACGCGTTTGATCAGTTTCAGTTAATTTTAATCGACTGGAAGTTGGCCATTTTTCAAACAGTCTCAGAATTTGATGAAATTAGTTTTGTTAGGACCATATCGTCAATACGAAGCTAGAAAATATTTTATTGGAATTTATAGAGTCAGTATGTGGCCCCGGTAAATTGAAATGTGCATTCAAATTCAATATATAGATTTATATATTGATTTTGGAGAAAACTAATCAAGACAGCCGAACTGGCTTACGATACATATCCCATTTTGTTCGGAATGGGGATAATTAGCGAAGGACGACAGTCGGTGGGTCTGATTTCGAGTTCGAAAACAAAACTTTCCTTTTTGTGGAAATAAAAAGAAACATATAAAAAAAACCTAAATCTAAACCATAACTCAGCCGCCCCTCTTCTTGAACAAAACCCGACCTTTTTCAAAACCCCTCTCCAAATCAATATCGTCGGCCTCTTGCCCCATCGTCGGACCACCGCGCATGCCCCTCCTCTGCTGGTCATCTTCTCCTCCACCTCCTCCTTCCCTCCCCCTTCTCCACTTCGTAACCAAGATCCCCCAAACCCCCTCCACAGCCCCAAATCGAGATCACCGTGAGACATCTGGCCGCTGCCTCTGGCTGGACCCCACCGCGGGCAGCGCTCTTCCATCGGCCACCTGACTCCCCCACCGCGGCCTGTCAGCTCGAGTTCGACTGAAGGTGAGTTTTTTTTCTAGTTCATTTAAATTCTGAAATTAAATAAAATTAGTTTATATATATAGTAGTATTTATAAAATCTGTTTTTGCTTTGTTATAAAGAGTATATATTTTTTTACCGTATAAAGATTATATTTTTAGTTTAGAAATGTTAGATTTTTGAAAAGATTAGATTTTTACATCATGTAAAGCTTTGATTTTCATAATGATAAAGATATGATTTAAAGAAATAAAAAGGTTAGATCTTGGAAAATAAAAAGGTTAGATCTTTAAAAATAAAAAGGTTGGATTTTTAAATAAAGAATGACGAGATAAAAATATGATTTTTATATAGTAGAGGTTATAAAAATATGATTTTTATTAGATAGAGAAAATAAAATTACGATTTTTATATGTGTTGTAGCGAAATAAAAATTGGATTTTTATATATGAAGTAGCCATATAAAAATAGAATTTTTATCTATATAGTAGCCATATGAAAATAGAATTTTTATCTATATAGTAGCGGTATAAAAATGTGATTTTTAATGTAAAAACAGCGTGTAACAGATCTCGTTGGAAGCACGGCGAAGATGTTCTACATATGAAGAGTCGTGGCGTTTGGTTTAGCTCTCGGTGAGTACTCCTCACTTTTATTTGGATTTCTAGTTGAAATATATACTAGGATGCAGACGGTGCTTAATAGCACCCGACACCCATTGTCCACAGACCATGGATGACTTGTTTGTTTGAATGCCGTGTTGTGAAATTTTATTGTGCGATGTGGAATGGAATAAAATATTTTATAGTTAAAAATATAATTTTTAACGTGTATATAAAATAAATATTTATAAACAAATCGGACAATTTGTTTATATACACTGATTTGACTGATATTGATTGGGACGATAAATTTTACACATCGCCCAACTGCACAAATAAAATCTGTGTTTGTTGATTTGAAACTCCACACGGGTATTGGGATGATATTCGACGTACACTAATACCGATTGTTTAGTTGTATATCAATCGATGGGTTGACAAACTGTGTAAGCGTTAATAATTTATATTTAATGCTTATGCAGTTGTGTGGTGCACTCTGGATGATGGCTGATGATTTATCGTTGCTATTATATACATGTGTTGTAGGGAATCCATATAATTAACATTGTATGTTAATTGATTGGGCCTCATTCCAATTGGGAAAATAAGAAATATTACAAAATATAAATTCGTATGTTGAATAGAAATATATATTCATGTGTTGAATAAAAATATATATTCATGTGTTGAATAGAATAAAAATTCATGTGTTAAATATAATAAAAATTCATGCGTTGAATAGAAATATAAATTCATGTGTTGAATAGAAATATAAATTCATGTGTTAAATAGAAATATATATTCATGTGTTGAATAAACATATATATATTCATGTGTTGAATAGAATAAAAATTCTTATGTTGAATAGAATAAAACATTCATGTGTTGAATAAAAGCCGTGTTGATTAGATTGACGCCATTTTGACGTGAACGATATTTATATCGATTTTATTCATTTTTATAATGAATATAGAAAAGGAAGTGATTTCAAAATATAACGTTTTGAAAATTTATCATTTATAGATTAATGATATGGAATATTCAGTTTTGACTAGAAATTGAATATGAAGTTGAAATCGTTTTGAAAACAAATTTAAAACGATTTTTATAATACGTTTTAAAAGGAAATCGACGAAATATATATAATATATATATATATATATTATATATATAAAGAATGGTCTAAATAGAACGTGCCGCGCCGCGGTAGTTCGCGAATTTCGACCATTGACTTCAAATGGATATTACGGGAGATCCGACCGTCGGATTCTCCTAAAACCGGAACCATTGGGTACATATCGAAAAGAGCTTTCTAACGAATATTAGAAATATAATAGTTGGATTTGGAATTATGTTCAAATCAAATTTGGAAAAGGTCGCTGTAAGTGCAGTTCAATGGCCGTTGATGGAAATCGACTGTACGGGCCTTGATAAAATTATTAAAAATAGTAATAATTTGTGTAAAATCATAAGAAATGATTTGTGAAGAATTGGGATGAAAAATTCCAAATTTGAAAAGATAAAAAAAGATTTTTATCGAAATGAACTAGTTTTGAACTAGAATTATAGTCCCATTTATTTTTAAAATAAATAAATTGGATTTGAAAGGGGTTTTAGAGTAACCAGAATTTCCAATAATTGAATTGGAATGGATTTGAATCGAAATTGTCTATGGAATATTTCGATAATGGATTTCGTGATTATGCAAATATTGTTATGGAAATTTTAAAGATATATTTATATCGTTATTTCCAATACGATATTTGTTGGTCGTAGAATTTGATATTGAATATAAGCCGATATATTTTCTATTCAGAGCCTTGTATTTAATATCAAATGTGATTTAGGTTTATCATCAATGGTGTTTTAAATAACATTTATCCTTTAACCCAATAATTAATGGAAGGTGATTTGGGTTTATCGTGAACGGTGTTTTAAATAACATTTGTTCTTTAACCCAATAATTAATGGAATGTGATTTTGGGTTTATCGTGAACCGTGTTTTAGATGACGTTGGTTCTTTAACCCAGTTAAAGACAGGATATTGATTTTTGGGAAAATTAAAACTAAGTGGAGTTTTAATGAATCTTTAATTTGATTGAAGTGATCAAGAATGGGGTATCACCAGTTTTGCTCTAGGCGATAGTTAAATCTTTAATTAGATTTGAACGTGAAATGGTAATTGAATTTACTGATAACACCGTGGTGTTAGATATGAAGAATGACCAGTTTTACTTCATGGGATGAATAGGTTGGGATTGGGAAATAAAACAAATGATTACTTCGGTGTGGTTCGCTAATCCCGACTAGTTTGAATTGATATTCAAAAGAAGATTAAAGAATAAATTTAAAGAATTTATCTTTGATAAAATTAATGGGAACCTTTCCCAAAGTATAAGAATATTTGAATAAAGGAATATTCTGAATTGGAATGAGGCGTATGTTGTGTTTATGTAACACTTGTTTATTATATACGCGAGTTATTCAGAAAGACCGGTTTTATCCCATTCTGAATAACTGATTCGACGTGGTGTCGAGGATGAAGATGGTGGTTGAAGACTGGAGGTCTTCACATCGTTTGGGTGATTACTGATGATTTTAATTGGGCTATACACCCAAGAGGAGGGAATCAGTTGGTGATCGTCCAGACGTACTTGTAGATTGATGGATATGCGAGGTATAAGGTGCCTCTGGTTTCATTCAGACCTAGAACGGACTTGTAAATGGACTGTGTGTCTGACATTGGATTTTATTCTTTGTGGTTCATTTCTATTAAATATATATCTGTTTGGCGGCGGAGAATTTATTCTCTTGCTTAACGCCCTTCTCTGAGACGTACGAGCTCAGAGGTTATATATTGATGGATATCAAACGCATGGAGTGAATTGCCTGTGTGGCATGCCTAAGTGGCAATATGATCAAGGCTTCTGTTGAAAAGCAGGGTCTTGTGGTTGATGATCAAAGCACGGCCTGTGTGGCATAGCTTTGTGTAGCGTTGATTCGCGAGCCTCACACCCCGGTTGTGAACCAGAAATGGGAGAGGACATTAGGGAGTGCATGCGTTTCCTTCTAGCTTGGGTGGTGTTAGTGACCTACCAGCCCTGGCATTTATATTATTTTCACCTGTGTGGTTGTTGCTGTTGCGAGGCGCATCGGATATATCAGTGACTGTGTGGAGCCGATGGAGTCATTTGGCTCATTTACGCCCAAAGGGCGGGGAAACACAGTGTTCAGGCATTTTAATCCACATCGGTGGACCGACCTTGATGATCCAAGGGACGAGGCGTTCTGTTCCTGAGACTCATGCTAGACAGTCTCGAATCGGTAGAGGACTATCTTTTTCCTCGGTTCACAGATGGAAATCGAACTTCCAATACGTGACATTTGCGGTTTTGATTGTAGAGCCTAGTATGGCGATATGATATATGGTACCCATGCCATCTATGATTGATATTTATGATTGAAATTGTTTTGACACTATGCACTTATAATAGTATCAAATGATTTGTTTTTAATGTACCAAGCATGTTTGGCTATTATAAGGGAAAACCCTATCCTCCGGCTTGTGTTGCATTGTGTGATGGGACCTGGGTCTTATAATAGCTTCATTTTTCCAAAAAAGCATTGTGCTGTTTTGTTATATGCATTGGTATTCTTGTGCGAAAACCCATTCCGTGTTATACGGCGTGGTCCCTTGATATATCTGATTTAAAGTAAAGTTTTAAATAACTGTTTTAGTTCTCACACCAGTCACATGACTTACCTGGAGTTTATTGTTTTAACCTAACTCTGGGTGCCCTTATTTTGCGCACGGGCAGCTGGTAGTTTTGGTTTTGCTTATTTATATTCACAGGATCCTGATTTACAGCTGGAATTATACTCGGAAAGCTCTGTATCCGTGTATTACTTCTAGTTGTGTATTGTATTATTTTCCACTGCTATGTAATGTATTGTGATCTCTGATATTTTCTGTGTAATATTCATTCATACTCTGTTATATTCTTGTATTGTGATGAAATTGTTGTTATAAACAATGAAATGTTCTTCTGTTTGCGTTCTGGTTTGTCGTGTTCTCAAAACAATCAGGGTTTTCGAATGGTCTTGGTCGGTTTAGCGATCGACTCGGATCGAGCGAAATTCCTTATCGTTACACCCTTTTAAATTCTTATATTCAAATTAAAATAAATATCCGTTAAATCCCTTCATTAGGGTAATTAGCACACACTAATCCAATAATCAATCTTAATTATACGGTCAAGTTAGTTTACTTAAATTATGGTTACCCCGTTCACCAATTCCAATTACTTTAAATAACCTTACTTAAATGTTTTTGAGAAATAATTAATCCATTCTTTACCGTTATGTTAATTTCTGCTCATTTGCTTATAAATCTGATTAGTATCAGTATTTGCTATATAAAACCATCTAATAACCACTTATGAACTTAAATGATAAATAATAGATATTTATTTTCTTTTAATATATTTTAGTTCAAAATAACGGATTTAGAAATCCATTTTTAGTTATAAAATAAATTTATAACTTCCTCTTTGTCAATTCACCAGACGATGAATCAGTAATAACAACGACAAGATCACCGTATGCCGCTGGTTAGACATTTTTAGAAAAATCAAAACATATTTTATAAATTCTTTTTATCATTTTAAAACAGGGTGAGTTAACCAGAGATTTCAAGTAATCCTTTCGCTTATGAAAATCCACGGTCTTCAATTGATCCATCTTCTATCTTCAACGTTACGTATTTGCTGGTCGGAACGGTTTTCGAATATAAGTCCGATCCCGGTCTTTCCGTACTAACAACGGCTTGGTTCAGATTTTGATAGTCAGTTATTTAATTATCAAAACAAACAATCATTCATCCATAAAAATAAAATGGACTCACTGTTTCAGAACACAGTGTCACGTGGCCTCTTAAATTAACCTTTTGTAAATCAACTTCTAAACCTTTAATCTCAACATATTTTACTTAGTTCAAAATCATATCCATTTCTTTTTTTAAAAAAATTCCAACATCTTACACGAGTCTTGATTCTAATAGAATCCCTTATAAAATATCTTATAAGTTAATTCAACTAATTTTGTTTTAGTCTCAGTGAAGCTCTTTTTTGTATTTCAAATATTCGGATTATAAACTCATTTTGATTCTTGAAAACTATTTACAACATTGATCCAGTTTCAAAATTGGCTTTATACTTTGCTTATTTGAAATCACTCTATAAATACTTATAAAATTTGATAATAAATAATAAATAATTATTATTTCTTTAATAAAAATTCCGTTTAAAATAATTCAAATAAATAGATTTAAAAATCTATTTCAAGTTATAAAATAAATTCTACAACTTTACTCATTTGATATTACGGTAAAACATATTTATTCGATGAATTCAATGATTCATTCTCTGGCCATCCGCTGCCAAATACTCAACCAGTACTATCCATTGGTTAATCACAACATTAAACAATCATTCAATAATTCATAATATTGAAATAAATAACATTCAATATAATTGAGGAATCCAGTTAGATCCCTCCAACCTGTCCTTTCCTGCATCAAATGGGTTACATCAAATTCAATAACAATATATTTATTCATCACGATAACGTAAATAAACAATCAACCGATAACACCCAATCAAACATCCCATTATACTTTATATAATTATAAATGTAACCAATAAGGTAAGTTACCTCGTTTGGGATCAAATCATTAAAATACAATTTATTTCGATTGAATTAAACAAACATTTAATTTAATCAATGAATATTTTAAAAATATTCAGCATCCATGCAAACAGTCATTAAATCATCAATCATTAGCAAACATTGCACACAAATTTAAAACCAGACTTATGTAAATATAAGTAGGATATAACTGAGTGAGTTGTACTCACCTTGATTTCCATTTGTCGTCGAAACAGTTTGTTTTAATTAAATTAAACAAGTGTTTAATTTAATCAAAACTACCAGCTGCGACTAACTCTATCCAAATCAGCTCTAAAACGTTACGCTCCGTGACACGATTCCAACATCCCTTTCTTTATCTGATTCTGTGCACATGTGGGAATGTTATGCTCATGGTACGCATATGGTAAAATAAATCAATACCTTAGTTAAATAATTAATTATTACTAATACTACGTCGATTTAATTGGTCATAATAATCCGGGGTAGTCACATATAAGCCGTAACCACGATATAGGGAAAAAGTTAACGTTATGCCTATAACAATGGTACTCTCATTGTTATACATACTAGCTACGAAAATATGAACTCGTCTGTCGCATTTAAAATAGAATTTGGCACAGTTCTAAACAAAAAGTCTTGGGCATTTTCATAGAAACCGGGCACATTTCATTAACCTAAGGCACAGTGGTAATTCCATGTTATAATAAGTGCGCATGGATGTTTATATTATTTACGCTTTAATAATATATATCTAAGCCTACTTACTTATGTGAGTTAAACTCCATTAGCCATTTCATAACCGCAATTAGACACGTAAATACTTGATTCAGGCACGAAAAACATGATTTGGCATAATGTGCTCTTATTGTTCATCTCCCTCTTTTATACTTGATGCATTCTTCATGCAATCTCACTCACTTCCATTTCTTCCTCATGAGAGTGCATGTCCTCACGCATGTCCGCCTCACCGTCAAGCTGGCTGTGCCATTCGATACCGCATTTCCATCTCCTCAACTCCGTCTCTCCTCTCATGCTTCCCATTTATTTTTCCATAAGCTCATGTTTCCAGTTCCAATTTCCCCCACTCCTACTACCATCCTCACGTTCGAACACCATCACTTCCCCCCGCCGATCTACTCAACTCCTAAGCCACCGAATAACTCTACAGCAAAATCTTCATCATGCTTTATAATTCTCCCCACAAAACCCACTGTTAACATGCTTAACTTCCCATGCTCACCATTCCACAAACCAACCCGTCACCTTTCCCACCTCGCCTTGTTTCTTCTTTACTATTTTTGTTTGGGAAACTTCTGTTACCTTATGCGACTCCACGGCGCATTCCTTCCCATTTCACTACTAACACATGCCATCATTTTTGCTGTGTATTGAACTCGCCTAGCTATTTCATTCTTCCTCCACTGATTGTTTTCGACACTTGCTTCTCCAACTTCGCGCCATGCCGAACTTAAACCACTGTAGCTTCCTTCACTACTGTGACATCACCCTATGCCAACACCAACATGAATTGCACCACCTCGCGTTACTGCCCTCGATCACCATCGTCTGAATGACCTGCTGCCACCTACTATTTCATGCGAGCCTCGTGCCACTCCCACGGTTCCATGCAACAGTCCACTTCTGCGACACTGACATCTTCGTCAACCTCCCCATTATCAACTGCCTCCACTATCTACCACCCCGACGTCAAGACCCACCGCATAGGAGACAGTTTATACTTTGCATGATGTCTTCAAAAAAAAAAAGGGCTTGTGTGATTCAATTCGAGGGGGTTATTTTAAAAAATTTCTGGAGCATTTGTTATAAGGTGAAGGGAAGAAAAGAACGAGCTTGCGTCTTTTATTTTTGAAGGAAGAGATGATGATATTTATAGGGGAGAAATTAATGGATAAGATCAATGTCCTTTTCAACGTACAACGTAGGGTAATAGATGGAAATGCCTCTACGTGGTATGGCATGCATTAAGTTTGAAAGGAAATAGCGCTTTCTAATCTGATGTACCGTAGCCTATATATATTTAAATGGGGTAGGCTTATATGGATGGTTTTATTTTATTTGCACACGGTAAATTAGTCCTACCGCCATTTACACTATTGTAAAACATATGCACCGCCAAACACCAATTCTAATCTCAATGAAAATAAATGCACCATTATTTTTGGCGTTTTGGTCCCAATGAAATTTATTTCATTGAAAATGGAACCCATTTGCAAAATGGTGTTATTTAAATTTATCGGTTCACCTTTAAATTGCGCGCACAGATAAAATAACTCTGATTGGCTCCAAACTGAAAATTTAGCAATAACTAGTTATATGTATTCCAATAAAACTCGTGTCGTCGAAAATGGAAGTTGTTTGAAAAATTGTCATTTTCGAGGCATATATAATATCGATAAAATATATTTAATTAAATTCAAAAAAATAATAATGAATTATTATTGTATATCTCTAAGTAAAACTTAATACAGCTTCAAAATAGACCAATATAGATTTTAAACTCAATATCTTAAATTTCGGGTTAAATGATATTCAAATTATCTAAAAATTCCTTTAAATTTTATTAAATGAACATTATCATTTATTACGAATTCTATAGCGACTATATGAAAATTTGAAATGGACATGACTAACAATCTATAAGACGAACTCTCGATTTTTCTCTTTCATTAGAAAATTATTATCAAATAAATCCTAACGTTTCTTGTTTCATAGAATACCGACTTGAAACAGATTTTATATATTCATTTGAATTTTAAAACACAATATTACGAACTATTGCGTCTTTTCGAGCTCGTTTTAATTATATTATAAATTTAAACATTCGAACTCCCTTTAATTAAATAAATTTGGTATAAAATCCATTTATATTATCAAATCCATATATAAATCTGATTTAAATATTCGTAATTAATGTTCAAAAATATAGGACGTTACAAAGTATATAACAATATTTTCTAAGTAATGAAAATAGTACGATGTTTGCGAATAAACTTATCTAAAGAAATAAGTAAAAAGTTGTGTTTTCGAAGTAAATTAAAGCAAGAAGTTATAGTGGATTGAAACAAAAGTGTATATATGGAAAATGAGATTATTTTTTCCATAAATGTTGTTGACAAAGTTTAAAGTTAAAGTGTTTTAAGGTTTATATAATAAACAATGTGGAACATGACATTGTTAAGCCCATATAAGATTTGGTGATTTAACCTATACCAATTGGCTGTGTATATATATAACAATATTTCCAAAGAAAAGGAAATAAATGAAGTTTTGTGAATATATTGCGATATTTCCAAAAGATGCTTTGTAAATATATAGCGATATGTCCAAAGTAAAGAAAATAAAAAGGAGGTTTTTTGAAAATATAGTGATATTTTTGAAGTAATGAAAATAAGGAGGATATTTTGTGTTTACATTTATTTTGAAGAGATAAGGGTATGGTAATTGTTTTCATAGATTAAATCACCAAATCTTATACGGGTTTAACAATATCATGTGCCACATTGTTTACTATATAAACCTTAAAACGCTTTAACTTCAAACTTTGTCAATTAAAGTTTAAAACTACATTTATAATGGGTTGAAACAAAAGTATATATGGAAACTGAATTTATTATTAGGTGCGTTTAGCATAGGTCCCTGTTAAGTTTTAAAATTAGGCTCACATCCGCTCATAAACTTATTGTAAATATAATACCTATTTTTTGAAAATTTACTAAAAGATTTCAAAAAAAGTCATGTAAATTCGTATTTAATTAAAACACATAAACGTTAAAAAAATCAGGTGAAAAAACCACTAAAAACCGCGTCAAAAAAAAAAAAAAAAAAACAGCGAAACTGTAGTTAAATGCATAACAGTATGCACATATTTGAATTTTCTTACATACAACTGTGCAAGTATTTCAGTCACGCATCTATGTTGATTTTCTTGCATACATCTGTGCGAGTATTGCGGAATTCTTGCATAAAGGTATGCAGTAATTCGTAGCCGTGCAAATCAGTTTACATTTATTTGCATTCAAGCGTGCACTAAAACAGAAAAGCAGCACACATATGTGCAACAATCCGCAGGAAAAATTTCAGTTGAGTTTTCTTCATGCAATACTTGCATACATGTGCGCAAGTATTTTAAATAGTTGCACACATGTGTGCAAGTTTTGGTCCAGATTTTCAAAAGAAACAGCTTATGCAATAGTTTCACACATGTATGCAACTATTGCTTATAGTTGCATACATGTGTGCAACTAATTTTTTTTTAAATTTTCATAAACTTCTGTAAATATTTCCAGATTTTAGATTTTTTTTTATATGGCAGCGCGTTTTTTTTCCAAAAAACACGTAACTTTCATTTTAGGGACCGGGTTTGCATGGAAAGTTAGGGAGGGATGCGCATTATATTTCAAAACATAATAAGGATGTTATCCTAATTTTCACTTTATTATTTCCATACATGCAGTTTTAAACTTTAATTGACAAAGTTTGAAGTTAAACGTTTTAAGGTTTATATAATTAACAAAATGGCACAAGACATTGTTAAGCCCATATAAGATTTGATTATTAATCTATACCAATTGGCTATGTATGTATGTGTGTGTGTATATATATATATATAATGATATTTCCAAAGAAAATAAATAAATGAGGTTTTATAAATATATAGCGATATTTCCAAAGTAAATGAAATAAAAGATGCTTTGTGAATATATAGCGATATTTCCAAAGTAAAGAAAATAAAAAGGGGGTTTTGTGAATATATAGTGACATTTTCGAAGTAATGAAAATAAAGAGGAAATTTTGTGGATACATTTATTTCAAAGTGTGACGATCCCAAAATCCGATGGGCGGTATTAAGGATAATCATTGGAATATAACTCATTAATCATCATAGCAGAGTACAGATAATAGCAAAAACAATAAATAGAATAATTTTACATGGACATGACAGCGGAATCACAACATGTAACAACATCAGAATAGCACAGCGTAGGATATAACTTAGTAAATAAAAAGGGAGGTGATCAGTCATCAGTTCAACCTGTAGTATATAGTCATCGCCATACAAGCCTCTCGCTCGTATGGTAAATCTTCCACCTCGTCACACAATCTCCAATTGCTTATGTGGAATATGATGAAGTATGCCTATCGTCAAGAAGTATGCCATGTAGTGTAGTTCAAAATTAATTGTTACTATCCTATGGCGATATTTATTATTTCACACAGAATAACCAGCACTCCGCATCCAATGGCATTCACAGGAGTTGATATAAAAATAAAATTGCGCAACCAACTCATCAAGGCTTACCTATTTGTCGGGCACGCAAATAATTTCTTTACTCTACAGCTAATCCATTTTTCCTATTCAACACATGTATATATATGCAGAACAAAGCTAATAATAATATTTCTGGCAAACTATTATTTATTTCAACACGTGTGTATTTTTATCAAAGCTTATACATGATAAAAGAAATATTTTTATCATCAAAAATATTTATTCAACACGTGAATGTTTTTAACACTTCATATTCACAATAAAAATGTAGTTTTTTTTATTGTCTATTTATTTTATTTTAAATACGATAACATTCAACACATGAATTTCAACTCGACGAACGAATCTCAATTCAACACATGAATACTTTCTATAGTTTGTATATATACATAAAAATGTGATTTTTATCGCTAAAGCTATTTGTTTAATTTCAAATAATATTCAACATATGAATTTCAATTCAACGAATGAATTTCAACTCAACACATGAATATTCTCTATAGTTTGTATATATATAAAAATGTGATTTTTATCGCTAAAGCTATTTATTTAATTTCAAATAATATTCAACACATGAATTTCAATTCAACGAATGAATTTCAACTCAACACATGAATATTGGTTTCAACATATGTAATTTATTTCAACGAAGGAAAATTATTTTAACACATGAATATTTCAGAAAATTTCGGCAGCATAACGGCAGGGTAGTTAAAACCGGGACCGTCCCTAGTACGACTCCTCGCTCTACCTTAAAACCTCACGGTTTATGACAATGGGGATCATGCATCTAGTTCGCACGCAGGCGGCATGTTTTATTTTCAATTCCACAATCCTATTCTAATTTGTTTCAACCACAAGAGGGTATTTTTCAACAACAATATCAACCACAAACAATTATTTCCAACCATTCGTCATACCATATAATATCACGTCAATCACAAGCAATAAATATCGTCCATGGTCTGTGGACGAGGGGAGTGTATATATATATATATTATTTCTATAATTCACTTGCATTTCATCACAATTCAAAGCATATATGTTTCATACAACGCTTGTATAATTTATACATCGCTAATATAACTTATACAACACATGTACATGAGGTATACAATGCGTATATAATTTACACTTCGCTTATATAATTTATACAACGCGATTCCATTCACACAATTTAGTTTAGATTCCTCACATTGGTTTTTGCAGTGCTAAAAATCGTAGGAAGATCAGAAAAATCCGCGGCTTCTTCTATGTGGTAGAGAGCCTCCTTGCGGTCACGATGTCTCCTATTTCATCAAATTTCATTAATGAACGAAAAAGATATTATTTTTCAAAGTTTTGCAACGCTTAAAAGTGTTATTTTCATTTCAGAATTTCGAAGCAGAAAGGTTTTTACACCTTCAAAACTAGGTTTTAATTTTAAAACCAAACCGTACCTCGTTGCTCCGATCAGACCCTGCGACGTTGAAGGGCTACGAACCAGCTCTCGATCGATGGTGGTGGCGGCAGACTCGGCGGCTCCAGCAGGTCACGGCGGCACTCCAAAGGGGCGGACTTCCTCCTGGAAATTTGACGCGAATAAGCAATGGTCTTCGACGAGGCTTGTTCTGATTTGAAGAGGGGAGGGAGGCGGTCAGAATCTTTAACTGGAGGTGGCGGCGATATGGGCTGTGGCGGCGGCGAAATCGAATGGAAGGTTCGAGCTCGACGAACCGTCGATATTGCTTGGTGGCTAGGGTTTTTTGAGATATTTTCGGAAAATAAAATAATAAAAGAAAATATATGATTGGCCAATGGTTTTATAGGAAATTTTAAATAGTGTTTTTACAAACGAACTCGAATTCAAACCCAACGACTGTCGCCCCTAGCTAAATACCCCCATTCCGGACACAATGGGATATGTTTCGTTGGCCAATTCGACTGTTACAGTCAGTTATTTTTCAAATTAAAATATAAAACATTCAATATTTAATTTGAACGTACATTTCAATTTGCCAGGGCAACAAACTGAATTGAAAAATTCCCGTAAAATAAATTTAGGTTTGTTTTGTCGATACGGTCCTAACAAAACCAGTTGCGTCGAATTCTTAGCTCGTTTGAAAAATGGCCATTTTTAGGTCGACCCATTTTAACAGGAATTGACCAATCACATTTTCTTTTGCCCCGCTCACATACTAGCTTCAAAAATTATGAAATTTGAAACCTAGCAATAATTTGACATCCCGAACCCAACAAAAGTGGTTTCGTTGAATTCCGAGGTCGTATGCAAAATATCAATTTTCAAGGGTTATATATGCTATATAGCGACCTTTCTGAAAATTCATTTGGCCATAACTTTTGATTCCCATTATGAAACTTCGATTTTTTAGATTCTTTAGAAAGGTATTCATAAACAGATTTAAATATTTTCATTTTCGCTAAAATTCGTTACATTTTCCACCCGGTACAATCAGATAAAGTTTGTACTCAAAATTTCAAACTGCCTTACTATACCCAATTCTTTATTTTATTGAAATATGTTATTTCAATTATGCAAATTCTTTGGTAATAACCAATTTTAAAAATTTTTAAATTGGTTTGCATTTTCCGGGTTATTACAATCTCCCCCACTTAAAACTTTTCGTCCTCGAAAAGGAAATAAGAGCAAAGTAGGAAATAAAATGTAAATGCAAAGTATTGTAAAGGTACCTTGCACCGGAGTTAGTCAGAGATGTCCACTCTGCATTTGGGGTAGGCTTGTTTAATGCTTTCCTCAGTTTCCCAAGTACAGTCTATAGGGTCACTACTCAACTGCACTTTGACTAAATGAATCTTTTTGCTCCTTATCTCTCTAGTTTCTTTGCCAACAATTTTTAATGGCTCTCTTCTGAGCGCTAATTCTGGAGTTATGTCTATATCCTGTTGCGCTGCTTCTTCTACAACAAGATCTGGATCATGAACATGTTTTCTGAGTTGAGACACGTGGAACACATCATGTACACCAGGCAACCAATCAGGTAATGAGACTCTATATGCAAGAATTCCAATCCGTTCAAGTATAGGAAAGGGACCAATAAATCTCAGCGCCAACTTCCCAGTCTTGCCAAATCTGATTACTCCCCGCATTGGAGAAACTCTTAAATAAACATAATCGCCAACGGCAAATGATAAGTCTCTTCTTCTCGCATCAGCATAACTTTTCTGTCGGCTCTGTGCGGTTTTAAATCGCTTTTTAATGAAATCGACTTTATCTGATGCTTCTCGAATCATATCGGGCCCTAACACAAGTCTGTTGCCAGGTTCTACCCAACATGCGGGAGATCTGCACGGTCTACCGTATAATGCTTCAAATGGAGACATTCCCAAACTTGCTTGATAGCTATTGTTATAAGAGAATTCGGCTAAATGTAAGTGATCCTCCCATGAGCCTCCAAAATCGATAACGCAAGCCCGTAGTAAATCTTCTAGAATTCTATTCACTCGCTCAGTTTGGCCGTCTGTCTGTGGGTGATAAGCGGTGCTTAGATTCAATTTGGATCCCAATTCTGTCTGGAATGCATCCCAGAATTTGCTAGTAAATAGGGGGTCTCTATCACTGACTATATTGAGCGGCACTCCATGCAGTTTAACTATTTCGTTGAAGTAAATCTGTGCTAAACTTTGAGCCGTTCTGTTGGATCGGACAGGTATGAAATGGGCAGTCTTCGTGAAGCGATCTACGATTACCCATATACTATCGTTTCCTTTCTTAGTTCGAGGTAAGCCATCAATGAAGTCCATCGAAATTTGCTCCTACTTCCATCCTGGAATTTCTAATGGTTGTAATAATCCAGCCAATTTCTGTTGATCGCTCTTAACTAGCTGACAAGTGGGGCATCGGCTAACATATATTGAAATATCTCTTTTCAAAGCTCTCCACCAGAATGTGCGTTTGATATCGTTATACATTTTGCTCACAACGGGATGGATACTTAATTTGGACTTGTGGCACTCATCAAGTATTTCTCTTCGAAGCTCTGGAAGATTTGGGATGCAAACTCTGCCCTTTAATCTTAGAACTCCTTTGTCATCGAGTCGGAAACTTGTGGATTCACCTCCCTTGACTCTCTGACTGACTCTTTGAATAAATTCATCGCCTTTCTGAAGGGTTGAGATCCTGTCAATTAATGAGGACATGATGACAAAACTGGCGATGATTTCATTCTTTCTGCTGAGCGCATCTGCTACAACATTGGCTTTCCCTGGAGTGTATAGGATCTCAAAATCATATGCCGTAAGGAATTCTAACCAACGCTGTTGTCTCAAGTTTTGATCTTTCTGAGTGAATAGATATTTCAAGGATTGATGATCAGTAAATAGTTCGAACTTCTCGCCTAGTAAATAATGCCTCCAGATTATTAAAGCAAACAAGATAGCTAATAACTCAAGATCATGAGTTGCATAGTTTCTTTCATGCGGCTTCAGCTGACGGCTGACATAGGCGACCACTTGGCCTTTTTGCATTAATACTGCGCCTAGCCCTCTAATAGAAGCATCTGTCCATACAGTCAAGTCTTGGTTGCCTTCTATAATTGTCAATACTGGAGCGGTTGTCAACTTTAGTTTCAGCTCCTGGAAAGCTTCTTCGCATTCGGGAGTCCATTTGAATTTCTCATGCTTCTTTGTAAGCTTTGTCAATACACCAGATATCTTTGAAAAATCCTGAACGAACTTCCGATAGTAACTAGCCAATCCAAGGAAACTTCGAACTTCTATTGGGGTAGTAGGTTGTTTCCAGTTCTGAATCGTTGTAATTTTTCTTGGATCTACAGCATTCCCTTCTTTTGATACGACATGGCCAAGGAACTTAACTTCATCCTGCTAGAAGACACATTTAGAAAATTTCGCTTTCAAGACATTCCTCCTCAGAATTTTCAACACTTGTTCTAAATGTTTTGCATGCTCGCCTTCCGACTTAGAGTAGATTAAAATGTCATCGATGAAGACTAGAACAAATTTATTCAATACACCACGGAACACTCTGTTCATAAGATCGACGAAGTATGCCGGAGCGTTACACAAGCCGAACGGCATTACTAACCATTCGTAGAAAAAATCGGGACCCCTGAAAGCTGTCAAAAGAATACAGTCTTCAGCTATACGTAATTGGTGGAAACCTGTAGCTAGGTCCATTCTGGAGAATACTGTTGCCCCATTTAATTGATCTAATAGATCATCTATACGTGGCAAGGGATATTTGTTCTTCAGTGTCTGTTTATTGAGATCACGATAATCAACACAAAGTCTTAGAGTACCATCTGATTTCGGGATAAATACAACTGCTGCTCCCCAAGCTAAAAAGCTCGGTCTGATCAGACCTTTCCAAAGCAATTCTTTGGTTTGACTACCTAACTCTTCTTTCTCTTTCGGGGCCATTCTTCTAATTGGATGTACTACTGGTCGGGCGTTAGGAATTAGATCTATTCTAAATTCAATTTCTCTTTGCGGCGGTAAGTTTTCTACTTCTTCAAACACATCCGCATAGTTTTTAACGATCGGTATCTTTCCTAATGATGGGGGAGTAACTTCTAAAGAAGACCAAAATTCTATTCTACTAATTTCTGAACCCTCGCATGGTATACATATAGGTCCAAGCTTCGTTTTAACTTTAACGATTCGTTCGGCACATCTAACTTCGGCCTTATATTTTGTCAACCATTCCAAACCGAGAATAACATCAAATTCAGACAAATCCATAACGATTAAGTGGATGGGAAACTTGTAACGTGAATAAGAGATAGGCACTCTGCAGTATGAACTGAGACTAACAGAACCTCCTATCGGGTTTTGAACTTTAATTGGTTCCTTTAGAATTCTTACTTTTAACTTTAACTTGTGAACAATGTTACCAGAAATGAAGCTACGTGATGCACCAGTATCAAAAAGTACAGAAACAGGAATATTTTTAATGTAAGGGTACCTCCCAAGACGTCGGGTTTACCTGATCCATCGGTGGTAGCTGGCGGGGTCTCCCCGTCATACACATGAGCCACTTGTGCATTCTGCTTCAGAGGACAGTTCCTGCTGTAGTGCCCTTTCTTATGGCAGTTGTAGCATTCGGCTGAGTCTGGATTTGCTTTCGGTTTCCTCGGGGCTTTGCACACATTAGAAAAATGTCCTGGCTTCCCGCAGTTGTAGCAATTCCCTTTCAGTATCTTTCCAGGTTTCTGAGTAGCGGCCGCTGTAATGCTAGACTCTGGCTGATCTGTTGAAGCCTTGCGCTTATTTCCAGCTTGGCTTTTGGCGCGGTCTTGGTTGGCGTGTCTTTCATCCATATCTTCATAATTGCAAGCCATTTCTACCAATTCTAAGAAGGAGAGTTTGATGTTGCTCATGGCTCTGTCATGGTACTTGCGCTTTAGCCCAAATATAAACCTCTTGTTCTTAGCTTTGTTAGTCATAATAAGCTCTGGAGCATAGCGCGACAACTGAGTGAATTTATTGAGGTAATCCTGGATAGAGAGATCTCCCTGCTGGAGATTAGCAAACTGCTCTCGCATCCTCTCTAAGGCCCGTTCAAGTACAAACTTCTCGTTGAACATGGTTTTGAATTGCTCCCAGGTTCTGACAGTACCTGCTGCATCCTCTGAGGTGATGGCATCCCACCACAACTCTGCTTCCTCCTGTAGGAGCCAAATACCTAGTCGTGCTTTGTTGTTGGTCCCCAATTCCATTCCTTCAAAGATCTTTTCATAGGTCTTTAACCAAGCTATAGCCTCTGTCACTGTACCAGTGCCAGAAAAGGGTTTTCCCCCCAGGTTCCTATACCTCTTCGCTACTCTGTCTAGCTCAAAGTCCTAGGGCGCTGGTGGCTGAAAAATAGGGCCTCCCTCAACTACGGGGATATTCCCCCGTCCTCCTGCTAATCCTGCTCGGCCTCCACGGCCTCCTCTAGCTGCTGCTGCTCGTGTAGCCATCAGAAAGAGTACTGTATAAGCAAGAAAAGAGTCAAGCTCACAGATTTGATAATTTTCATATATGGTAAAGCCGGGGAACATAAGGAAAGGTAATGATGTACTGATCAAATTGTTTTGCTAATCTGCTTAGCTCATTCTAGGACATTGCTAATCCTATCTCTAATGAGCTACTCGCCTTAGAACACTACTGATTCTATTCTGACGAGGTGTTTAATGTGTTAGATCCCGGAACTAAGGTTAACCAAAGCTCTGATACCAACTGTGACAATCCCAAAATCCGATGGGCGGTATTAAGGATAATCATTGGAATATAACTCATTAATCATCATAGCAGAGTACAGATAATAGCAAAAACAATAAATAGAATAATTTTACATGGACATGACAACGGAATCACAACATGTAACAACATCAGAATAGCACAGCGTAGGATATAACTTAGTAAATAAAAAGGGAAGTGATCAGTCATTAGTTCAACCTGTAGTATATAGTCATCGCCATACAAGCCTCTCGCTCGTATGGTAAATCTTCCACCTCGTCACACAAGCTCCAATTGCTTATGTGGAATATGATGAAGTATGCCTATCGTCAAGAAGTATGACATGTAGTGTAGTTCAAAATTAATTGTTACTATCCTATGGCGATATTTATTATTTCACACAGAATAACCAGCACTCCGCATCCAATGGCATTCACAGGAGTTGATATAAAAATAAAATTGCGCAGCCAACTCATCAAGGCTTACCTATTTGTCGGGCACGCAAATAATTTCTTTACACTACAGCTAATCCATTTTTTCTGTTCAACACATGTATATATATGCAGAACAAAGCTAATAATAATATTTCTAGCAAAATATTATTTATTTCAACACGCGTTTATTTTTATCAAAGCGTATACATGATAAAAGAAATATTTTTATCATCAAAAATATTTACTCAACACGTGAATGTTTTTAACACTTCATATTCACAATAAAAATGTAGTTTTTTTTATTGTCTATTTATTTTATTTTAAATACGATAACATTCAACACATGAATTTCAACTCGACGAACGAATCTCAATTCAACACATGAATATTTTCTATAGTTTGTATATATATATATATATAAATGTGATTTTTATCGCTAAAGCGATTTGTTTAATTTCAAATAATATTCAGCACATGAATTTCAATTCAACGAATGAATTTCAGCTCAACACATAAATATTCTCTATAGTTTGTATATATATATATAAATGTGATTTTTATCGCTAGAGCTATTTGTTTAATTTCAAATAATATTCAACACATGAATTTCAATTCAACGAATGAATTTCAACTCAACACATGAATATTGGTTTCAACATATGTAATTTATTTCAACGAAGGAAAATTATTCTAACACATGAATATTTCCGAAAATTTCGGCAGCATAACGACAGGGTAGTTAAAACCGGGACCGTCCCTAGTACGGCTCCTCGCTCTACCTTAAAACCTCGCGGTTTTTGACAATGGGGATCATGCATCTAGTTCGCACGCAGGCGACATGTTTTATTTTCAATTCCACAATCTTATTCTAATTTGTTTCAACCACAAGAGGGTATTTTTCAACCGCAAAGGTATTTTTCAACCACAAAATCAACCACAAACAATTATTTCCAACCATTCGTCATACCATATAATATCACGTCAATCACAAGCAATAAATATCGTCCATGGTCTGTGGACGAGGGGAGTACATATATATATATATATATATATATATATATATATATATATATATATATATTATTTCTATAATTCACTTGCATTTCATCACAATTCAAAGCATATATGTTTCATACAATGCTTGTATAATTTATACATCGCTAATATAACTTATACAACACATGTACATGAGGTATACAATGCGTATATACTTTACACTTCGCTTATATAATTTATACAACGCGATTCCATTCACACAATTTAGTTTAGATTCCTCAGATTGGTTTTTGCAGTGCTAAAAATCGTAGGAAGATCAGAAAAATCCGCGGCTTCTTCTATGTGGTAGAGAGCCTCCTTGCGGTCACGGTGTCTCCTGTTTCATCAAATTTCGTTAATGAACGAAAAAGATATTATTTTTCAAAGTTTTGCAATGCTTAAAAGTGTTATTTTCGTTTCAGAATTTCGAAGCAGAAAGGTTTTTAAACCTTCAAAACTAGGTTTTAATTTTAAAACCAAACTGTACCTCGTTGCTCCGATCAGACCCTGCGACGTTGAAGGGCTACAAACCAGCTCTCGATCGATGGTGGTGGAGGCAGACTCGGCGGCTCCAACAGGTCATGGCGGCGCTCCAAAGGGGCGGACGTCCTCCTGGAAATTCGATGCGAATAAGCAATGGTCTTCGACGAGGCTTGTTCTGATTTGAAGAGGGGAGGGAGGCGGTCAGAATCTTCAACTGGAGGTGGCGACGATATGGGCTGTGGCGGCGGCGAAATCGATGGGAAGGTTCGAGCTCGACGAACCATCGATATCGCTTGGCGGCTAGGGTTTTTTGAGATATTTTCAGAAAATAAAATAATAAAAGAAAATATATGATTGGCCAATGGTTTTATATGAAATTTTAAATAGTGTTTTTACAAAAGAACTCGAAATCAAACCCAACGACTGTCGCCCCTAGCTAAATACCCCCATTCCGGACACAATGGGATATGTTTCGTTGGCCAATTCGACTGTTACAGTCAGTTATTTTTCAAATTAAAATATAAAACATTCAATATTTAATTTAAACGTACATATCAATTTGCCAGGGCCACAAACTGAATTGAAAAATTCCAGTAAAATAAATCTAGCTTTGTTTTGTGGATACGGTCCTAATAAAACCAGTTTCGTCGAATTCTGAGCTCGTTTGAAAAATGGCCATTTTTAGGTCGACCCATTTTAACAGGAATTGACCAATCACATTTTCTTTTGCCCCGCTCACATACTAGCTTCAAAAATTATGAAATTTGAAACCTAGCAATAATTTGACATCCCGGACCCAACAAAAGTGGTTTCGACGAATTCCGAGGTCGTATGCAAAATATCAATTTTCAAGGGCTATATATGCTATATAGCGTTCTTTCTGAAAATTCATTTGGCCATAACTTTTGATTCCCGTTATGAAACTTCGATTTTTCAGATTCGTTAGAAAGGTATTCATAAACAGATTTAAATATTTTCAGTTTCGCTAAATTCCGTTACATTTTCCACCCGGTACAATCAGACAAAGTTTGTATTCAAAATTTCAAACTGCCTTACTATACCCAATTCTTTATTTTATTGAAATATGTTATTTCAATTATGCAAATTCTTTGGTAATAACCAATTTTAAAAAATTTTAAATTGGTTCACATTTTCCGGGTTATTACACAAAGAGATAGTGGTATGGTTATTGTTTTCATAGTAACGAAACAAAGAGATTTGTGAATATATTTATTCAGTGAGATAAGAATAATAAATCAATTTTTAAGAATCAGTGAAAAAGGTTTTTAACAAATGGTTTTAATTAAAAATGGTCTGAGCTGCCGATGTACTTGACCATACTGTTTGATTCGGTAGTTAAAAACCCGATTGTCAATGAATACTGCTTTTGGACTATTAATGAGTTAGTTCGAAGAGATCGGGATGAGAAGTAGACCCAAAACCACTTCAAACCAACTTTGCATTTGAAATCTAACTTACAGGGATGCTAATGAAATGATTCGAATGCATGGATCTTTAGAGCGAGAGGGTTACTTGCAGATGTCCTTTGTTAACTACCAGGATTAAACTTGTAGTAGTAACCTCTTTATTCTAAGGTATCTTTGGTTTTGTTTAGTCCCAGAATGAACATATATGGATGGATACCTGACAGAGTATTTCCTAAGATCCTGTACATTGATTTTCACAAATACCAAGTATGGTGGTAGAGAAGGCAACTTCACACTACAAACTAGGTCATTTGCTTTAGTTGTTAAACCTTTGTTGCGTCAGTTGTTCAATTGATGCAAATGAAGATGAAGCAACAAACAAATTTCTGTTGCATCAGTTAAAAGATTAATGCAAATGATAATGATTTGTGTCAGTTATTCGACGCAACCCACCTAATAGAGCTGATGAAGATGACTGCTTTTTTCTTTTCAACGTTGGATGTATTGCACTGACTATTTTAAATGACCGACACAACTGGACAAATGCAAAAAAACAACATTTGTAATAATCTTGGTGTATTACATTAGTTACTTATGCTGCCACAACCGAAGCAAATTTAATCTGAAGCAATACAAATAAAATATTTCCACTGTTTCATATTTTTAAATCAAAAACAATATCAAATGGAATTTAAAATTCTGCGAATGAGTTATTACCACAAATCAGATTAAACAAACAATATAATTGTATTATCAATCGACATAGTTCATGTGTACAAACCTAAGAAAAGCATAAATCTAGGCTGTATCACGAAACAAAACATAACATAACAAAAGACCAACATATACATAACAAAAGATCAACAACATCAAATATACGTGATATAACTGGCTAAGTTATCTTAAACCTTATCCATTTCTTGTTGGTTATATGAACCATGTTGTGCAAAGTCTTGCAATTTATAAAATAATGCTGTTTCAAAACATATTTAATTAACATATAATAACTAGGAACGAACCAAATTAAACTAGTACCTTTTGTAAATCGATGCTTTAATTGTGCTATTTCACTATGTCATGCATATACCTCATTGCATAATATACACAACTTGTTGCTTTAGATTGCTGCGGAAATCAGCAATATTACAAGATAATCTAATAGTTAGTTTAAAATGAATAGGAACAAAAAGGTACATTTTGAACTTTGAAAAAAAAACAAACAAATTAAATTATATGTATATAACTGTATATGAACAACATTAAATTATATGTGTAATTTACAAGTGAATTAACTATAAAAATGCAAGAAATTGGATTTTACTAACTAGCTACATTTTTTTTAATATTTGAAGATAATAACCATTATGAAATTTTGCATGAATTTTATTTATGGTAAAGGAAACCATGCACACCAGGAAGCATATTCCCACTCTTATCTGCTTGGTTCCCTCCATGAACTTCAGGAAATAGCCGAGTGTGGTGCCTCTTCTGAACTATGACAAATGTGATGAGTGGAAGATAGCCTTCTTCTAGAGACTGACAAGCCTGATAAAAAATAAAAAAAACAAGAAAAAGAAGAAAAAAAACATCATATTAGTTATGAATATCACCACTCATTGAACTGGGCAAAAATACATATCGTATATTACTTACTTTATAAACTACATCGACATAATTGAGTAGAACATGACTAAATTGTCCTCACTCACACCATCTCTGAATTAGATATATAAAGGGAATTAGATGCTTCATAAAATCAAAGAGGTATTAGTAACCATGCACCTATAGAATATAATTCTATGAGGCTTATGACTGATAGATCACCTAAAAGATATAAGAAGCTCCCTACAAAAATATGATCACACCAAGTAGATTCATTAATACTTTTCTTTCTTTTTTCCTAATTTAACTTTCAAGTGGTTACTTAGTGACCTCATCTTACCTCCAAGCACAATACCACCTTCTACACTATTTGTTTGTGTGTAAAGATCTTTAATCATTTCCACTCGATGTGTTTGAGAAGAAACTAGTCCTCTGTATTTAGTAACTTTAGGCCAATCCATGGATGCAACAACCTAGAACATAGTGAAAGTAATCATTTACAATTTCAATAACATTGGAGCATAAAAATCATGCATTAAAAGGAAAACGTACAACAACAATTGAAGCCGATGAATCTTCTTTTTGTGATGGATGTGTGACATCATCTTCAAGTAGGCTTATCATTTACAAGAGGGATCCTCCTGGCAAGAGCATAGCTAATACAATTTTTCTATCGCCACCCTGCAAATTAGTTTGAATTAATGACAAAAGATAGTAGGAGATTCTAGAAAGAACGAAAAGGAATTAAATAGAATCAAATGCAAAAAATGGAATGATAAGTATACTGACCTTCACATTAATTTTCATAGCTTCATTTTCCATGTACTGGCCCTTGCAAGCCTGGGCATGCTTTGGAAAACGACATTAAGATATCATTCAAAGCTCAGTTTCACAAATTCGCTTGATCTTACCTGAGCAGCACAATGCGACAACCCATATATTGGACCAATATGTGATGCATTATGCTGCCTCCTTACGTTTTTCCATTGGAATTTGTTGCATATGTTGCATCAAACTGATGCCAAGTTGCTTATTAAACAAAAGAAAATTATTACTACACTATGCATATAGAGACATAGCTAGTTTATATAATAAAATAGGTAGAACTAAATGAAAATGTAGAGGATGAACCAGATTTAATACAATTAAAAGATATCATATGGCTACCAATAACGGTCCATCTAATCAAATAATTAACTTTCCTAAAGCGTTAACTTCTCTACTTATTCTTCTTCAATTTCAACTGTCACTTAACCGCTTACCCACTTGAATTCATCATTCTATGTATATTGCAAAGTACTTGGATCCTTAAATCAGGGTAAGACTTTTTTTCCCCCTAAGTCATATCAATACCTTAGTAGAGATAACTAAATTCACTTTTTTTTGCAATTTATAGCCATTGACATACTAGCGAGAGAGATGGTCATGCTAATATATGATCAACTCACGCCTAGTGATTTGCTGCATGTATGATCATTTCATGCCTAATGAGCATTAAAATATAAATGTTATTTTAACTAAGAATTTTATTTTAACCATCAATTTGCTACAAAATTGCAACACATCAACCTATCCAAACACTAACAACCATCACCTTAAACTATTTCAATCACACAAAATCCTCAAAACAACACTTCCCCCATCCCAAATGAGGCAACAAGAGACCAGAATGAGGTATAAGCGAAACAAAGATAAAATACAAGAATTAGACTCCTTGTTTTAAACTTGTATCTTTCCTAGCCGACTCAATAAGATTAAAAAGATGATTAAAGGGGAAGAAGGCATAAAGTTTGTATTTCAAGTTTAATTAGATATTATTATTTTACTTGCATTACATGCTTATTCTGGAAATATGATCTACACCTACGTGGACTTACTGGTTAAGCCACATGTTCGAAGAACCCAGAGGTACAAAATCCATGCACGGAAAAACACATAACTGAACGGCTGCATAACCAACTAATATAATTGTAATATAGGTATATTATTATTTGATAGTACATAGTGCAATCTACCAGTAAATTTTGCTCACATCATCAATTACAAAAGCAAGACATAAAAGAAAAGCCAACATAATTCTCCATGCGAACATAAGTTTCTAACCAAATCAAAAATCAATAAATAAACAAAAAACACGAACTACTACTAACCAACAAATGCATTTCTTGCCCAATCAAAATAGTATTATTTCATGAACAACTCCACATTTTCACTTCAACCCCAATCAAATTTCTTCCCTTGCATTTTCCACCAGCAATTTCCTTTTCTAATTATTATTGCAATTATATATAATAATCTTTTTATAATAATTTTAAAAAAAGTAAAAATAATTAAATTGGACTGATAGTTAAAAAACAATACTTTCATGTTGCGGCTAAGGGAGGAAGAATTGCTGCTATAGTCAATTGTAACCTCCATGTGTAACAACCCGCATTTTATGTATTGGAGGATCGTAAAATATTTTTATTTAACTCCCCAAGGGTCAGATCATTCTCATATTTAGATATGTTGTTCATGGAGGTGTGAGACATGTCCATGATTTTTTACTAATTTTATTTATGACCATTTTGTCCCTGTTATTTGTTGTCTAGGAAATAACTTTTGAATGAGATTAGATCAGGAGTCGGAATCAATTTCATTGGATCGGAATGGTGTTTCCAATTCCGTAAAGTGGTCATATTAAAGATTTGGTTCAGCCGTTCGGGAGGAATCGCTATTTTAGTGCTATATATTTTCTTGACAGACTAATTAGTCATTAGTTGGCTTAGTGATGCCCATTAAGGCCAGGGGTTGTTTGCTATAATTAGGTGGGTAGAGGCAAGGAGAATGGTTTAGTTTCTTCATTCTCTCATTTGGTTGGAGTTTGTGATTCTCCCTACTCCACCAAATACCTCTCCACTTCATTTCTATTTATAGACATACATTAGAAGATTTAAGATCAACATTGAAGAAAGTTAGATCGCATCAATTTAATTTATTCGGAGGTCGTTCTTCGCTATTCTTCGCTGTCTGGATTAGAGATTTGTTGATTTGAAGCTATTGTGTGGATTGGGTGAGTGATAAGCATCTCTCACATGGATTCAATCGAGTATATGGGTTTGTTTGAACTTATTTTCATCATTTCGAGTCATTTTCACCTAGATCTAATGGAGGTAAGTTTATATTCAATTCGGATCACCATAGGATCTAATCTTGTAGGATTATAACGGTTAATTCATATGATAATATTGAAATCATATGTTTATGCAAGTTTAGTTCAATATATTAATTCATTTATTACTTTATCATGGTTTGGTGAAGTTCATATGATTGTATGATGATTATTCATTATGTTAATGTGTGTTGATGATTGATATTGATCGTTTGTTGAAATTGATTAATTTTGGATAAGTTGTGTGTACGGATGTTCATCGTTTGAAGCATGGATTGTTCGTAGTGTGGTTTGTTGTGTAAGAAAAGTTGATGGATCGGCTCGTATCACAATTAGATGGGTCGACAACAGTTTGAATAGTACTAACATAGATCATACATTGATAAACAAGGATAGTGATGTTGTGCATTAGCGTGGATCGGTGCAGATCAAGTCAGTTCTAATGTGTGAATCGGCAAGCATGCACAAGGCGTGGATCAGTCGAAATGGTATGGATTGTATGTATCAAAGTTTGGTGAAAAGGGCGGATTAGTTCCAGTGGTGCATGGATCGGTCGAATTGATGGATCGACATCTGCACACATGGAAAACATGGATCAAGTGAGGTGGCAACTGGTGGATCACATAGTTAGAGGGGACCAACAAAGCACTTGGATCGGTGGCTAAAACCTAATGGATCGTGTAATGACCTGCATTGGCGGAGGTATTATAATTAATTTATTTAATTATATAAATAGTGATTTAGGGAATTAAATCTTCGTTAATTAAATTATAGTGAATATTTAATTTAATTAAATAATTAAATAATATATTTAATTCAGAAATAATCAAAAATATTGGAAATCATAATATTCTATGAACGGGGTCGTCCCTTAGATTTAATTCAGCATAGAGTTGAATTATATTTACGAATATAATCAATCGGCGTCAGTTTGAACATAGAATTATAATATAATTAAAACCGAGCTTGAAATGGCGTTGTAATTCGTAAATTGGCGATTCGAACTTCAACTGAATGTACAGGATTCATTTTAAGCCGGATTTCTGTGAAACAAGAAACGTGTGGAGCTGGTGGAGTATATCTTTCTAGTGGAAGAGAAAAATCGGGATTTCATCGTGTAGATTTTGATTTATGTCCAAATCCAATTTTAGAAAAGTCACTGTGGAATTCCTTTATAATTTATAAAGGAATTATTTATATTTTAAAAAGGAATTTCCATATAAAATGAAAATCGGGTTGACCCAGAAGTGAATATCGAGTTAGAAATTCATATAGGAATATTTTAGAGCTGTATGGAATTCCACTGTGAATATATATATATGATAGTATTTATTTATAAATATTTAATTCAATTATATTTAAATATATTTATATATTTAAATGGGTCATTCAGAGCTTTAAAAATAGCCACTTTTGCGAACGAAGTCGGAATTCGACGAAACTAATTTTATTGGATCCGCAATGTCAAATAGTTGTTAGATTTCCAGTTTCGTGATTTTTAGAGTCACTGTCTGGACATACGGGTTTTTAGAGTGAATAACAGTCGATATTCTGACGGTTAAAAATACACTGTGTGAGCATACGAAGTCGGAATTCGATGAAACCAGTTTCGTTTGGACCGTAATGGCGAACTCTAGCTGCATGTCAGTTTTCACGATTTTTAGATATCATGTGTGTTCGTAGGGATTTTTAGAGTGTTGAAACAAATATAAAATGAATATTTAAAACTAAAATATCTAAGTGTGTGAACCAAAACTAGCCACATCTCCATTGTTTTCAACCACACAATAAATCCTTCTACCTTATAAAACAGTTCTAAGCCGCCACTCTTCCTCATATTTTTCTCAACAAAAACGCAACCAAGAAAAATCATAAAGAAAATTCAAACAAATTCTATAAATCAAACGAGTTGTGTGTTTGAATTCGTAAGAGGGAGGGCTTCGTTTCTATATCAGTTTTAATTTGTGCGATGACGGTTTTGGTTCATGGGGTTTTTCCAGAGCGAGCTAGGGTTGTGATTCTTGGGTAATTGAGGTTGCATTTCGAAGAGTAGTTGTCGTAGTTGAGTTCGGGAGATCAATCCGCATGTGTATGCGAAGTTGTGGGATTTTTGGTAACTAAAAGTGTTGGGGGTTTTCACTGTAGGAGGCATTCCAGTCGGAGAATGGATTTGGGAGGAGGAGCTCGAGTTGAAGTCTGTGGGCATGAAGTCAAAGAGAGGTTGATGAGGAGAGAAACAGAGTGATCGGTTTGAAATTCTATGGTTTGTAGAAGGAGGGATGGCCAAATGAAATGAACGATAATGGTGGGATTGAATGTACAGGTCACGGCAGTTTTTAGATTTGGGGGAAGATGAGTTATTGCGGTCTGGGCTTTTGGATAGAAGGTGGGCCAGTTGTATAAAGGTTAAAGCCCATTAAAGTTTTAACTAGTTTAGTTTTATTTTTAAATTGGTTCAAACTTTAAAACAGTATATCTATTTCATATGGTGTCAGAATTGGACGAAAAAAGAACCGTTAGGACCGTATGGACGAGCACTCCGCAATGAGACTGACCGGGAGTGAATCCGAGCTCGTTACAATTTATGGCGAAATAAAGTGTTTGATTCAAATCAAACAACAAATTATCGTTCTTTAACGATGAGCTGCCAAAGTGAGTAAACCTCAATAACTTTGAACAGTTTATAAACTTATGTTGTATTTTTAGAACTGTTAAATATTGGCTAATTGATTGTGTGTTGACTGTTTGATTGAACTGCTAGTTAGTTAGTTGAATTTCTATATTGATTTTGTTTAACAGAATACATCATATGGAACTGAAAGTGATGTTATCTATATTGTTTAACACCTGTGATGCAGGGAAACAGGTTGGAGGAATCCAACTGGATTCCTCAACATTTATTTTATAAGTGATTCATATATTGTGATATATGATGTGATATATAATATGTTGTCAAATATATGTGTTTGAACGATATGGATCATCGTGATTTGATATGTTGAATGCCATAACATACCGGAATGGTGAAAAGGGAATTTTCAAAATGAATATTGAAAATAGATTATTTAACAAATCAAAGGATTTTATAAAAGAGATAATATTTATAACAATCAAAGGAGATTTTATAGAAAGGAAATATTTAGAAAATAAATAGAGTTATAAAAAGGAAATTTGTTTATAACCGAATAGGATGTTATAAGAAGGAAAACGTTATAAAAAGGAAAACGTTACTAAAAAGGAAATCATTTGTAAAGTGAAGAACCGTTACAAAAAGTAAATCTTTATAAATGAATAGTTTATTCGAAAAGGAGTTAATCGAATTTAGTTATTCGAATAGAGTTAAATCGAATATGGTATTTGAAGGGAGTCAATCGAATAAGGTATTCGAAAGTTAGTAAATCGAATATGTTATTCGAAAAGGGGTTAGTCGAGTCGAGTTAGCTGAATAGTGTTAATCGGATATTTGTTATTCGAATAAGAGTTAACCAGTTAGAATTAATCGAATAGAGTTAAAATAAAGGAGTTAATCGAATGTTGTTTATTCGAATAGAATCTATTGAGTTAATCGAATATTATTAATTCGAATAAAATAAAAGGAGTTATCGAATATTAGTTATTCGAAGAAGAGTTAAATAGAGTTATCGAATATTAGTTATTCGAATAGAGTTAAATGGTGTTAAAGGAATAAATCGAATATAGTTTATTCGAATGGAATTAGAGGAGTTAATCGAATATAGTTTATTCGAATAGAGTTAGAGGAGTTATCGAATATAGTTTATCCGACAGGAGTTAAGTGAATAGAGTTAATCCAAAGGAGTTAATCGAATAGAGTTAATTGAAAAGAGTTAATCGAATATAGTTACTCGAAAGAAAGGTTAAGTAAGGAAGTTAGTTAAAGAAATATAAAGTGAACTTTGCCTATTTCAAAGTTAGAAATGTTGTTCAGTTAAGGTCTGAGAGGTAGTTCTACCCCAACTTGATTGGCTTCGTATTTAACTAAGGAATGGTTAAGGTTCGGCAGTAAAGGATGGTTAAGTGAATTTAGTAATTTAAGGAAATGGTTTGAGTTGGCATAGCGATAGTTTGTTTAAACATCTGTCTAAGTACAATGAAGAAGCTTTGGAAATGTTTTCCAAATAAGAAACCAGAAATGTTTTCTAATAAAGAAAACAAGAAATGGAAATGTTTTCCATTGTTAATAACGTATAATTTCCAAATTTAGAAAATAAGAAATATTGAATATAGGGAAACAGGAGATAAGTAAATTAATGAAATAAAGAGATAAATGTTGAATGATGTTTGATCGATATACATTTCCATTTGGAAATAATATCGTTGTTTGCACACCTGTTTTCTTCGATAGTTAAATCATAGACTATCGAAGTTTTGACCATTTTAACATTGTTAATGTGGAGAGACCTGTTGGACTATTATCCAAATAACCACTCTGTATTGGCATTAGCGTTGCAAATCATATATTCCAAAGATAATTGAAGACGGAGTAAAGTGCAAGGGCTATTGTATAAGTCTTAGATAACAGAGCCTAAGATGGATGTACTGAATAGTACCTTCGGTTCATCCTGTTCCTGGATGACTTGTATGGACGGATGTTTGACAGAGTATTTCCAGACGATCACGTATATTGATTTCTCCAACCGTACCAAGAGTGGAAGCGGAGAAGGAAACTTCTTTTAGCTAACACATAATGTATTGTTGTAGACGTCAATCGGTGATTTGATGGATTTGACGATGTGACATTCAAAGTGAATCTGATGTGATGATGAAGCGTAACCTCAAGCCTCATCAACCGGTAAATGACAGAAATCGGGCAGGCAACATGGCTTAGTCGGTCGCTCCGAAGTAGGGTGTATAATCACCTGATCTAGAGTTTCATTTATTTCTAATAATCTATTGTTGATGCTGTCCCATTCGGGAAACGGTTGCTGATCCCAACCGTTAGTGATATACATTCGATACACTCAAGCGAAATGAGTGGTCGGTCATGTGTGGCCGGGTTGCAAGATGTTCTTGTTGAACCCAGTGTATTCCTTTCTAGAGGTACACTAGCGAAAGGTGGTTCCATACCTTGTCATAGTTGGAAATCCATTACCCAATACGTGCTTGAAGTTTTGATTGTATATTATATATGTAGAACGTGAGATGAAAGCTTTTTGCTGGATGATTATTATTATTGTGGTTGATAGACATTATTATAATATCAAAAGGTTTTTGATATAAATATAATTTGGATTCTCATAAGGGAAAAACCCGTTCCGTTATACGGCGTGGTCTTATGAGATATCATTTACCTGCTTGAACTGTTTTAAACTGTTTTACTCATACCAGTCCCATGACTGACCCGGAGTTTATTTTGTTTTGTTTTCCCTAAACTCTTGGGTGCCTAATTTTATACGGGCAGTCAAGTAGTCGGGATTTACAGATACATTGAAGAGCTGGGCAGGAGGCTTCAGAATTATATAACTATAATTATTCCGTTGTGTTGTAAGTGCTGTACTTTGATAATGATGTGTATATTCAAATACAGATGTATATTTCAAGTTATGTTATATATATTACATGTTATTCTTTCCCCTGTGAGGTTCGTGTTACTCTGATGTTGTGTTCTTCTTCTTCTTCTATTCTAAGTTTCTATCTTATCTTTCCTCACCCTCTAATTTCTTTCTATTAATTTCCTGGTTTTCAGCGCAAATTGGGGTTGGACTTGTGTTATTTAGTCAGATCAAATTGGACCGGATTTTTGTGTCATTACAGTTGGTATCAGAGCTTAAGTTAAGTGAATTACCTTGGCTCTGTGGCGTGACTCAGTAGAGATAGGGTTTGTGATGCCCTAGATTGAGTTTGAGTGTATATATACGAGTGAACGTATTTGTATATGATATAAAAATAATTTTATATTGTGAAAATTTATTGGTTGAGTAGTTTATAAGTTCTGGTCGATCAATTTGATCCACTGTATCAGTAGGAGTTGATAAACACTCGAATACGATGGGTCGGCACGATATGTTTTGTAAAGAGGGTAAATAAAAATAATTTTACCCAAAGTATATTTTGATATATATTGGATATATTGGTTGTTATTATAATCGGGTAAGATTGTAAATTAAATGGTTATGTAAATAACCAATCAACATTCGTATAAGTGAAATACGTGAAATCAGATGAGTTAAATCTGAAATTTAAACCAGAAATTGAATTAAAATTCTGGAAAATAAGATAAGTGTTTATAAATGGATTTGGATTAAGAGTAAGGAAAATTTAAGATCCTAGGAGATTTTAAATTGTTTCACAAGCAATGTGAATTATATTTTGAAATGAGTTTCAAAGTGGAAATGTTTAGAAATGGTTTTATAGTATTGAACTCACTTTGATCGCTAGAAAATAGATTCTGATGATGACAGCTGCATCATCAGTATTCATTTTCGAGTTGTAAGTGACGAATTACTACCAGAGGTACTGTTTTGAATTTGTTTTGGGAAAGACAAGTTGTGTTGAGTTTCAAATGGGATTTATAATATAGAATTTGAATAAAGAGAATTCAAATAAAATTGAATATAGAAATTCAAAGGGAGTTTGAATATATGAAATTCAATGGAATTGAAATAGAAATTGAATATAGAAATTCAAAGAGAGTTTGAATATATGAAATTCAATGGAAGTGATATAGAATTTGAATATAGAAATTCAAATGGAATTTGAATATAGAAATTCAAATGGAATTCAAATATAGAATTTGAATACAGAAAATATAAAGGAATTCAAATATAGGATTTGAATATATAGAATTTGAATATAGAATTCAAATGGAATTTAAAATATAGAATTTGAATATAGAAATTCAAATGGAATTTAAACTATAGAATTTGAATAGAATTTGAGTAGAATTTGATATATAGAATTTGAATAATATAAGTGATATAAAAATTTGAATAGAAATTGAATAGAATTAACTAAGTCGAAGAGGAATTAGTTAATCAAGTTTTGAATTTGAAGTTGAACTTTGAAAGGTGAGTTGGATTTGTAAATGGATATTCGAAATTGAATATAGAAATTAAATTTGAAATTTGGATTCAAATTAGTTAATAAGCAAGTTAAAATATATTTGAACATGTCATGTTCAAATATTAAAGTGAAATAGACTAAAGAGTTAATTAACAAATTAATTAACGAATTGAGTTAAAACGATCAGGTATAGTTAAAATAGATTGGGCAGGTATAAATATACATGAGATAGGTATGGATAAGGTATGAAGGTATATAAATAGAATGCTCGACGAAAAGGTATGTATTTAATTTATATATGAGATTTTATGCACCGTATCGGCTAGCCTCTTGGTTTTTTCCTTTTTCTTTTGGATTGGTGAGGGCCATGGGAGGCTATTTGAAATATCCCGATGCTCCTGGTACAAAGGAGGTTATGGCAAATTTTTCTGGCAATTTAAGGAGTTAGAATATTTTTAAGATAATTTGATAGTTAGAAATCAACGTATCGATATATATATAGAAGTCGATAAGGAAACGAACTTAGAAATAGAATAGTATAATAAAAAAGGAAGTATAAGAATAAAATCTCATAAGAACAGAAAGAGAAAATGTATAAGTGTATAAGAAAGTGAAGAAGTAGTTGTATGGTATTGATTTTTCGAGTAAGTAGTCTTATCTGTTTTGACGTTATAAATGCTGTTCAGTCAAGGTCTGAGAGGTAATTATACCCCAACTTGATTGATTTCATTATCAACAAATAAATAGTAAGATTTCAGGCTCGAAGATCAATTTTGAATAAGAGTTAGTTGAATATAGTATTTGGGTAGGCGTAACGATGTTTTACACAACATCCGTTTTACCAAAAAAAGTGTACGCTTGGAAATATAATAAAGAATATGTCCTAAGTATAGAAATGAACGAGATCGGAAAAGAGATAAGTACTTGGAATATTTTCCAGTTGTAAATAGCATATATTTTCTAAAGTTTAAAAAATAAAGGAAGGCGATATTCGAAAATGTTTTCCAAATAACATAAAAGGCCAATATGGTTATTGAAAATATTTGGTTAACAAATATTGATAAAGAAATAGAGAAGTGATTTAACTAATGGAATATTATTTAAGGGCTCAGTGACATGTTCAAAAGGAAAATTTGATTTTTGAAAAAAGTAAAAACTCCCGGGGAAAGACTGTTTGAATTATAAACAAATTTAACAGAAATTTGTGAAAGAAAATTTGAAGTAAAGTAAAGCCAGTAAAGTGGTAACTAAGATTGAATTAGAATGATATCAAGACAAATTGGATTGTGAGATTCAAATTTGAAGTGTAATGTGATAATCAAGTTAAGAGTTGGGAATCTAGACGAAACATGAGTTGAAATGGAAATTTGGCTTGGTAAAAGCGAATGGTTGTGTTGGAGATAAAAGGGATTTCAGAATTTGATTGGGATAACATTGGTATATGCTGAGTTGATAGCATACGGAAGTGACAGAGTTGATATGCCAGACAAAAAGGTACAAGTTTATATTTCATTCGGTATGAGATTTTGATAAGCCAAATTGGCAAGCCGCTTGGCTGTTTGATTTTCTTTTGGGTTGGAGATGGCCCAGAGAGGCGAGTTGGAGTTTGACATATTGACCAGTACAAAGGAGGTGCTGGCGAAATTTTTCGAAAAATTAAGGAGTTAGAAAATTTTCAGGATTTTTGAAAATTTTCGTTGATAAGAATTAGTTAAAAATTTAATTAAAATTAAATTGGTTTAGTTGAAATTGAAGTTTAGAAGTGAACAAAAATGTTCTAACCAGTGGATAGGGTCGTCCTCTACCTTTTAGCAATTTCGAGGACGAAATTATTTTAAGTAGAGAAGATTGTAATGACCCACATTGGCGGAGGTATTATAATTAATTTATTTAATTATATAAATAGTGATTTAGGAAATTAAATGGTCGTTAATTAAATTATAGTGAATATTTAATTTAATTAAATAATTAAATAATATATTTAATTCAGAAATAATCAAAAATATTGGAAATCACAATATTCTATGAACGGGGTCGTCCCTTAGATTTAATTCAGCTTAGAGTTGAATTATATTTACGAATATATTCAATCGACGTCAGTTTGAACATAGAATTATAATATAATTAAAATCGAGCTTGAAATGGCGCTGCAGTTCGTAAATTGGCGATTCGAACTTCAACTGAATGTACAGGATTTTTTTTAAGCCGGATTTCTGTGAAACAAGAAACGTGTGGAGCTGGTGGAGTATATCTTTCTAGTGGAAGAGAAAAATCGGGATTTCGTCATGTAGATTTTGATTTACATCCAAATCAAATTTTAGAAAAGTCGCTGTGGAATTCCTTTATAATTCATAAAGGAATTATTTATATTTTAAAAAGGAATTTCCATATAAAATGAATATCAGGTTGGCCCAGAAGTGAATATCGAGTTAGAAATTCATATAGGAATATTTTAGAGCTGTATGGAATTCCACTGTGAATATATATATGATAGTATTTATTTATAAATATTTAATTCAATTATATTTAAATATATTTATATATTTAAATGGGTCATTCAGAGCTTTAAAAATAGCCACTTTTGCAAACGAAGTTGGAATTCGACGAAACTAATTTTATTGGATCCGCAATTTCAAATAGTTGTTAGATTTCCAGTTTCGTGATTTTTAGAGTCACTGTGTGGTCGTACGGGTTTTTAGAGTGAAAAACAGTCGATATTCTGACGGTTAAAAATACGCTGTGTGAGCATACGAAGTCGGAATTCGACGAAACTAGTTTCGTTGGGACCGTAATGGAGAACTCTAGCTACATGTCAGTTTTCATGATTTTTAGACATCATGTGTGTTCGTAGGGATTTTTAGGGTGTTGAAACAAATATAAAATGAATATTTAAAACTAAAATATTTAAGTGTGTGAACCAAAACTAGCCACATCTCCTTTGTTTTCAACCACACAATAAATCCGTCTACCTTATAAAACAGTTCTAAGCCTCCACTCTTCCTCATATTTTTCTCAGCAAAAACGCAACCAAGAAAAATCATAAAGAAAATCCAAACAAATCCTATAAATCAAACGAGTTGTGTGTTTGAATTCGTAAGAGGGAGGGCATCGTTTCTATATCAGTTTTAATTTGTGCGACGTCGGTTTTGGTTCATGGGGTTTTTCCAGAGCGAGCTAGGGTTGTGATTCTTGGGTAATTGAGGCTGAATTTCGAGGAGTAGTTGTCGTAGTTGGGTTCGGGAGATCAATACGCATGTGTACGCGAAGTTGTGGGATTTTTAGTGACTAAAAGGGTCAGTGTTTTTTCACTGTAGGAGGCGTTCCAGTCGGAGAACGGATTTGGGAGGAGGAGCTCGAGTTGAAGTCCGTGGGTATGAAGTCGAAGAGAGGTTGATGAGGAGAGCAACGGAGTGATCGGTTTGAAATTCCATGGTTTGTAGAAGGAGGGATGGCCAAATGAAATGAACGGCAATGGTGGGATTGAATGTACAGGTCACGACAATTTTTAGATTTGGGGAAGAAGAGTTATTATGGTTTGGGCTTTTGGATAGATGGTAGGCCGGTTGTATAAAGGTTAAAGCCTATTAAAGTTTTAACTAGTTTAATTTTATTTTTAAATTGGTTCAAACTTTAAAACAGTATATCTATTTCATACAGTGTCAGAATTGGATGAAACAAGAACCATTAGGATCATATGGACGAGCACTCCACAATGAGACTGACTGGGAGTGAATCCGAGCTTGTTACTATTTATGGAGAAATAAAGTGTTTGATTCAAATAAAACAACATTTTATCGTTCTTTAACGATGAGCTGCCAAAGTGAGTAAATCTCACTAACTCTGAACAGTTTATAAATTCATGTTGTATTTTTAGAACTGTTAAATATTGGCTGATTGATTGTATGTTGGCTTTTTGATTGAACTTCTAGTTAGTTAGTTGAATTTCTATATTGATTTTGTTTAACAGAATATATCATATGGAACTGAAAGTGATGTTATCTATATTGTTTAACATCTGTGATGCAGGGAAACAGGTTGGAGGATTCCAACTGGATTCCTCAACATTTATTTTACTGTGATTCATATATTGTGATATATGATGTGATATATAATCTGTTGTCAATTATATGTGTTTGAACGATATTGATCATCGTGATTTGATATGTTGAATACCATATCATACCGGAATGGTGAAAAGGGAATTTTCAAAATGAATATTGAAAATAGATTATTTAAAAAATCAAAGGATTTTATAAAAGAGATAATATTTATAACAATCAAAGGAGATTTTATAAAAAGGAGATATTTAGAAAATAAATAGAGTTATAAAAAGGAAATTTGTTTATAATCGAATAGGATGTTATAAAAAGGAAAACATTATAAAAAGGAAAATGTTACTAAAAAGGAAATCATTGGTAAAGTGAAGAACCGTTACTAAAAGTAAATCTTTATAAATGAATAGTTTGTTCGAAAAGGAGTTAATCGAGTTTAGTTATTCGAATAGAGTTAAATCGAATATGGTATTTGAAGGGAGTCAATCGAATAAGGTATTCGAAAGTTAGTAAATCGAATATGTTATTCGAAAAGGGGTTAGTCGAGTCAAGTTAGCTGAATAGAGTTAATTGAATATTTGTTATTCGAGTAAGAGTTAACCAGTTAGAATTAATCGAATAGAGTTAAAATAAAGGAGTTAATTGAATGTAGTTTATTCGAATAGAATCAATTGAGTTAATCGACTATTAGTAATTCGAATAAAGTAAAAGGAGTTATCGAATATTAGTTATTCGAAGAAGAGTTAAATAGAGTTATCGAATATTAGTTATTCGAATAGAGTTAAATGGAGTTAAAGGAATAAATCGAATATAGTTTATTCGAATGGAAATAGAGGAGTTAATCGAATATAGTTTATTCGAATTGAGTTAGAGGAGTTATCGAATATAGTTTATTCGACAGGAGTTAAGTGAATAGAGTTAATCCAAAGGAGTTAATCGAATAGAGTTAATTGAAAAGAGTTAATCGAATATAGTTACTCGAAAGAAAGGTTAAGTAAGGAAGTTAGTTAAAGAAATATAAAGTGAACTTTGCCTATTTCAAACTTAGAAATGTTGTTCAGTTAAGATCTGAGAGGTAGTTTTACCCCAACTTGATTGGCTTCGTATTTAACTAAGGAATGGTTAAGGTTCGGCAGTAAAGGATGGTTAAGTGAATTTAGTAATTTAAGGAAATGGTTTGAGTTGGCATAGCGATAGTTTGTTTGAATATCTGTCTAAGTCCAATGAAGAAGCTTTGGAAATGTTTTCCAAATAAGAAACCAGAAATGTTTTCTAATAAAGAAAACAAGAAATGGAAATGTTTTCCATTGTTAATAACGTATATTTTCCAAATTTAGAAAATAAGAAATATTGAATATAGGGAAACAGGAGATAAGTAAATTAATGAAATAAAGAGATAAATGTTGAATAATGTTTGATCGATATAAATTTCCATTTGGAAATAATATCGTTGTTTGCACACCTGTTTCTTCGATAGTTAAATCACAGACTATCGAAGTTTTGACCATTTTAACGTTGTTAATGTGGAGAGATCGGTTGGATTATTATCCAAAGAACCACTCTGTATTGGCATAAGCGTTGCGAATCATATATGCCAAAGATAATTGAAGACGAAGTAAAGTGCAAGGGCTATTGTATAAGTCTTAGATAAAAGTGCCTAAGATGGATGTACTGAATAGTACCTTCGGTTCATCCTGTTCCTGGATGAATTGTATGGACGGATGTCTGAAGAGTATTTCCAGACGATCACGTATATTGATTTCTCCAACCGTACCAAGAGTGGAAGCGGAGAAGGAAACTTCTTTTAGCTAACACATAATGTATTGTTGTAGACGTCAATCGGTGATTTGATGGATTTGACGATGTGACATTCGAAGTGAATCTGATGTGATGATGAACCGTAACCTCAAGCCACATCAAACGGTAAATGATAGAAATCGGGCAGGCAGCATGGCTAAGTCGGTCGCTCCGAAGTAGGATGTATAATCACCTGATCTAGAGTTTCATTTATTTCTAAAAATCTATTGTTGATGCTGTCCCATTAGGGAAACGGTTGCTGATCCCAACCGTTGGTGATATACATTCGATACACTCAGGCGAAATGAGTGGTCAGTCATGTGTGGCTGGGTTGCAAGATGTTCTTGTTGAACCCAGTGTATTCCTTTCTAGAGGTACACAGCGAAAGGTGGTTCCATACCTTGTCATAGTTGGAAATCCATTACCCAATACGTGCTTGCAGTTTTGATTGTATATTATATATGTAGAACATGAGATGAAAGCGTTCTGCTAGATGATTATTATTATTGTGGTTGATAGACATTATTATAATATCAAAAGGTTTTTGATATAAAGATAATTTGGATTCTCATAAGGGAAAAACCCATTCTGTTATACGGCGTGGTCTTATGAGATATCATTTACCTGCTTGAATTGTTTTAAACTGTTTTACTCATACCAGTCCCATGACTGACCTGGAGTTTATTTTGTTTTGTTTTCCCTAAACTCTTGGGTGCCTAATTTTGTATGGGCAGTCAAGTAGTCGGGATTTACAGATACATTGAAGAGCTGGAGCAGGAGGCTTCAGAATTATATAGCTATTATTATTTCGCTGTGTTGTAAGTGCTGTACTTTGATAATGATGTGTATATTAAAATATAGATGTATATTTCAAGTTATGTTATATATATTATATGTTATTCGTTCCGCTGTGAGGTTCGTGTTACTCTGATGTTGTGTTCTTCTTCTTCTTCTTCTTCTTCTATTCTAAGTTTCTATCTTATCTTTCCTAACCCTCTAATTTATTTCTATTAATTTCCTGGTTTTCAGTGCAATTTGGGGTTGGACTTGTGTTATTTAGTCAGCTCAAATTGGACCGGATTTTTGGGTCATTACAGATCGGGTCGTTTAGAAAGCTTAGATCGACACGAGGCGCACATTGGAAAATTGACCGATCCAATGATGGATCGGTATGCAATCCTTTGTGGATCATTGATGGAGCGCGCAACACGTATTGATGGATCGTTGTGGTGGAATGTGATGGATCGGATCATCTCCAAATAGATGGATCAGTGCGCAAAATCATGGATCTGGCATGGACGCGCGTGGTGAAGACATGGACGATCCATGATGGATCACATGGCCTAGGTGGGATCGGGAAATTGATGGATCATAGCATTCTGAAACGCTATGGAAAGAGGGATGAAACGCTGTGGAAAGTGGATATGGATCGGTGAATGATCCGTATGAGAGGCAGTGAATGATCCATTGAATATCGACCAAGTCATGTTTATTTTTGGTTCGATGTTGGATGTAGCCTCAACGTGAATTCAAGACGGCATGTTCAAAGTGTTCTGAAGTGTTCGTTGTAAAGACCCAGCGGATTTCGGCCCCGAAAATTTGACATAAATACTTTTTACTGTACTCATGTCGACCTTCCAACACCGAAAACACTGGAACGTTTATAGAAAGGAATTAGAGGGTGAGATAAGAAAGAAAGTTAGAATAGAAGAAGAAGAATCAACACAGAGTCTCACATCGCAGCGGAACAAAATATAATACAGAAATAAATCTTTACTGGAAGCTTTAAAATACTTACAATATCAGAGTACAACACACATCTTGACAGTTTGGATAATCTGTCCTCATATATAATCACACAACGGAATATCATTCGTCTGAACATCTTCAGCTCGTCTCAAGACTTCGTAGTACCTGATAACCTGAACCTGTACACTCCGGCTAACCCGAGCATTTACAAAACACCGGGTCAGTCTGGTGGACCAGAGTGAGAAAAACTCGCACAGTATTAAGGTATCACACAACTTTATTTTTAATCAAAATCCTTTCGTAAGAAAAGGATAATCGTAAGACCAAATCCACACATAAACACGGACGATTTTTACCTTACGATAACCCAAAACAGTTTTCAAAATCAATATCTTTTCTGATATTATGATAATGTCTAAATACAAGTAAATATCAATCTAGTGGAACGCTTGCATCTCACGCTCCACGTATATATATACAAACAAAACCCATAGGCACTTATTGGGAAATGGATTCCGACCTTGACAAGGTATGGGACTACCTGCCGCTTGTGTATCTCTAGAGGCGAATACACTGGGTTCAACAAGAACGTCTTGCAACCCGGCCCTCACATGACCGACCACTCATTTCGCTTGAGTGTATCGAATGTATATCACCAACGGTTGGACTCAAACCACCGTTTCCCGAATGGGTAGAATCGATAAAGTAAGAAACAAAAGGAATTTCTCTAGATAGGTGATTATACACCCTAATGGGAGCGACCCACATAGCCATGCTGCCTGCCCGATTTTTGTCATCTCCCGGTTGTGAGGCTTGAGGTCAGAATTTCTCTTTTAAACATTTGGCCATCATTCACTTTGAATGCTACATCGTCAGATCCTCTGGATATCACTAATTGACGTCCAAAAAGATACCCTAGTTGGGAGCTAACCAACTATGATACGTTTGAAGAAATCAACGTACGTGGCCCATTGGAAATACGCTGTCAGACACTCGTCCATACAAGTCATCCAGGAACAGGACGAACCGAAGGTACTCTCCTACTGCATCTAATATAGGAATCACCCCATGGATCCGTAGCGATCTTCCTTGCAATCCACAGATTCCAACCACGACAGAACCCCAATATATCTCCGGGCCGAATCAGAGATTGTAAGTGGTTCTTCCGCTTTATGAAGATCTATGGTCTTCACATGCTCCATCTCGATCGTCGCTTGATCTCTTCTGTATATATCGTATTTGTTGGTCGGAATGGTTTTCGAATATATATTCGATACCGGTCGTTCCATACCAACAATCGTAAATGTCAGACTTGATAGTCGGTTGTTTAACTATCAAGTAAACATCCATGAAAACACAATAATAGATTTACTGGTCTATTACTCAGCATCACTTGGCTTTTAAAATTAATCGCCCAATTCCCTTTTAATTTCGTTACTATGGGAATATCATCTCATCTCATTTCATTTACTTTGGAAATCTTATCACACACTCTCGCCACTACCCACTAGTATCATCTTTGGGTCGTCCCGAAGTCGTTCAAGTTGGGGTATTTTAATTACCTCTCAGACCTTGACCAACAACGTTCTAACCTTCAGATAAATACGAGTCGTAATTCAAAAACCCGATATTATTGTTTCAAATCCTATTTCCAACCTTGTTTACAAAGCTCACATTCAAAAACCTTCCTCGGAAAATCTCCTTTCAATTCTTTTGGTTCAACTTAATTCCATCATTAAGTATTTCAAATTCAAAATGAGTTTCAAACTCACATTCCATTTTATAAACCTTATTTGTAAATATAAACCATTTCACTTCCTTTAACTCAAATGTAAAGTAAAACTTTTCATTTTATATTCATTTAAACCTCTTATTTTCTTCATTATAAACTTGAGTTCAATAATACTCATCCCTAGCCTCTTTCCAATCACTCGACCACTTTATTTCAAACTTGATTACTTAAAGGTATTTTATTACCATACCAACTCATTTATTTCAACATTTATCATTCAAGTCAAGTTACTCCTTTATTTACCGAAATGAATAATAAATTTCCTTCTTAAAATCTTACTAGGATTAATTAAGTTATTTTACTACTTTAAAATCTAACTTGGTTTAAATGTCGACTCAGTCAACACAAAATACAATTAGTCTTCTGACCAATTCTATTTAATGCCTCCTTTAAATTAATTAAGATATAATTAAATTAAATAACTTTATTTAAACGTTCCTTAGATGAAATCAATCAAATACTTGACCGCTTTTCTTTTAATTCTTATTAACATAAGAATTCCTTTTATGAACAAATTTCATAATTTCTATATAACTTTAAATAAATAAATAATTAAATATTTATTTCCCTTTTTAAATAACCTTTCAATGTTATAACTTCCAAAATCTATTTCTGTTATAAAATATATTTATAACTCGCATATTATCGATCCACTGTCAATAAGACTTATATTTTATAAATCGATTGATTTATAAGCAGGTGATGCCGATTACCCAACCACACTACCTACTGGTTTCTATCCGAACAAATGTTGAAATAAGGTTCAACAATCAACAATAATTAGTCATCTCTTTTTATTTGACTGAAAATTTCCATAACAATCATCAGATAATTCAAACAATTCACATAATTTCAAACACGTCTATGGACGTGACCAAATAAGGGAATTAATTTATTCGGGTCAGATCAAAACTATTTGTGTTTTCTACAATTAAACGACCGTTTAAATTTTTAGAATTTGAATCCACAATAAATACATTTAACTAACAAACGGTCAACCACTAGCAATTCAGAACACGTAAAATAAAAATACCCAGTTTATAAAATATAAACGGGAAGGCTGAATGAGTTTAACTCACCTGGATTTTGATTTGTCGATGAACAGTCTGATTTAATCAAATTAAATTGACGTTTAATTCGAATAAAAATTCCAGTCACTTCAGATCCGGACTGGGCCTGCTCCATCTCGAAGTGCTCGACTCCACGGTCCCAACGCAACTGACCGTGCGTAAATCCGATACTGTATGATCGAGAAATCGTATTATGAATTTTATAAACTAATTTAAATATTTAAAACATGGTTTGCTTAAAAAATTTAAAGGTTGGGCCTTACCTTTAATTATCGGCCCATCAACCAGAAACCCGACCCGCCCACTTAAAACCCTAACCCCGATCGTTATCCTCATTTGATCAGCCGCACAAACTTTTGCTCAAGCCCGAAACCCTAAATTCCAAAATCAAAAACCCTAAGCCTCTTTTACCTTCCACTGTAAATCATGGCGTCGCATCCTCCCTCTCGCCCTTCGATCCCCCTTCAAGCCTCCGTCCAGACCTCAGTCAACCCCTTCAGCAACCCTTCTTCGCTGATCGAAACTAAATCCTCCTAGGAACGGAGCGGCTTCGACAGTCAACTCCAAAACCCCCCTTAGATGAAGCGGCTTCATCCCTATTAAGCTAAGTTTTCACTTTTCCTTGATTCTTTATTTGCTGCACTGTTTTTATTTGATTTTTTTCTGGGTTTTTCTCTTTACCGAATGGTTGAATTAGATGGAAAGACATTGGGTGTATTTATAGCTGCGGTTTGAACTAGATAGCATTAATGGTTACAAATGGTTATTTCAATCAAAAATCGAATCTATAATTTAGATTTTAGTTCAGATTTTTGGGTATACGATTTCAACACATTTCGATTGGTTCGAAATGGATCCTGACTGTGTAGATCAGATGAAAAGAAAATACATATACAATTTACTTGTTCGATTTGGCCGTACCTTGGATAAATAGATCCATATCTGCTTTGCTGTTGTTCTTTATACTTGATGTATGGATATAAAATTTGTATTAGCTTGTTCATCTATGTCCTGTCATTTCAGCTCATAGTTTTTGAAACTGAACATATATTTTTAGGTACAATTTTCCAGAGATATCGCATGTGAATTCACGGTGTATGCTAGCTATTCATTATGTATGCATTGAATTTGATGTATAGAAAATATATATACATATCAGTTTTTCTTCTGCTATTTTTTTTTGCTGTTCTGATTGAGTTAGACAAGATTCAAATTCATCTTTGAACTATCATAGAGATTTCTTGCTTGGATTCTTTAATGAGATTTTCTGAACTGTATTAGATTTGATTTTCACTTTAAATATACATAAACAGTGAATCCTGCATCAGATAATTACTGTACATACATGTGGGTTTATTGTTCAATAAAGATTTTGGGTATAGGAATATATATATATATCAGTTTCTTTGTATTGATTAGGCTTTTCATTGATTTTGAAATCTGAGGCCAACTGTATATGAACATATATATATAGTCATGTGGATTCGATGTATGAAAATTTCTTTAGCTGTCCTGTATATTTTCCTTAGCTATTTTCTTTGTACTTTCCTTATGCTGGTTTTCATTTTCAACCCTTTTTCATATCTTTTACTCGTAGCTGTACTATAGATTTGATGATCTCATTCGATTTTTTTTTAATTACTGTTCATAGCTGTCCTGAAATCATCCCTTATGGGTTTTTTTTTTTCCGCAGATCAACATCGATCGAACGAATGGATTGAGTAGTATCATTGGGTACACAGACCATCTTATGCTATGAAGTGGATTAAACGTGGCATTTGATTTACTGGAGCGGCTGTAGGGATAGCGAACCATATCAATGGTTTTGTTCTGCTTTGTGAAGTGTATTATTATATATTTTTCCTTCGAAATCTGTAAGTCGAGATGGTTTGCCTGAATTTATGAAATGAACTTTTCCTGAATGTTGCGAAACGTAATGTTGGTTGTGTTATATTGTAATTGGTATATACTGTAATGTTCATGTTAGTAATAAAATTTTCTCTTTCTTTTGTCTACTCCAGTTTCATGTTGTATTCGATGGCCAGTTTTTGGTTTACATTTGTTTCTCCTTTTGTTTCTCTTGTCCAACCAACAGGTGACTAAATTTTGGTTTGCCGACGGGTCATAATATAACTTAAACTTCAGCTCATTTGTTTCACAATTGTTTCCAAATAAATTAAACGCAGTTTAATTCCTATAAACGACTAGTTTAATTCTCTTGTCCATTTCAGCAATCAGGCTCATTAAAACCAAAATCTATGTTTTCGCTTTGCCGAACTAAGCGAGAACATAAATAAATAAATTCGATTAAATATTATATTTAAATTATAATATATAAACAAAATTTAAATATTCGAATTTAAATAGCCGAAAAATCCGGGACGTTACATTCTTCCCCCCCTTAAAATAATTTCGTCCTCGAAATTGCAAGGTAAGAAGAATATTTTGAATCGAATTAATTTTAAAATCATTACTTTCGAGTTAAATTCAAACTAAATTCGAACTCCAAAAATTTTCTATAATTTTGCCAGCACCTTCTCTGTATGGCTCGATCGATATAACTACAACTGCTATTCTGACCCTCAACTTCTTTGAAACGAAAATTCAAAATCCAAGTGGCACCCACATAATTTTAATCCCAATTCATTCTTACACTAATTCCAGCTTCGCTTCCATATCTGATTCAGCTGACGAATTGTTTTTTCTAATCATTTAAATTTATATTTCAAATTTCATTTCAAATCAAATCAATCAGAACAAACAAACAACCACCCCACATTACTATAATATAGAAAGAAAATTTCTTTTCCTATATAAAAATATACGTTGGGTAAAATTATCACATCTACCCATCTTTATAAAACAATATCGTATCCATTCACTAGTTCAATGCTTCTCAATACTTGAACCAGTCAAATAACACAATACAAAACATCTTTATATGGAATTTTACAAATACGCCCTCATATATATATATATATATATATATATATACACACTCAAACTCAATCTAGGGTGTTACTAACCCTATCTCTATTGAGTTACGCCACAGAGCCAAGGTTACTACTCAACCAATAGCTCTGATACCACTGTAACGACCCAGCGGATTTCGACCCCGAAAATTTGACATAAATACCTTTTACCGTACTCATGTCGACCTTCTAACACCGAAAACACTGGAACGTTTATAGAAAGAAATTAGAGGGTGAGATAAGAAAGAAAGAAAGTTAGAATAGAAGAAGAAGAATCAACACAGAGTCTCACATCGTAGCGGAACAAAATATAATACAGAAATAAATCTTTACTGGAAGCTTTAAAATACTTACAATATCAGAGTACAACACACATCTGGACAATTTTGATAATCTGTCCTCATATATATAATCACACAGCGGAATATCATTCGTCTGAACATCTTCAGCTCGTCTCTAGACTTCGCAGTACCTGATAACCTGAACCTGTACACTCCGAGCTAACCCGAGCATTTACAAAACACTGGGTCAGTCTGGTGGACCAGAGTGAGAAAAACTCGCATAGTATTAAGGTATCACACAACTTGATTTTTAATTCAAAATCCTTTCGAAAGAAAAGGACAATCGTAAGACCAAATCCATACATAAACACGGACAGTTTTTACCTTACGATAAGCCAAAACAGTTTTCGAAATCAATATCTTTTCTGATATTATGATAATGTCTAAATACAAGTAAATATAAATCTAGTGGAACGCTTGCATCTCACGCTCCACGTATATATATACAAACAAAACCCGTAGGCACTTATTGGGAATTGGATTCCGACCTTGATAAGGTATGGGACCACCTGCCGCTCGTGTATCTCTAGAGGCGAATACACTGGGTTCAACAAGAACGTCTTGCAACCCGGCCCTCACATGACCGACCACTCATTTCGCTTGAGTGTATCGAATGTATATCACCAACGGTTGGACTCAAACCACCGTTTCCCGAATGGGCAGAATCGATAAAGTAAGAAACAAAAGGAATTTCTCTAGATAGGTGATTATACACCCTAATGGGAGCGACCCACACAGCCATGATGCCTGCCTAATTTTTGTCATCTCCCGGTTTTGAGGCTTGAGGTCAGAATTTCTCTTTTAAACATCTGGCCACCATTCACTTTGAATGCCACATCGTCAGATCCTCTGGATATCACTAATTGATGTCCACAAAGATACCCTAGTTGGGAGCTAACCAACTATGATACATGTGAAGAAATCAACGTACGTGGCCCATTGGAAATACGCTGTCAGATACTCGTCTATACAAGTCATCCAGGAACAGGATGAACCGAAGGTACTCTCCTACTGCATCCAATATAGGAATCACCCCATGGATCAGTAGCGATCGTCCTTGCAATCCACAGATTCCAACCACGACAGAACCCCAGTATATCTCCGGGTCGAATCAGAGATTATAAGTGGTTCTTCCGCTTTATGAAGATCTATGGTCTTTACATGCTCCATCTCAATCGTCGCTTGATCTCTTCTATATATATCATATTTGTTGGTCGGAATGGTTTTCGAATATACATTTGATACCGGTCGTTCCATACCAACAATCGTAAAGGTTAGACTTGATAGTCGGTTGTTTAACTATCAAGTAAACATCCATGAAAACACAAAAATAGATTTACTGGTCTAGTACTCAGCATCACTTGGCTTTTAAAATTAATCACCCAATTCCCTTTTAATTTCGTTACTATGGAAATATCATCTCATCTCATTTCAGTTACTTTGGAAATCTTATCACACACTCTCGCCACTACCCACTAGTATCATCTTTGGGTCGTCCCGAAGTCGTTCAAGTTGGGGTATTTTAATTACCTCTCAGACCTTGACCAACAACGTTCTAACCTTCAGATAAATACGAGTCGTAATTCAAAAACCCGATATTATTGTTTCAAATCCTATTTCCAACCTTGTTTACAAAGCTCGCATTCAAAAACCTTCCTCGGAAAATCTCCTTTCAATTCTTTTGGTTCAACTTAATTCCATCATTAAGTATTTCAAATTCAAAATGACTTTTAAACTCACATTCCATTTTATAAACCTTTTTTGAAAATATAAACGCTTTCACTTCCTTTAACTCAAATGTTAAGTAAAACTTTTCATTTTATATTCGTTTAAACCTCTTATTTGCTTCATTATAAACTTGAGTTCAATAATACTCATCCCTAGTCTCTTTCCAATCACTCGACCACTTTATTTCAAACTTGATTACTTAAAGGTATTTTATTACCAACCAACTCATTTATTTCAACATTTATCATTCAAGTCAATTTACTCCTTTATTTACCAAAATGAATAATAAATTTCCTTCTTAAAATCTTATTAGGATTAACCAATTACTCATTAAGTTATTTTACTAATTTAAAATCTAACTTGGTTTAAATGTCGACTCAGTCGACACAAAATACAATTGGTCTTTTGACCAATTCTATTTAATGCCCCCTTTAAATTAATTAAGATATAATTAATTTAAATAACTTTATTTAATCGTTCCTTAGACGAAATCAATCAAATACTTGACCGCTTTGCTTTTAATTCTTATTAACATAAGAATTCCTTTTATGAACAAATTTCATAATTTCTAACTTTAAATAAATAAATAAATATTTATTTCCCTTTTTAAATAACCTTTCATTGTTATAACTTCCAAATTCTATTTCTGTTATAAAATGTATTTATAACTCGCATATTATAGATCCACTGTCGATAAGACTTATATTTTATAAATCGATTGATTTATAAGCAGGTGATGCTGATTACCCAACCACACTACCTACTGGTTTCTATCCGAACAAATGTTGAAATAAGGTTCAACAACCAACAATAATCAGTCATCTCTTTTTATTTGACTGAAAATTTCCATAACAATCATCAATCAATCATCAGACAATTCACATAATTTCAAACACGTCTATGAACGTGACCAAACAAGGGAATTAATTTATTTGGGTCAGATCAAAACGATTTTGTTTTCTACAATTAAATGACCGTTTAAATTTTCAGAATTTGAATCCACAATAAATACATTTAACTAACAAACGGTCAACCACTAGCAATTTAGAACACCTAAAATAAAAATACCCAGTTTATAAAATATAAACGGGAAGGCTGAGTGAGTTTAACTCACCTGGATTTTGATTTGTTGATGAACACTCCGATTTAATCAAATTAAACTGACGTTTAATTCGAATAAAAATTCCAGTCACTTCAGATCCGGACTGGGCCTACTCCATCTCCAAGTGCTCGACTCCACGGTCCCAACGCAACTGACCGCGCGTAAATCCGATACCGTATAATCGAGAAATCGTATTATGAATTTTATAAATTAATTTTAAATTTTAAAACATGGTTTGCTTATAAAATTTAAAGGTTGGGCCTTACCTTTAATTATCGGCCCATCAACCAGAAACCCGACCCGCCCACTTAAAACCCTAACCCCGATCGTTATCCTCATTTGATCAGCCGCCCAAACTTTTGCTCAAGCCCGAAACCATAAATTCCAAAATCAAAAACCCTAAGCCTCTATTACCTTCCACCGTAAATCATGGCGTCGCATCCTCCCTCTCGCCCTTCGATCCCCCTTCAAGCCTCTGTCCAGATCTCAGTCAACCCCTTCAGCAACCCTTCTTCGCTGATCGAAACTAAATCCTCCTAGGAACGGAGCGGCTTCGACAGCCAAATCCTCCTAGGAACGGAGCGGCTTCGACAGCCAACTCCAAACCCCTCCCTCCTCAGACGAAGCGGCTTCCTCCCTATTAAGCTAAGTTTTCCCTTTTCCTTGATTCTTTATTTGCTGCACTTTTTTTATTTGATTTTTTTTCCTGGGTTTTTCTCTTTACCGAATGGTTGAATTAGATGGAAACACACTGGGTGTATTTATAGCTGTGGTTTGAACTAGATAGGATTAATGGTTACGAATGGTTATTTCAATCAAAAATCGAATATATAATCTAGATTTTAGTTTAGATTTTTGGGTATATGATTTCAGCACATTTCGATTGGTTCGAAATGGATCCTGACTGTGTAGATCAGATGAAAAGAAAATACATATACAATTTACTTGTTCGATTTGGTCGTACCTTGGATAAATAGATCCATATCTGCTTTGCTGTTGTTCTTTATACTTGATGTATGGGTATAAAATTTGTATTAGCTTGTTCATCTATGTCCTGTCATTTCAGCTCATTGATTTTGAAACTGAACATATATATTTTTAGGTACAGATTTCCAGAGATATTGCATGTGAATTCACTGTGTATGCTAGCTGTTCAATCTGTATGCATTGAATTTGATGTATATAAAATATATATACATATCAGTTTTTCTTCTGCTATTTTTTTTAGCTGTTCTGATTGAGTTAGACAAGATTCACATTCATCTTTGAACTGTCATAGAGATTTCTTGCTTGGATTCTTTAATGAGATTTTCTGAACGGTATTAGATTTGATTTTCACTTTAAATATACATAAACAGTGAATCCTTCATCAGATAATTACTGTACATACATGTGGGTTTATTGTTCAATAAAGATTTTGGGTATAGGAATATATATATCAGTTTCTTTGTATTGATTAGGATTTTCATTGATTTTGAAATCTAAGGCCAACTGTATATGAAAATATATATACAGTCATGTGGATTAGATGTATGAAAATTTCTTTAGCTGTCCTGTATATTTTCCTTAGCTGTTTTCTTTGTACTTTCCTTTTGCTGGTTTTCATTTTCAACCCTTTTTCATATCTTTTACTCGTAGCTGTACTATAGATTTGATTATCTCATTCGTTTTTTTATTACTGTTCATAGCTGTCCTGAAATCATCCCTTATGGGTTTATATTTTTTTTCCGTAGATCAACATCGATCGAGCCAATGGATTCAGTAGTATCATTGGGTACACAGACCATCTTATGCTATGAAGTGGATTAAACATGGCATTTGATTTACTGGAGCGGCTGTAGGGATAGCGAACCATATCAATGGTTTTGTTTTGCTTTGTGAAGTGTATTATTATATATATTTTCCTTCGAAATCTGTAAGTCGAGATGGTTTGCCTGAATTTATGAAATGAACTTTTCCTGAATGTTGTGAACTGTAATGTTGGTTGTGTTATATTGTAATTGGTATATACTGTAATGTTCATGTTAGTAATAAAATTTTCTCTTTCTCTTGTCTACTCCAGTTTCATGTTGTATTAGATGGCCAGTTTTTGGTTTACATTTGTTTCTCTTTTTGTTTCTCTTGTCCAACCAACAGGTGACTAAATTTTGGTTTGCCGACGGGTCGTAATATCACTTAAACTTCAGCTCATTTTTTCACAATTGTTTCCAAATAAATTAAACGCAGTTTAATTCCTATAAACGGCTAGTTTAATTCTCTTGTCCATTTCAGCAATCAGGCTCATTGAAACCAAAATCTATGTTTTCGCTTTGCCGAACTAAGCGAGAACATAAATAAATAAATTAATAAATTCGATTAAATATTATATTCAAATTATAATATATAAACAAAATTTAAATAGCCGAAAAATTCGAGATGTTACATTCGTTGATCGATGAAATGCAATGAATTTGAAGATGACTCAAGGATGTTGGAGCTCGTGGATAATGGTTGCTCAAGATGATTTAAGCTTATGGATATTCACTGTCGACAACTAGAGTTACTGAAGGTCGCGGAATTATCGTTAGTCGTAGGTTCTAGCGGACTCAAAGCAAGAGTATAGTAGGAAATCCTAAAAGACTAGATGATTAGTCGAGTACCATGGGTATTGATGAAAGGCCTGGATACGAGTCACAATGGCATATGGAGTTTTTCTATAACCAGGGTTACCATTAGCCCTTGACGAATGGCATGTCATGTCTAATCATACGATTAACGATGGTTTTAAGGCAAGATAGGCAGTGATAGCTAGACTCATGTATGTTGATTGTTATGCCTGTATCGTTTTGTGTAGATTGTTCGACGCGAGGGAGATATCTCTTGGGTGCTTATCTGATGTTGGTTTCGGCCTTCGGGGTTTGTGCTTAGAAGATATTGAACTCGATTTGGATGGTCTCTGCTTGATAATTGGTTACGATGGATGTACTGTTTGTTTTCTTCTTTAATCACTAGTACAAAATTTGTTTTTTGTGTCTCTTTATTTGCATCTGTTGTATAAGCAATAGAAGCAAATAGTATAATTTGCATCTTTTCCTTCCCGACCGTGGATGCAAATAAATGGAAGTAAATATTACCCCTCATCTTTACATCAGTTCCTGTCTACGAGGAGACGCGGTAGGGGGAAGGAAAATTAGGATACCGCTGTTTGCGTCCATTTGTTGTACGGTTAGACGCAAATAGCACCTGAATTATTTAATTTGCGTCTCCCTGTTTAAAACAGACGCAAGGATAATTTCTTCTTTCAGTAAGTAAACAAAAGAATAAGGCGGGTAGTGGAGGGAAAAGGTCAACAATTCGCGCGAGTTAAATGAAATTTGGTAAACAAAAAATCTTCGTTCAAAATTCAATATCCCCCAACAGCCGACCTATTTCTGCCTTAAATTCAATCCAGTTCCCGTTATTCCAGGTCCGTATTTCAATTCCGATTCCGTATTAATACCGTTGCCCTAGATGGTGCCCTAAATTCATTTGATGGTCTTCTCTACATACTTTTAGAAGGTTTGGTCACATAGCTAGAGTGAAAATAATGTGGCGTTGCACTGAAGAGGAGCACAGAAGGCAAAAAAATTGTGGGTTTATTGCACTGAAGACGAGCGCAGATGGCTTCACACTTAAGATGGTCAGGCTGCAAAAGACGAGATGCAAGGTTTGCTGCTCATGCATCAAATTTTATTGTAATAAATTGTAAACGCATAGCATGAAGCCATGAGCGTTTTTTGACTAAACAAATGGAAGGATTTGACCGTATGGCATTCAGCGTACAGTTATGTAGTTAACTTGCAGTGTATTTCTGTGAATCTGTGCCAATAGGCTTAACTCTGTACATGTAATTTGTGCCTAATTCGTATTAGACCTAGTTATCAGAAAATTATGGCGATTGTCGAGTGGCACATGGATGAAAATAGTTCTCTATTATGTTTATAGACTAATGGATAAAAAAACTATGTCGATTCTCGAGCGATGAACGGACGTGGATGGATCTTCTACCAAAGAAGCTTCTAAACAAAAAAGTATCAGTACAAGATAAGTTCGGTTAGGCGATGCTTTATAGAACTGTGAAGGGTGTGGATAGAATCGGTGGTAAAAGGAAAGGTGGCGATTTTCTTAGAGAAGTTCCTCTTAAACAAAGTTCATTTGGATCTGGAATCTTTGCATGGGGTAGCCTAACAAACAAATTAATTTGGAATATTTTCTGCTTTTAGATGTTGATCAACTGATTTGGAGCTTCCGAAAGCAAGCGGGTTTGTCCACTCCTGGCGAACCTTATAGAGGGTGGGAGGGCCCTGATGTAGAGCTTCAAGGACATTTGGTCCGTTAGTATAATTTTCATGCTGTACTTAAAACATCCCTTCAAATTTTTCATTGTTCTGAACTTGTTCTGATACCATAATTTTATACAGGACGCATCTTAGTGCATCAACGTTGATGTGGGCAAGCACGCATATTGACGGTCTCTATCAGAAAATGACAATGTTGGTGAATGCACTATCTCCTTGTCAAAATAAATCTAAAAGTGAGTATTTGTTGGCTTTTACAAATGAATTTTTGATCTCTTTGAATCGATTCACCTATTTGGGCACCATATTGCACCATTCATAAGGTAAAAGTCGCAACTATTATTAATCATTCTTATTATTAATTTTTTTGGATTTCTTTCAGTATTAATAAAGTTACCGATTTGATGTGCAACAGATAATGACAGGATTGCTAGATCAGCACTTGTATGCTGGTAATTCTCAAGCATTGAAAATGGTTTGGATGGCCGAATACTTTGGAAATCATGTGAAAAATGTTATATAGAAGTACAATATAGAAAGGCATTGGATATCCCTGAATGGAGAAAGTGGAGGCATGAATGATGTTCTCTATAAGCTGTACACTATAACAGTAAGCATTTCAGAATTTTATTATGAAGATTATTTTTATCAAACGTTTTTTTTCATTACAAATGAACTTTTGTTATAAGAACAAATAACACCAGCTTTGTTTTGGTGTTGCATCAGCATCAGTGATAAATATGCTATAACTTCCATCCCTGTGTTATACAACTTAGATTCGTGTAACTGCCCTCTAATTGTATACATATTACATTTTTAAACGGTGAGAATAGCGGTTGGAAAATTTTGAAATACATCATAACTAAAATGAAAATGGGCTGATCAGTTACTATATTAAGCTTGTCACTGGACAGTTTAGTTATACTTTCTTAGCAATTTTGATGTAAACTGAATTAGTTAAGCTAAAATTGCAGGGTGATTTGAAGCATTTGAGTTTAGCTTATCTATTTGACAAGCCTTGCTTTCTAGGTTTGCTTGCAGTGAAGATCTGTTCATTGTTTCTCATTATATTATTTAATATCATGTATTGATGAGTATAGTTCATGAGAAAGGATAATTAGATTGTAGTTCTAAACAGTAAACAGAATAATATGCTTTTGATTAATTTTCTTATACAACTAATGCTTAACAAGGCAGATAGCTTAAAATGCAACTCAGATCTTATGACAATGTTTCTTTCTTTGCCAGTTTTCGTAAAGTTTCTGATAAATGTTTACCCATAATTTATAATGAGCTATTATTACTTCTTTATTTACCAAGAGCCATTTGAATAACCTTCTAAATGTAAGTTTGTTGTTTTAAGTCTAGATTTGAATCTATATAAAAAAAAGAATGATTTTTGACTTTGATATGTTGATTTGACCTTAATCGTTTATTACCTTTTCTTTTACAGCAAAAGGACGGAGTCTAAAAATTGAAATGCCAAAACTAGCACAAATTAGTTGTTCCAGACATGGTTTAATAAATAATTAGAGCATTCTTGGCAAATACTACATATTTCAACTTTAGTACTAGGCAGCTTGCCAACAGTATACAAATTTGGCTTATGTAGAAATAAGAAAAACAATAATTTGTTGCTTGCGACGTATAAAAAAATTTAATAAGTAATTTTGATCAATTTTGTTTACTTTGATATAAAAAGGACTAATTTCTTTGTCCTCAACCTTGGTATGCCCCACCCCCATGTTCCCTATGAGATCCCGGTCGTTTATGTTAAATAAGGTGCACAATATTTAATTTTCATACAATTAGATTTGCTGGATAGTGGATACATATCATTTTAAATTAATATGCCATTTGGTCATCCTACTTGACAAATGCTAGTTAAATTTGAATACACTAAAATATGGTTGAAAATGGGTATAAAGATTACTAATGATGTGATTCAGGATTACTGTTGATTTAAATGTTAAAAGGGTGATAACTTTAGTGCATACATTTAAAGTAAGAATTGTTCTTTTTCCTTGGGTACTGCCTCAGAATAGAATTATTTTGATTTTTTCTTCTTTTTCTTCTCTACTTTTATTGCACGTTTTAAGAGTCAAATCTGAGGCTTCATTTAAAAAAATTTGACTAAGGAAAAACATTGCTATTACAAAAAATGTGTAACAAATTGCTGAATGTTACCATAAGTTTGTCAGTGCAATAAACTGATGATAATTCAAAATTGTTTCTACCTGAATAGGAACAAACAATATTTTCAGTAAACATGCTCATTTTTAACAAAAAAAATTGAGTCATGTTGATTTTTGCAATACCTAAAGCAAGAAAACATTTGATTATCTCTCGTACATGAAATAAGGGTTAGCACGGATTTTTGATAAAATGCATGCTTGGTTGAACGTTATAGTAATCATTTACTCGCATGTTGTTGTGTAAAATGATGATTCTATGTGAATAAATTTTCTAGTCCCTACTTTAAAAAAAAACTTAAAGATATAATGAATGATTTGTTCATTAAAAAACTGAGGAAAACTCATGAAAAGTATAAAATCTCACTCATGATGCTGTTTTAACTCGTAAACTCTTAAACCCTATCGGTTGGAAATGAATATTAGACTCTGTTATTTCCTACATGGTTTTACTATGTTTAGACTGTTAATCCTCTTGAGAAGTTACAATTTACTAGCAGTCCCCAATGCTCAGCTAGGAATAGACAATCAAACCTAAATTGTTACCTACATGTTATTTTAAGCTATTTATATTTATCACTCCTTGCTTCTAGTAACTGATTACTATAGTTTAAGAAACTGAGCCAAAATACATGTTTCTGCTTATAAATGTGCACAATAAATTATTTCAGTTCATCTCAAGTACTTCCGTCCACCTGTGTACTTCAACTTATTGATAACCCACCTACATGCTATTAATTTTCAACCTATTATGTAAGATAAGAATTAAAAAAAATAGTATAGTTACAGATAAAATTATTGTTTATAATGAAAAACAATGTGAAGATGATAAACAGTGGTGATCAGCTGTAGTAATTAGATTGGTCTGCTACAATATTATTTAGATCAATTTGATCTCTCTTTTTTGTTTCTGCAATTCAAAATCGAATTTTTACAAGTTTAAAGTTTTGTTATGTTATTTGATTTTTGTTGAATTTAGTTTCTAAATATTTGGTGAGCTTTCGTTGAGCTGTTATTTTCAAGGGTTCTATAGAGCTCCAATTCAGAGAAATCAAGATGTAGTGCACTGAAATAGAGAGAAGCCAAATGAATATGTAGAACACTAAAACTGTGATTCTACAAAATTAGGACACATCAACATTTATTCCTCACATTTTTGACTAAATTTGGTTATAATACTATTGCATATATGCCATGATTTTATTAATGTTGACTGTTTACTTCTTTTTTGATTCATATTTTGCTGTCTTTCTCCTCTAGATGTTTTGAGTAGATAAAGCAAAAACTTATTATTATATATGTTGTTTGGATATTTTGTTTCATATTTTGTCCTTTAAGCTGAATTTTCTGTCCAATGTTTGAAGAACTTTTTCCAACATATGTACTGATGCTGTTGCTCTGCTTTACAACAGAAACTGTAGCCATTGAAGCCGCGGACTGATATTGACTCTTTGAATATGGACAAAGTGGTTGAGGTAGAAGGTAAGACCACCACAAACAACAGTATGTTATCTTTTTTTCCCTCTTGGTTACACCTTGAACGAAGGAGTTCTGCAACCAAATGTTTTTGCCCAAAGATGATATGATATGGTCATTTGAGAACACGAAACATGATATCCATTATCTTTCTAACTTAGCTGATCTATTATCCACAGTACATAACTACTTTTTTTCCATTAATTACTTTCCAGTGGGTTATTATCGCTCAGAGCAGACTGTATAGATTTGGTAAAAATTCAAGTAAGATATCCGTTTTAGATTAGGTATATATTTAGATGGTTAAAATCTATAGTTAATTAATCATAGAAACATCAAAAAATGTTTTTGATGAAGATAAGCATTGTTACCTGACTTACTATAAACAATTTTCTAGATAAATTCAAACTTCTTCTACTATTTTTTCTCTATGGTACAAAAGGCAAGTAATAAATTTGGTTAATTTTTCATTGATATTGCATCTATGTAAAGTAGCACGATTAGAGTTGGTAAGCCTGAAAATTATCATGACATGGACAGCATACAAACTTCAATCTAGCGTAAAATTTTAAAGATTCTCCATACTTTTGACAGTCTTCATTGTGCTATAATGAAATGATATATGGGTATTAACGATAACATATCACTACATTTTCTGAATTTAAGTTTGTATTCAATTGAATAACAAAATATGTACACTGACAAATAATGTTGAAATCAAGCAAGCTCAAACTATAGTACTTGCTTCATTAGATCTAAATGAGGTAGAAAACTCAACGGTTTGATCATTGAAGCCAAGCATACTCTTGTTTAGTTCCTTGTCCCTAAGAACAATTGGTTACAAACTTTTTAAAGTGGAAGAACTCTTTTATTAATAGCAACAGAAAAGAGATCAAATTCAGGACTATACAATCATGAAAAGTAACACTATTACCTATTAGCTTAGGAAAGAATATTGGATTAATAATCATCGACTAAACAAAACCAAACAAACTGAATGCAATGTCAAATTTTATATTTTCATATGAGAGCTTATTTTCAATGAAAACCAAAATATTTATCTTTAAGTTACATTGTTCAACATATAAACATTAAAGTCATATCTTGTAGTATTATTCCAGTAGGAAGGTTTTACAAAATCCCAAATAGCATAGCCCGAAGCAATGGTAAAGAAAATACATAAAATTTAGTTGTAAAACTATTAAATGATAACATTGTGGTCTTCAACTTTTTATTTATTTGAAAATCAGTTGCCGGGTGTTATTTGAAAAAGATAAAGAAAGATCCACTCGTTCGGTTAATCTTTTTTTAATTTTTGAAGCAAAATATGGGAAGTAAAGATTTATCACCTTAAAGATATTCCTTTAAAGGTCAAAGCTTTTAAATCAAATTAAACAGTGATCAAAACCTTAATATCACAGATACAATCTAGTAACTGATATAAGGTGTGATGAGGACTGCGAGATTGCACCCACTTTTTGATCCTATATAAAAGAGATATGAAAGACAAATTCATGTTTTAAATTAAGCAGAAAATATAGACTTCCGATAAACAAATTTACATTTTATTTAAGAATACCAGCTATCAGAAAAAATAATTGCCTCAAATTAATCCATAAAAGACGGAAACGAAATTCCAATGGAAGTAGTAAATATAAAAATAATAGAACAGTGATTACCTCTTGAAGTGAAAAATCGCCAATGTTGCCAAAGTCGGAGTCTAGTATAATAGTTTGTGCAACTTTATTATTTTATCGAACTCATCTGTAATTTACGGAAGACAGAATAACAGGTACATAATGAATTTACTGGTTTGCGGTATGCTCAAACTCAGATCTTTCTGGAAGTACAAAAAATATTGTGGAAAGCCTCCTTAAAAATATGGTAAGTTGGTAACCAAATGGAAATAAACTCATGAACCATAAACTATTAGTGATTAGGTAAAGGTAAATGAGCAGCACCTTCAGCCTAGTATAAGCGTTTCCCAGGTGTAACCGTTGATGGTTCTCGATCCGGATTCAGCCTAGTGCCTTTAGAATCAAACTCTGCGATGGTTCGCAAATACTTGGAAGCAAAAGGAATTCGCAGATTTGCCTTTTGGGTAGGAAGAAGTTAACGAATGATGAGGGAAAGAGGAGGAAAATTAATGGGGCTATCGATTTGGACATGGAAGCGGTTATCAAACTGAAAATTTCAGCGATTTGGAAATGAAGCGGTTTTGAAATCGAAAATTTGTGGAACAAACAAAAATGGGATGCCGACTCTGTTTGCCGCATTATGGACACGCGTCGCTCAAACAAACTGCTGGTTTCTTCTTTCCAGTATAAGTAATAGATTGTAAGAGTATCAAAACTCATATATTTAATATTAATACTGGTTTAAATTTTTTTAGTTTCTGAATATAGCTTTAATCATGGATATTCTTCTTAGAAGTAGACTGCGTACATGGCGACAACATGTGCCTTCTAAACATACACTCGTTAACATGGATGTAAGAGTGAGTCTATATTGTCTCTCTTGCCAACTCATTATGCTATTTTGATTGAAATATGAAGTTTCATAAGCAATATATGTATAGCAGCCACAATATATAAGTATTCCTGAATATCCCAATAAACCATACTGGATTATGCATTTAACAGCAACTTCATTTATGTAGGGAGGCATAATTCTTGGTCCCTCGACATTTGGTCACAGCCATACGTATACCTGCACAATTTATTTCCATATGGAGCATGCCTATATTAGAAACTGTTGCAAGCATCAGTCTTCTATTTTTTTTTTTTTGGTGGGTCTTGAACTAGACCTAAGATCTATGCGACAGTCAGGTCGTCAGGCGTTCTCCATTGCTGCTGCTAGAATGTCTTTTCCTTTGTTATCCGGTATAGGAACCGAATTGCCATTGTGCTTACAAAAACAGTTTCTGGTGCAGAAGCTGCAGGGTATTTTTCATGTTGGTTTTTTCCCTTTTAGATAGAATGTTTGTTAACTTTTACTTCAACAAAAACTTTTGTTTCCGTTAGAATGCAATATATACATAATTTATGAAGTATTTCCCTCATTGAGCCATATGTATTTTGCTTGGTCTGTGATGTAGTTGAATGCATATTAGGGATAGAAACAAGTTGCACTGGTTAGTTTCTTTGGTTAGAAAGAAGAAACAAACTATTTCTTCATACCAACGTTATGTTATATTTTAATTACTAATCTAGGAAAAAAATACAATTTTTATCTTCTAAGTTCTAACAAGCACTAAAATATTAATGTTGGTAAAGTCGTTGAATGATTTCTAGAAACTAGAAAGTATCAACACAAATGTTTTTCTTCCACCATTTAGTTATATGCCATGAAATTAAAAAAAAAATTGTATTGCTGCGTTAGGCCTCAGATTGAACATGGTACCCATGTATAATAGCTGGGAATATCCATATAACTATGCATATATCAGATAAATTTAAGTGATTGCTTTTTTCAGACTAGATGTGGATATTTATATAAAAGTCAACAATTATGTTAAATGTTTGACTATGCATGTTTATTTCCTTTACCTAATTGAGCGTCATTTACAAAAAAAATGATTTTTGAATTACAGTCCTTAGATTTAAACTCCTCAAGAATAAATTGCATTGAAATACACAGGGTAACTTGCATGGAATTAAACCATATATAGAAATTACAAAAGATAACACTTAATATTGTTTTGTAGGTCCGTTATCTGATTATCCAACATCTAATTTAACACATAGTAGGTACCTTTCGTTTCTAGTATTCATCGGTGTTTCTGTATCCATGACTGCATTCCCAGTGCTAGCAAGAATATTAGCAGAACTCAAACTACTCACTACCACAATTGCAAGACAGCAATGGCCGCTGCTACATTTGATGACATTGTAGCTTGGGTACTTCTTGCCTTAGCAGTAACATTGTCTGGTAGTGACCATAAATCTCCATTAATATCATTGTGGGTTCTTTTCTGTGGTCTTGCTTTTGTCGCTTTCGGGATGATAGCGGTTAAGCCTGCCATGGCTTGGGTAGGAAGAAGAGCTGAAGGTAAGCGTTTATCAGACGATATATCATTGACAAATTATGTCTACACTGTAACATGAAGCATTATGCGTTCATCGACAAATTTGTTTGTGTATTTTGCGGCTCACAATCTTGATTTTCACACAAACATTCAATTACAACACCAACTTGACCAAGGTCCTTGTTTAACTAAGCATAGAAGCTCCTTTGACATTGTAAAGTTGGTTTTTATTTTATTTTATTTTCTGTCTAAGTTGTTTAGAACTCATCATGTGTAATACAGGTTGGAACATTTTACTACAAACCAATGCAAAATATCCTTTTCCTCGTAAGTATTGTATCCATTATATCCCAGCATGAACTACTCAACTGTGAATAATGAGCTGCCACAGCTTGGATATCCGAGCTGCTAAGCTTCTGAACTTTGTTATCCAAGCAGCTGTAGCTCTGTTACCAGGGTAGCAGCACTCTTCTAATAGGACCTTATCAGAGCTAATGCAGCTCCGTTTTCTGATAATAGTGCTATTATTAGACCTAAGACCATAACCAACCATCCGTTCTGTTCAGTTATTCTCTCTCATGTTCTGCAACTGGTCCAACGAGCCGAACACCCAGAAAGGGGGAACCAGCCACAGAGCTAGGAATTATAACGGCAATCAGATTGCCGTTATAATCAAAATCCCTTTTGTCCTTGGCACATGCGTGTGCATGTCTCCTATTTTCACAGCCAAAAAGCATACGTGTGGACCAATAAGCAGCATGTGTTGCGATATTATAACATTGTGGCTGCATCTTTTAATACTTTAATACGTTGCCTCAACATTTTATTTTATAACGGCAAAGAGTTTGCCGTTATAAACATATAACGACAAACTGTTTGCCGTTATACCCACCAACCCCTGTTCAGTGAACCAGCCACGAACGAGCTCTGATCCAGCCACGGGCTAGTCATAGGTGACTGAACAAGCCACGCCTGGTTGCTCCGTGGCTTGTTTAGTAACTGAACAAGCCATGGTTGGTTGTGCTCTAAAAATATGTATTTTGTGCACAAATATGAATACGTATCCTTACAAATTTCATATGTATTTTTAAATTAGGCGGAATAGAACTTATCAAGTACGTATGACCTAAAAATATATACAAATATACATCTTGTAAATTCGTCTTCATACAATACATGATAATATATGTGATAACTGTTTGATAATATATTAGGTAAATATGATTTGAGTATTTATATATTAAATACATGATTGAGTATTTATATCAAATGTATAATTCAAATATGTTAATTTATTTTCAAATTTATCAGAGCAAGGCATAAGAATAAAGTCCAAAATTACCCTTGTTATGCTCATAGGCAAACCTGCAATTGAAATAAAAATAACATGACGTCATATATCGGCGTTTATTCCTCACTATTATCAACAAAGCAGTGTGCATGTTTCAGTGTTTAATTACATACACAGTGAGAATACCACTTATTGAATTATTTTTGTTATAATTGTGTTATTATATCTATATTTACCTGCAATTACTTTCTCATTGATGATTATTACAGCTAGTTAATTCTGGAAAGACGGCTGCAGATGGTACACTTCTATTCACCTGGACTGTAAGCACATGTAAGTTTTGAATCACCAGATGTTGCAAGGCATAAGAATGCTCGATTTTATGTATTCAACATCAACGTGCAGTTACTGCAGTATTCAGTTGGTGGGTACACTGGGTTTATTGGGAACTACTCAAACTATAAAATGAAGTGAGCTTTCGAATATTAGCCATTAGCTTTGTATTCCTATTTTGGTATTAATAATGCGCATCAGACATTGTTTATGTGTATTGAAATATAATCTCATGAATTACCACATACATGACCATTAACGAAAAATGATGGTGTTCTTTGAGTACTTCTGCATTGCAGGTGATAAAATATGAACATTTACATTTGTATCCAAACTTTACAATACCTCTGATGCTAATTTGCCAACTCGGAACTGGAAAAGAACCACCAGTAACATTTGCAATAGCAGCACAAAAGACGGATGATGTTTATGTCTCAGAATGCCTTTACTTTGTTATATCTGGAAATTTAAAGCAATTCTTAGCAAGAGACATGTGGGATGAAATTAAAAAGGTCTGTGTTAACTAATTGCATGCACATATGCATGAACATACATGCAGCTTTGAATCAATTGCATGCACATGCACATGTGTTTTGTCAAATTTTGCCATTCCTTGACATGTTTAACATTCATGTTGACAAGCATTTTCTGTTGTATTATTTGTAACCTTATCTAATTCTAGTCTGTAATTGTCCATTAGAATGATCACTCTATGTTGTTGAATTTCTATTTCTATTGACAAGCATTTTATGTTGTATATATACTTTTATTTTTAAAAATTATGGGTTATTTTATTTGATTGTATTCAGATTTGTGTTGTGGCAAGCCTAAAAGGCTTATTTTTTTTTAAAAAAAAACAAATTTGCGTCTGTTGTGACAAAACAGATGCAAATGCATTAAAGAGTAAAACTGCCGTAAGCAATTTGCATCTGCTGTGGTAACAAAACGGACGCAAATACGTACAGTATTCACATCTGCTTTTGGTTAAAACGGACGCAAATATATCATATGTGCGTCAGTTAGAAATCTGAAGCAAATTTTATTTATAAATTGCGTCCATTGCATTTGCATCTGTTGTGGAGCAGACGTAAATGGTGCAAACAGACAGACGCAAATACTTTGTTTTGTACTAGTGAATTCTCTGGGAAGGCTGTCATTATTAGATGTGGAGGAGACGGGTTTGGGTTTCTTATCTGTTGTTGTGTTGGTAGATTATATGTTTGATCTACCTATTCACATATAATTTTATTAATGATGTTGGATAGTTGTTTTATCACTCATTAAGACTATTGTCTAGGTCAAGATTTTATGTTCCCTTTTATTACCTTCGGTTGTTCATCCATGATGTTGTGGATGGAAAGACTAGGTAGAAAGTATCAGGTAGTATATCTTGATGAGGATGATGATGCTGGGCGACGATGAGCTATAGGCTGACGTATTATTTTCCTACTATACATACTTGTCGTTTTCCACTTTCATGTTTGATGTATGCTACTTTGAGTGAACTTGTAGTCAGGTTTCTTGTACATAATTTGATGTTTAATCCAGTTTGGTGTATGGATATTATTTTAATGATGATATGAAAGTTTGAGTTTTTGATCAATGACGCTTCACTATTGCTGCCTGTTGTATATGTTCTATTTTATCCCTACGCTGTGAGTAATACGACAAGTTCCGCTTGTGTTATTCTACCTTGATGATCGTCCATAGCTGCCTAACATATCTTTCAACGCATTCTTCTTCTCTATAAGTGCAGGATTTATGGGCGACCATCACATTTGGTATCAGAGCTCTAGTTAATCGATTCTAGCCAAATTTCGATGATGTAATGACGTATGAGAGACTTATTTGTTGTTTTTTGATGGAAGTATACTATATATTAGTGTATAGTATAGTAGCACTTGAACTCCATTGCAGTTTTTCTCATGTGTGGATAATCATTCTATTTCCAGATTTAGAATGAGTCATCGATCTTTGAGACATACTACTAGGGAGGAGACTGTTCTTGGAGAGGGAGATGGCGGTATACCTTATTACCCATCTTTGTTCGAGGCCGTGATGGCGGCGATCATGAGGAGGGTACCCGCTCTAGAGGCAGCTGCGGTAGACGTTGGTGTTCCTGTGCAGGTACCTAAGGTCGATTCTGCTAGGCGGAAAAGGAATCATCCTCCTTCGGATGAAGAGGATGACTTGAGGAGAAGTATGGATTTGTAGAAACTTAGACATCGAATCAAGGAGCGAGAAGATGAGATCAATGCTTGTTGTGACAAGTCTTTTAGGAGAAGGAATGAGTCCCATGAATAAACTTTTACTGGCACCAATGCTATGAGGAAGCCGAATCAGAAAAAAAAAAGACAACAGAAAGGGAATGATGGCCAAAAGAAGAAACCTAGGTAGGGTGACATCTGTTTTAACTGCCTTGAGAAGGGTCAATACACAAGTAGTTTTAAGAATCCAAAGAAGGAAGGATGTTTTTGCTGTAGTAAGCCCAGGCATAAGAAGAAGGACTGTCCATATTTTAAGCAACTGATGGAAGCATGTATTCTGGAAGATATTCCGATTTCCTATTACATTCCTAATGAGAATTAGAAGAAGGTGTTGTTATTTAAGTATGATTTCTACCAGAGTTGTTTTGTTTGAGTTCTGTTTGATACGAGAGCATCACTTTCTTTTGCTTGTAATAAACTTGTGTGCTTGTTGGCTTTGAATCCCAAAATTTGTGATAGACTATTGGTTGTGACTAATCTGGTCGGGGGTTCATCTAGTCTTTGTATGTTTTTTGTGGTCTAGTTAATTTGGTTATGGTTCCTCTCTTGTGCGTGAATGCTTTGTTTTGAACTTCGCTTGGTTTGAGATCATTTTGGGTATGGACTGGCTCAAGAGGTATGCGACTAAAATGAATTGCGATAAGCTCAAGGTGACAGTTGGGAATGGGGAAAGGAGAATGGTTGTGATTCGATGCAAGCCAGAAGATTATATCTTCGTGAGCTTTTTGAATTCGCTTGTGATTCGACCAAAAGATTTGTCATTTGTGATGATCGCTAGTGAGTTTAATGATGTATTTAAAGAGGTTAAAGGTTTGTCGCCGCATCGCGAGATTGATTTCAGGATTGATTTGGTTGATGGAGCTAGAGCAATCATTATGCCCCTCTGGCAGATTGTGCCTAGAGAACAGCAAGAGTTAGAGGTGCAGGTTAGTGACCTTTTGAGTGAAGGATTCATTCAGAAAAGCATATTCGAATGGGGTGCACCAGTTGTGTTTTCAACCAAGTATGATGGATCTTTGAGATTATGTGTGGACTATCGTGAGCTGAACAAAGTGACCAAGAAGAACAAGTATCCATGGCTGGGAATAGATGACATGTTTGATCAGCTTCACGAAGCCAAGATGTTAACTCAGATGATTTCGAAACTGGATTGACAAAGATGAATCAAGTGTTCACATAAGATGCGAAGTATGAGCAAGCTTTCAGAATCTTGAAAGAGCGACTGACGAGTGCTCCTATTTTGACAATTTCAAGTGGGAATGGAGAGATAGTCATATTCACTGATGCATGGGGTACTGAACTTGGAGCATTGCTAATGCAGAAAAATAGAGTTGTGGCCTACACAAGTCGACAGCTGAAGCCGCATGAAACGAATTATCTAACTCAGGATTTGGAGTTGGCAACAATCATGTTTACTCTGAAGATGTGGAGACATTACCTGTTGGGAGTCCGATTCGAATTGTTTACGGGTCATAAGCCGTTGAAGTATCTTTTCTCCTTGAAGGATTTGAATCTTCGGCAGCAATGGTGATTAGAGTTTCTGGTATCATATGATTTTGGTATAGCATATTCTCCTTGTAAAGGTAATGCGGTGGTCGATGCGTTGAGTCGAAGACACGCATGTTTGTGAGTGATGTTTTCAGAATGGAAACACCTAGAGTACCAGAAGTATTTGATTTCTGTCCATGGTGTGAGTTAGAGCCTGAAATGTTGGCTAGCTTGTTGATAAGACCTACTCTCATCGAAAGGATTGGCGAAAGCCAAAAGCATGACGAAAAGCTTGTCGAGATTATCTAGAAGCTGGAAGTGAGAGTGGAACTAGTAAAGGATAAGGAATTCGAGGTTGACTGAGAAGGTTGCCTTCGATAGAAAGGATGACTGGCTGTTCCAGATATTGACGGATAAGAGATGAGGTCATGAGAGAATGTCATCACTCGAAGTTGACAATTCATCTTGGTGGTAACAAGATGTATCGGGACATGAAGCATGCTTATTATTGGGAAGGGATGAAGAGGGATGTTGGAAATTTTATTCCCAAATGTATGAACTTTCAATTGGTGAAAGATGAACAGAAGAAGCCGAGTTGATTGCTTCCGCCACTGGAAGTTCCCACGTGGAAATGGAAGCAAGTATCGATGGATTTTATCGATGCGCTACCTAGGACCAGGAAGGGAAATGAAGAAATTAGGGTCATAGTTGATCGCTTGACCAAAAGCACAAGGTTTGTTTTTGTCTGATCGACTAGAACTACATCGAAGTTAGCTGAACTATATATTAAATGGATAGTCCGATTCCATGGTATCCCGAAGAGAATAGTGAGTGATCGAAATCCATTGTTCACAAGTGGATTTTGGAAGAGTTTGCAAGAGACTTTGGGAATAGAGGCATGTTTGAGTACGACTTATCATCCCCAGACTAATGGTCAAACCGAGTGAGTTAATCAAGTATTGGAAGATCTCCTTAGAGCTTGTGTACTGGATTTTAGGGGATCATAGGAAAAGTATCTACATTTGGTTGAGTTTGCATGCAACAACAATTACCAGTCGAACATCAGGATGCCACCATACGAGGCGTTGTATGGTTGACCGTGTAATTCTGTAACGTATTGGTTAGAGACTAAAGATAAGCTAATACTTGGGCCTGAGATGATAAGAGAGACATTGTATTGTATTGAGATCGTTCGACAACGAATGAAGGTAGCCCAAGATCGTCAGAAGAGTTATATCGATAAGCGTCGAAAGGATTTAGAGCTCATCGTTGGTGATACAGTTTTCGTGAATATTTCACCTTTAAAGAAAGTTGTTCGATTCAGAAATAAGGGAAAGTTAGCCCCAAGATTCATTGGACCGTTTCCGATAGTCGGGCGGATTGGAAAGCTCGCGTATAGATTGGATTTACCCAATAAGACGTCGAATGTGCATAATGTTTTTCATATGTCTTTTCTAAGGAAATGTGTGCATAATTCGAATGTGGTAGTACCTCCGGATCAATACGAAAACCTAAAAGTCGAGTCCATAGTATCAAAACCTCATAAGCCGCTTCACATTGTGGGGAATGACACGAAACAACTTAGGAAGAAGATAGTTAAAGCTAGTTAAGGTGCAATGGAGTGAGATTGATGATGATTGTACGTAGGAAATAGAAGAAAGTATGAAGACGATCCATCTATAACTCGTTGGTATGACCCATTAATATCGTGTCACCCTTACACCATTGTAACTTATACTATTATTAGAATTCTACATGCTAGGTTAAGGCTATAGACGCATGGCTTGTTGGATTCCAATTTGGAAGGTGAATTGGATGCTCATGGATGATAAGCATGCAACATGCTTTTGTATGCTTCAGATTTCGGGGGCGAAATTCCTAAAGGGTGGAGAATGTAATGACCCGCATTTTACGTATCAAAGGATCGTAAAATATTTTTATTTAACTCCCAAGGGTCGGATCATTCTCATATTTAGATATGTTGTTCATGGGGGTGTGAGACATGTCTATGATTTTTACCAATTTTGTTTCCATGTTATTTTTGTTTAGGGCATAAATTTTGAATGATATCGAATCAAGAGCTAGAATCAATTTCATCGGATCGAAAATGGTGTTTCCTATTCCGTAGAGTGGTCACATTAAAGATTTGGTTCAGCAGTTTGGAAGGAATCGTTGTTTTAGTGCTGCACATTTTCTGGACTTACTAATTAGTCATTAGTGAGCTGATTAGTGAGGCCCATTAAGGCTAGGGGCTTTTGGCTATAAATAGAAGGGTGAAGCAAGGAGAATGGTTTAGTTTCTTCATTCTCTCATTTGTTTGGGGTTTGTGATTCTCCTTACTCCACCTAATACCTCTTCACTTCATTTATATTCATAGATCTACATTAGAAGATTTAAGATCAACATCGAAGAAGGTTAGATCGCATCAAATTTATTGATTCAAAGGCTGTTCTTCGCTGTCCGAATTAGAGATTTGTTGATTTTAAGCTATTGTGTGGAGCATCTCTCACACAGATTCAATTGAGTATATGTGTTTGTTTGATCTTGTTTTCATCATTTCGACTCATTTTCACCTGGACTAGATCTAATAGAGGTAAGTTTATATTCAATTCGGATCACCATATGTAACGAACTAGTAACTTCAAAATATTTAAATATAAGTTAAATTAAGATTTAACGATAGAATAAGTATTTAAATTTGGATTTCGATGTAGAATTTGGAAATTTATCTATTTTTGAACCAAGTTTGAATTTATTTTAAGTAGCATTCTTTACGTAAATTTACTTTCAACATGAATTATTTGTCAACACAAATATTTTTTAATAGATGTGGATTCATTTAAATCATCGAAATCTTGACTCGAAAATAAAATCAATTTTTGTAATCTAATTTGCGGTACAATTTATTTCAAGTAAAGTTGATTTCAAAAATATAAGATTTGGAAGTTGTTTACAGTTAAAGAGCTGATTTATTTTAATATAGTTTTGATATCAAATTGGTAAATATAAATTTACAATTCCAATATATTCGTCTTGATAAATAAAGAAATTAAACTATTTCATTGTTAATAAATTTTGAGATTTATGATGTATTTAAAACAGGTAAACAATTGTTGTCCAATACAGCCGTGTTCCGTCCAATAGTGACGACTTCACAAATTTAATAAATTTAAAATGAATTAATTATTTTAAAATATCGAAAATAATTTTTTTTATTTTTATTTAAATATCTAAACTTATGTCTATGAATTCAGCATTTATAATATTCAGCGTTGTTTATCCGTAGTGCGCATTCACAAAAATAAATAAAAATGTGCACTAAACAGTTTAACGTTCGTTAGAGCGTTCGTTGCGTTGTCTGTTCCTGTCTATAAATAAATAAATAATAATAAATAAAAGAGAATTTAATTATAATTTCCTAAACCATGTTAACAAAATAAGGAATAAATTAATGGTGTAAACACAAATTTGAACCATGTAATAACGGTAGGAAATTTTCATCCATATTTAGCCCTTATCTCTATTAATAAGAGTCTATTCTCTCTCTATAGCCGAAGCTTCCTCGCACGCCTTGCTATAACAGAGCTTGTTTCCTTCCTTGCGTCAGTAGAGGAGAATAATAACAAAGAAAAAAAAGAACGGAAGTGGCCTAAAATATGCTGATGCCTGGAAGTGGATAGTTCACAGCCCTTTTACGTGGAAAGCTTTCTTCCACCAAACACCGCACTGTTCACCTCATGCTCCACCAACCGTCGCTGGAATAACCACTTTCCCTGACACTGCTTGCACTGTCGGAACCCGAGCCTCGTCCCTTAAGCATCAGATGAAACCGCAAGAAGAGAAAAAACCAAACTTAGCAGTTGAACCTAGTGTGAAGCAGCTCCTCTCCAGTGGTCCGCGCCTGAGCTCCGTCAGTCGAGTCGCCGAGTTTCAGCACCATGTTCGACGTTGTGAGCTTAGTGTGTGAGTTCTTCCCATTAACAATAAATATATAATTGAATATAATATATGTGAGTTGCTTTAATGTTCGCCAAAATGAATCATTATCCCACTGTCGCGTTTCAGCTCCACTCCGCCGTCGACACCACTGTTCCGGTTAGACCGAGTATTTAGTTGGAGATATATCAGTTAGAGCTTGAGATTCATTGTAGGTCCATCCATTCATCTACTATATCATATGCAGTCGTGACCACCTTTACTTATTACCAAATATTAGTATGGTTCTATATTCATTCTTCCGCTGTTTCTATATTTATTCTATACTATGATATTATGACAATTTTAGAATTAAAAGATTTTGAAATATTATATAAATTTTACTTCCGCTATGAGATATTTTATGTTTTGTGTCTGTGATTCTGTGATGATTTGTATTTCAATTTCATAAGCAATAATAATATATCATTTTGAACGATTCGTGTTGGTTTAATTACTGACTTGGAGCAGCCAAAAAGTCAAGTCGTTACACCATATGATTTAATCTAGCAGGATTATAAGGTTCTAGTAAGTTAATATTGAAATCATATGTTCATGCAAGTTTAGATCCATATATTGATTTTTTTTTAATTGTTTTATCATGATTTTGGGAAGTTTATATGATTGTATGATGATTATTTGTTGTGCTAATGTGTGTTGATGATTGCTATTGATTGTTTGTTGAAATTGATTGATTTTGGATAAGTTGTGTGTATGGATGTTCGTCGTTTGAAGCATGGATTGATGGACGTTTGTAATGTGGTTTGTTGTGCAAGAAAATTTGATGGATCGGCTCGTATCGCACTTAGATAGGTTAGCAACAATTTGAGTCATGCAAGCATGGATCGTACGTTGGCAAATAAGGATAGTTATTTTATGCATTGGCGTAGATCGAGGCAAATCAAGTCAGTTTGAATGTGTAAATCAGCAAGCACGCACAAGGCATGGATCGTTCGTGCCAAAGTTTGGTGAAAAGGGCAGATCAGTTCAAATGGTGCATGGATCGACTGAATTGATGGATCAACGTCCGCATACGTGGAAAACATGGATCGGGTGGGATGGTAACCGGAGGATCGCATAGTAAAGAGTAGATCAGCAAAGCACGTGGATGGTAGCTAAAACTCGACGGATTGGGTCGTCTAGAAAGCTTGGATCAGCATGAGGCACGCATGGGAAAATCGACCGATCCAATGATGGATCGGTATACGATCCTTGGTGGATTGTTGACGGAGCGCGCAATACATATTAATTGTAACGGCCCAGGTTTCGCCCAACCCGATCGATCGTTAGATCGACTAAGACCGTTCAAAACCCTAACACGTTAACTTTGGGAATACAACATAATCAGAACAATAAAACAGACTTTTATAAACATTACAATAATGTTACATCAGAGTACAGAACATATCAGAGTACATCAAATAAAATTACAGTGGAAGATAAATTTCAATAAATTAAATACAATAAACAGAGGAAGACTTCTATGCTCTAGACACAACTTTAGGCTTCGATCCAGAATCCTGCTCAAGAGATAAATATCTGCAAAAAGCTACTCGACTGCCCGTGTGGAAAAGAGGGCACCCGAGTTTGCAAAGTGAAACAAACTACGAGTCAGTCATGGGACTGGTATGAGAAATCTAACTTAACTAATCTACTAATAAGGCTAATCACAGGGCCATGCCGCTAATGCGGAAAGGGTTTACTCCATTGGATTGCCAGTGCATAATTAAAAGTAAATCGTTAAACAACGCAATGCTTTATGGAAAAATGAAACCATTATAAGACTCAAGTCCCATCACACAATGCAATGCAAACCAGAGGATAGATTTTTACCTTATAATGGTCAAAAGATGCTTGATACGATAGAAACGGATTTAATATTTGGGTGTATAGTAATAAAAACATTTCAATCATAATGTATCAATCATAGACGACATAGTACCCCATCCTACTATGTCGCCATACAAGTTCTGCAATCAAAACCGCATGAGGTCGTATTGGAAATTGGGTTTCCATCATGAGTCAAGGCTAGGGAGGAGCTCCTCACCGATTCGAGACACTCTAGCTAATGTCTCAGGATCCCCCGTAGTGAACCCTTGGAAAGCTGCAGGGCCGGTCCGCACATACGATTTTGCGGATTAGTTATTCCTGAACACACGTTTCCTGGTCCTGTATGATTTAATATCCGAGGCGCCTCATTCCATCATCCACAAAAGTAAAATGCCGGACCGTGTAAAACCCAAACACCACTTCTAGCTAGAAAGAAACGTGCTGCTCTCCCTGCGTTCCCTTCTCCCGTTTTAGACTCCAATCGGGGTGTGAGGCTCGCGAAGCTCCATAATACACAAAGCTATGCTTATTCAAGTTGTGCTTTGATCGTCACCACAAGGTTCTGTTTTTCAACAAGAAATCTTGATCAGTGCATCTTGGTATGTCACACTGTCAATCCGTATCATACTATTAATCCTTTGCCAAAATATACAAAAGAGTGTTAAGCAAGAGAATAAATTCTCCGTCACCAATCATTCATACATTCGGCAAAAAATCAATAAATACAATATTGAGGAATACAATGTCGGACACACATTCCATTTATAAGCCCGTCCTGGGTCTGAACGAAACTATATCCAGTAGATCTCCAAGTATGTTTGGACAACTACCATCGAAACCCCTTTCAAGGTAGCAAATCAATCGAGGGCATCAGTAGCCGTCATCCATTCGATGTTGAAGGTTACCGGTCTTCAATCACCGTCTTCAACTCTTCGGCTTAGGTCGACGTATAATCATTTGAAATGAGATTGAACTCGGACTTTTCAAATGATCCTCTCATATATATATATATATATATATATATATATATATTAATATCATTTCATATCGTTATTAGTATTTAATAACGATCTATCGCTATTTTTATTTATATAAAAATAGCTAAATTTAATTTAATGACGCTTCAGGTCAATGGGCGACTCTGGCGCTGTTTCTGCTCAAATTTGCTTTACACGTTTCTCTAAAACTAACTGTTGGATTTTAACATAATTCATATCGTTGGAAAGGTCTTCACAAGGCGAACCTAACGATTTCAGTTTTGGGAAAATCCGACGGTCGGATATTTTGGTATAATCAATTAAAGACACGATTCCAAGACGTGAACTACCACGCTTGGTTCGTTTGATTTTAATTTCTATATGTATATATATATATAATTATATATAATTCCGTCATCCATTCCATTCACTATATTTTGCTAACATCGAATATCCCTATTCGTATATATAATGTCGAGGTATAACATGACACATAATAATGCTTATTTTTATTTTAATTTACATACACATCCTAAACATAACAATGTATATTTTCTTTTATCTTTCAAATTACACAAAATGTATATTTGGTTTCATTATTATTTCTAATGAAAATCCTATTATTAAAATACAAATGTCTAATCCCTTTATTTACATTGAAAAATGAAATTTTCTGTTCCTATTTTATTTACATTGAGAAATGTAAATTTTTATTTCATTTTCTATTTACATTGGAAAATGTAAATTTCTATATTTCTCTAATTACATATAAAAATGAAACTTACTAATTTTCTTCTATTTACATTGAAAAATGTAACTTCTTTTTACCGTCTCTAAAATAACGATTAAAATATATAATATTTATTCTATTCTTTTATCGCATCTAAAATGATGATAAAAATATACATTTTAATTCTATTATTATTATCGCATTAAAATTGTAAAGTTTTCTTTTTAATATAATCTGCATTAAAAATGTGCCTTTTCCTTTTTAATCTAATTTACATAAAAAGATTGTAAATAATTTTGCAATGTCAAAATCTAATCTTTCCATTACATAAAAATGTAATTTTCTTACTTTAAATCTTAATTACATGAAAATGTAATTTTCTTACTTTAAATCATAATTACATAAAAATATATACTTTCTCTTCTTTAACTTAAATTAAAAAAAAGTAATTTTTCTCCTTTATCTTAATTTACATGATAAATGTAAAATTTTCACTTTTAATCTAATTCACGTGGAAATTGACTCAATTACATAAAAACATAAATTTTATGTTCTTTAACTCAATTACATAAAAATGTAATTTTCTTCTAATTCTTATTTACAATAAGAAAAATGTAACTTTTCTAATTCTTATTTACATTAAGAAAATGTAAAACTTTTCTAATTCTTATTTACATTAAGAAAATGTAACTTTTCTAATTCTTTTTTACATTAAGAAAATGTAACTTTTCTAATTCTTATTTACATTAAGAAAAATGTAAAACTTTTCTAATTCTTATTTACATTAAGAAAAGTAACTTTTCTAATTCTTGTTTACATTAAGAAAATGTAACACTTTTCTATACATGTTTATTTACACTACATGTAAATAAAGTTTTCTTTTTCGATATATGTACACAAAATGTAGATAAAGTTTTCACTATAAATATGTTCCTCTTATTTACATAGAAAATGCAAATAAAGTTTTCACTACAAATAAGTTCATTTTATTTACATAGAAAATGCAAATAAAGTTTTCACTACAAATATGTTCATTTTATTTACGTAGAAAATGCAAATAAAGTTTCACTACAAATATGTTCATTTTATTTACATAGAAAATTCAAATAAAGTTTTCACTACAAATATGTTCATTTTATTTAAATAGAAAATGCAAATAAAGTTTTCACTACAAATATGTATCATCGTAATTTTGTTCTTTTTTTTATGTTTTCATATTACAATAAAAATGTAATTTTTATTGTGTAATCCTTTCTAATGTTTCATGCTACAATAAAAAGGTAATTTTTATTGTCTTTCTTTTCTAATGTTTCATTAACGTTAAAATGTGAATTTTTATTTCATTATATAAAAATGTAGTCTTTTCCATTCTTGTATTACATTATATAAAATGTAACTCTTCTATTCTCTTTTATTACATTGTAAAAATGTAACTTTTCTATCTTCTTTAATTACATAAAAAGTGTAATCTTTCATTTTCCTCTTTAATTACATATAAAATGTAATCTTTCATTTTCATTCATTTTTTACATTACAGAAAAGTGAAATCTTTTCTATTCTTTGATTACATTAAATAAAATGTAATCTTTCCATTCTTTTTTTATGACAACAAGTAAATTTTGGTTTCATTCTTTTTAATTGACCAAAAATGTAAATTTTGGTTTTCATCCTTTTACTTGACAAAAATGTAAATTTTGGTTTTCCTTCTTTTACTTGACCAAAATGAATATATTTATCTCATTTCTTTAAATCACAAAAATGAATATATTTGTCTTAATCTGTTTGAATGACAAAAATGAATGTTCAATTTCACTCTTTCTAAATTAGTAAAAAAAAAAGAATGTTTTTATCTACTTTTAATTAAATGACAAAATGTGATATTTCTTTTATTGAATTGAAAATTCCAATTCAATCCAATAAATAAACAAAGGTGACATTCTATTCCATTTGGCATTTTCTAATCAAAAAGTTACTTTGACATAACGTAATTTAACAAAATGTTATTTTTAATTTTGACCCAATATCTTCCCATAAAATGATAGTTCTATTTTAACATAACGTTTTGTATACTCCTAGTGATAATTAAAGGAAGTATTTACTTTGTATAACATGTTTTCTACATTTCTAATGACAAAATAAAAAGAGTATTTTGCCTACATACATGTTTATAATTCAAATGACCAAATAAAAATGACTATTCTTATTTGCACACAAACTCAATGTTTAATTCGACAAATAAAATTGAATATTTTATTTGTACCCCAATTCAATACATTTTCCCAAATAAAAGGAATGCTTTTATTTGACACAATTGAATGTTAAATTTGACAAATAAATATGAATACTTTTATTTGTAAACTATTAAATGTTAACTTGACAAATAAAATGACTAGTTCTATTTATATACAAATTCAATGTTAGCATAACAAGTACGAATGATATATATATATATATATATATATATATATATATATATATATATATATATATATATATTTATAACAAATTTAGTTTGACATAAAACGATATTTTAGGACAACTTTAGTGCAACATAAAGACGATAATTTCATATTTGATAACAAATCTCCACAATTTCATTACATACAATTTTATCAAACAAAGCACACCAAACAACATCCATCAATCTAGATCGAATCACGTAAAATAGAATTTAGCCGCGTATAATTTCACACACAAATTCTAGAATAGATCACAGATCATGATTCAGTAATTATAATTATATATGAAAATAAAATAAAAGAAATAGGATTTCTCACATCGCTTTTTATTTGAATGTTCAACATGCTCCTTTTCAAATCTGGTCTACCCCATGCTGTAGATCTCGGAAATACGGTTCTAACGGATTCAATTTCGTCAATTTCTGATTTGATATGACAAAGATACATGGTTTTAACCATTTGTACATTACTTTAATTAATTTAAAATAATTAATATCCTAATTATTTTCATTACCCTTAACCCAAAATTAGACCATCATCTTCCTCTGTCTATCGTTGTTTGGTTTGGCAAAATTAAACCCATCACCATTCTCTGACACCGTCGATTCGCCTCTGACTCCAGCGCCTTAGTGCGCTAGATTCTCTTATTTCGATCATGACTGTTGATGTTGGAGATCATGTCATGCTCTTCGATTTTCTTTTTATTTATTTATTTATTTATTTATTTTTGAGGTCTGAAGATTGTAAATTTAAAGAGAAGAGAGAACAAAAGGAACAAAAGGGGGAATAAAGGGAATAATTTTATATATTAAAATGAATTTGAATAATAAATAGAAGAGGAGAGAGAGAGTAGAGAATAAATGCACAAATTATCTTCCCCATACACCTCTTTGTATTTACAAACACATTAAATGCTTGCTTTATTTTGTCTAATTGTTTAAGTTGTGCAATTTTTTTGAAATTTCAAAACACATATTATTAATTAACATGTGTCAAAAGGTTTTACATAAATAATGGACACAAACTAATATTCTTAACTTTAATATTCTTATACTTACTCTTAAAAAAATTCATTAACACGCAATAAATAAAAATTAAACAATGGTAATTGATAAAGACGACACATGTTTATATAGAAATAGAACAGAGAGGACCACATGAATATATGGACTTAAATGAAGGAAATGAAGGAAACAAAAGAAATAAATAGGATAAATGAAATAACGAAAACGGAAACATAAACTTAGATTTGAATTATTAATAATGGGAATAAAGAGGCAATTTGAAATATGACAAATGGGGAGGCTACTAATAAACATAAAAGGTAAAACAGTCAAATCTCATATATGTCACAGTATTAAATTCATTAGCCTCAATATATTCAATTTATTCTCATTGGTTTTATTAACACACAATAAATTAAAAGAAACATAATGTGACTGCTATTACATAGCATAAAGATAAATACGGATTCTAAATTCACACGCTAAAAATCATGTGTTTCCTTAGTTCATGGTCCAAAACTCAAATCAATTAATTTATTAGAACATTCCTTTTTAACTTAAGACAAATGTATGTTTTCTATTAACAACACATTGATTTTAATTAACACATAATTATTCTTAGATAGAAATATTTCAATCAAGTTAATATAATTAATGACAATATTACAATTAATGTCAATACTAAATTTAAAATAGACATAAATTAGGCAATTTTTTTTAATCATACAAACATTTAATAGGTTCAATGTCAAATCAAATATATATATATATATATATATATATATATATAATGTGTATATATAAACTATCAAGTTTAGTGTCACACTTAGTTATGAAAGATAAAACATCGACTACCAATCTAACATTTAACTGAGTGAGCATAAAGTTCAAATAAATCTTTAAGATGAATTTTAATCCATTAACATGAACATAGAATTTTGGATCTAAAAGTTAGATTCCAAATTAAATTTATAAAACCAGTGATATAAAAAAAATCATTGTAATACAACTTATATAGATTTAGTTTTAATTTAACAAAATGAAGAAAACAATATGTTACTTGAACAAGAAATTCTGGCGCAATTTCTTACAAAACCTTCTAAAAATTAAATTTTAAATTGGCCCCAAAATTCCGGGTTGTTACAATCTCCCCCACTTAAAATCTTTTCATCCTCGAAAAGGAACGTAGCTAAAAATTATTTAATTAATTAACTCAATTCTAATTTTTCTTTTATTAGTTTCAATAATTTTATCAGTTGATTAACTTTTTAAATATATATAACTTTTATATATTCAAAAATTATATTTTCTAAGGTCGTATTATATATAATCAAAAATACGTTAGTTATACACTTGTTTCTCTCAACTCATTCTAGGGCATTAGTAACCCCATCTCTAATGAGTTTTCTCATTCTAGGATACTGCTGATCCTATCTCTAATGAGTATTCTTATTGGATATTACTAATCCAATCTCTGATGAGTCTTTTGTTCTGTTCTAACGAGTTGTACCCCCAAAGATTTGAGCTAACTAGAGCTCTGATACCAACTGTAACGGCCCCGGGTTTCGCCCGACCCGATCGATCGTTAGATCGACCAAGACCGTTCAAAACCCGAACACGTTAACTTTGGGAATACAACATCATCAGAACAATAACAACAGACTTTTATAAACATTACAATAATGTTACATTAGAGTACAGAACATATCAGAGTACATCGAATAAAATTACAGCGGAAGATAAATTTCAATAAATTAAATACAATAAACAGCGGAAGACTTCTATGCTCTGGACACCGCTTTAGGCTTCGATCCAGAATCCTGCTCAAGAGATAAATATCTGCAAAAATCTACTCGACTGCCCATGTGGAAAAGAAGGCACCCGAGTTTGCAAAGTGAAACGAACTACGAGTCAGTCATGAGACTGGTATGAGAAATCTAACTTAAGTAATCTAATAATAAGGCAAATTACAGGACCACGCCGCTAATGCGGAACGAGTTTACTCCATTGGATTGCCAGTGCATAATTAAAAGTAAATCGTTAAACAACGCAATGCTTTTTGGAAAAATGAAACCATTATAAGGCTCAAGTCCCGTCACACAATGCAATGCAAAACGGAGGATAGAGTTTTACCTTATAATGGTCAAAAGATGCTTGACACGATAGAAACGGATTTAATATTTGGGTGTATAGGTTTTTAATAAAAACATTTCAATCATAATGTATCAATCATAGACGACATAGTACTCCATCCTACTACGTTTCCATACTAGTTCTACAATCAAAACCGCATGAGGTCGTATTGGAAATTGGGTTTCCATCATGAGTCAAGGCTAGGGAGGAGCTCCTTACCGATTTGAGACACTCTAGCTAATGTCTCAGGATCCCCCGCAGTGAACCCTTGGATAGCTGCAGGGCCGGTCCGCACATATGATTTTGCGGATTAGTTATTCCTGAACACACGTTTCCCGGTCCTATAGGAACTAATATCAGAGGCGCCTCATTCCATCATCCAAATAAGTAAAATGCCGGGTCGTGTAAAACCCAAACACCACTTCTAGATAGAATGAAACATGCCGCTCTCCCTGCATTCCCTTCTCCTATTTTAGACTCCACCGAGGTGTGAGGCTCGCGAAGCTACGTAATACACAAAGCTATGCTTATTCAAGCTGTGCTTTGATCGTCACCATAAGGTTCTGCTTTTCAACAAAAACCTTGATCAGTGCATCTTGGTATGCCACAATGTCAATCCATATCATACTATTAATCCTTTGCCAAAATATTCAAAAGGGTGTTAAGCAAGACAATAAATTCTCCGCTACCAATAATTCATACATTCGACAAAAAATCAATAAATACAATATAAAGGAGTACAATGTCGGACACACATTCCATTTATAAGCTCGTCCTGGGTTTGAACGAAACTATATCCGATAGATCTCCAAGTACTTTGGACAACTACCACCGAAACCCCTTTCAAGGTAGCAAATCAATCGAGGGCATCAGTAGCCGTCATCCATTCGATGTCGAAGATTACCAGTCTTTAATCACCGTCTTCAACTCTTTGACTTAGGTCGACGTATAATCATTTGAAATGAGATTGAACTCGGACTTTTCAAATGATCCTCGCAAATATATATTTTAAAATCATTTCATATCGTTATTAGTATTTAATAACGATCTATCGCTATTTTGATTTATATAAAAATAGCTAAATTTAATTTAACGACGCTTCGGGTCAATGGGCGACCCTGGCACTGTTTCTACTCAAATTTGTTTTACACGCTTCTCTAAATCTAACCGTTGGATTTTAGTATAATTCATATCGTTGGAAAGGTCTTCCCAAGGCCAACCTAACGGCTTCAGTTTTGGGAAAATCCGACGGTCGGATATTTTGGTATAATCGATTAAAGACCCGATTCCAAGACGCGAACTACCACGCTTGGTTCGTTTGATTTTGGTTACTATATATATATATATATATAATTCCGTCATCCATTCCATTCATTATATTTTGCTAACATTGAATATCCCTATTCGTATATATAATGTCGAGGTATAACATGACACACAATAAAGCTTATTTTTATTTTAATTTACATACACATCCTAAACATAACAATGTATATTTTCTTTTATCTTTCAAATTACACAAAATGTATATTTGGTTTCATTATTCTTTCTAATGAAAATCCTATTATTAATATACAAACGTCTAATCCCTTTATTTACATTGAAAAATGTAATTTTCTGTTCCTATTTTATTTACATTGAGAAATGTAAATTTTTATTTCATTTTCTATTTACATTGGAAAATGTAAATTTCTATATTTCTCTAATTACATATAAAAATGAAACTTACTAATTTTCTTCTATTTACATTGAAAAATGTAACTTCTTTTTACCGTCTCTAAAATAACGATAAAAATATATAATATTTATTCTATTCTTTTATCGCATCTAAAATGATGATAAAAATATACATTTTAATTCTATTATTATTATCGCATTAAAATTGTAAAGTTTTCTTTTTAATATAATCTGCATTAAAAATGTGACTTTTCCTTTTTAATCCAATTTTCATAAAAAGAATGCAAATAATTTTGCAATGTCAAAATCTAAACTTTCCATTACATAAAAATGTTATTTTCTTATTTTAAATCTTAATTACATGAAAATGTAATTTTCTTAATTTTCTTACTTTAAATCTTAATTACATGAAAATATAAACTTTCTCTTCTTTAACTTAATTACATAAAAAATGTAATTTTTCTCCTTTATCTTAATTTACATGATAAATGTAAATTTTTCACTTTTAATCTAATTCACATGGAAATTGACTCAATTACATAAAAACATAATTTTTATGTTCTTTAACTCAATTACATAAAAATGTAATTTTCTTCTAATTCTTATTTTCATTAAGAAAAATGTAACTTTTCTAATTCTAATTTACATTAAGAAAAATGTAACTTTTCTAATTCTTATTTACATTAAGAAAACGTAACTTTTATAATTCTTATTTACATTAAGAAAAATGTAAAACTTTTCTAATTCTTATTTACATTAAGAAAATGTAACTTTTCTAATTCTTATTTACAATAAGAAAATGTAACTTTTCTAATTCTTATTTACATTAAGAAAAATGTAAAACTTTTCTAATTCTTATTTACATTAAGAAAATGTAACTTTTCTAATTCTTATTTACATTAAGAAAATTTAACACTTTTCTATATATGTTTATTTACACTACTTGTAAATAAAATTTTCTTTTTCTATATATGTACACTAAATGTAGATAAAGTTTTCACTATAAATATGTTCCTTTTATTTACATAGAAAATGCAATTAAAGTTTTCACTATAAATATGTTCATTTTATTTATAAAGAAAATGCAAATAAAGTTTTCACTACAAATATGTTCATTTTATTTACATAGAAAATGCAAATAAAGTTTTCACTACAAATATGTTCATTTTATTTACATAGAAAATGCAAATAAAGTTTTCACTACAAATATGTTCATTTTATTTACATAGAAAATGCAAATAAAGTTTTCACTACAAATATGTTCATTTTATTTACATAGAAAAGCAAATAAAGTTTTCACTACAAATATGTATCATCGTAATTTTGTTCTTTTATTATGTTTTCATATTACAATAAAAATGTAATTTTTATTGTGTAATCCTTTCTAATGTTTCATCTACAATAAAAAGGTAATTTTTATTGTCTTTTTTTTCTAATATTTCATAAACATTAAAATGTGAATTTTTATTTCACTATATAAAAATGTAGTCTTTTCCATTCTTGTATTACATTATATAAAATGTAACCCTTCTATTCTCTTTTATTACAATGTAAAACTGTAACTTTTCTATCTTATTTAATTACATAAAAAGTGTAATCTTTCATTTTCCTCTTTAATTACATATAAAATGTAATCTTTCATTTTCATTCATTTGTTACATTACAGAAAAGTGAAATCTTTTCTATTCTTTGATTACATTAAATAAAATGTAATCTTTCCATTCTTTTTTTTATGACAACAAGTAAATTTTGGTTTCATTCTTTTTAATTGACCAAAAATATAAATTTTGGTTTTCATCCTTTTACTTGACAAAAATGTAAATTTTGGTTTTCCTTCTTTTACTTGACCAAAATGAATACATTTGTCCCATTTCTTTAAATCACAAAAATGAATATATTTGTCTTAATCTGTTTGAATGACAAAAATGAATGTTCAATTTAACTCTTTCTAAATTAGAAAAAAAAGAATGTTTTTGCCTACTTTTAATTAAATGACAAAATGTGATATTTCTTTTATTGAATTGAAAATTCCAATTCAATCCAATAAATAAACAAAGGTGACATTCTATTCCATTTGGCATTTTCTAATCAAAAATTTATTTTGACATAACGTTATCCAACAAAATTTTATTTTTAATTTTGACCCAATATCTTCCCATAAAATGATTGTTCTATTTTAACATAACATTTTGTATACTCCTAGTGATAATTAAAGGAAGTATTTACTTTGTATAACATGTTTTCTATTTTCTAATGACAATATAAAAAGAGTATTTTGCCTACATACATGTTTATAATTCAAATGACAAAATAAAAACGACTATTCTTATTTGCATGCAAACTCAATGTTTAATTCGACAAATAAAATTGAATATTTTATTTGTACCCCAATTCAATACATTTGCCCAAATTAAAGGAATGGTTTTATTTGACACAATTAAATGTTAAATTTGACAAATAAATATGAATACTTTTATTCGTAAACTATTAAATGTTAACTTGACAAATAAAGTGACTATTTCTATTTATATACAAATTCAATGCTAGCATAACAAGTACGAATGATATATATATATATATATATATATATATACATATATATATATATTTATAACAAATTTAGTTTGACATAAAACGATATTTTTATGACAATTTTAGTGCAACATAAAGACGATAATTTCATATTTGATAACAAATCTCCACAATTTCATAACATACAATTTTATCAAACAAGGCACACCAAACAACATCCATCAATCTAGATCGAATCACGTAAAATAGAATTTAGCCGCATATAATTTCACACACAAATTCTAGAATAGATCACAGATCATGATCCAGTAATTATAATTATATATGAAAATAAAATAAAAGAAATAGGATTTCTCACATACCTTTTTATTTGAATTTTCAACATGCTCCTTTTCAAATCTGGTCTGCCCCATGCTGTAGATCTCGGAAATACGGTTCTAACGGATTCAGTTTCGTCAATTTCTGATTTGACCATTAACCCAAAATTGGACCATCATCTTGCTCTTTCTATCGTTGTCTGTTTTGGCAAAATTGAACCCATCACCATTCTCTAACAATGCCGATTTGCCTCTGACTCCAGCGCCTTAGAGCGCTAGATTCTCTTAATTCGATCTTGACTGTTGATGTTGGAGGTCATGTCATGCTCTTCGATTTTCTTTTTATTTATTTATTTCTGAGGTCTGAAGCTTGTAAATATAATGAGAAGAGAGAACAAAAGGAACAAAAGGGGGAATAAACGGAATAGTTTTATATATAAAAATGAATTTGGATGATAAATAGAAGAGGAGAGAGAGTAGAGAATAAATGCACAAATTATCTTCCCCATACGCCATTTTGTATTTACAAACACATTAAACGCTTGCTTTATTTTATCTAATTGTTTAAGTTGTGCAATTTTTTTAAAATTTCAAAACACATATTATTAAGTAACATGTATCAAAAAGTTATACATAAATAATGGACACAAAGTAATATTCTTAACTTTAATATTCTTATACTTACTCTAAAAAATTCATTAACATGTAATAAATAAAAATTAAACAATGGAAATTGATAAAGACGACACATGTTTATATAAAAATAGAACAGAGAGGACCACATGAATATATGGACTTAAATGAAGGAAATGAAGGAAACAAAAGAAATAAATAGGATAAATGAAATAACGAAAATGGAAGCATAAACTTAAATTTGTATTATTAATAATGGGAATAAAGAGGTAATTTGAAATATGGCAAATGGGGAAGCTACTAATAAATATAAAAGGTAAAACAGTCAATTCTCACAATATATATGTCTTAGTATTAAATTCATTAGCCTTAATATATTCAATTTATTCTCATTGGTTTTATTAACACACAATAAATTAAAAGAAACATAATGTGACAGCTATTACATAGCATAAAGAAACATATGGATTCTAAATTCACATGCTAAAAATCATGTGTTTCCTTAGTTCATGGTCCCAAACCCAAATCAATTAATTTATTAGAACATTCCTTTTTAACTTAAGACAAATGTATGTTTTCTATTAACAACGCATTGATTTTAATTAACACATAATTATTTTTAGATAGAAATATTTCAATCAAGTTAATACAGTTAATGACAATATTACAATTAATGTCAATACTAAATTTAAAATAGACATAAATTAGGCAAAAAAATAATTTTTTTATCATACAAACATTTAATAGGTTCAATGTCAAATCAAATTAATATATATATATATATATATATATATATAACGTGTATATATAAACTATCAAGTCTAGAGTCACACTAAGTTATGAAAGATAAAGCATGGACTACCAATCTAACATTTAACTGATTGAGCATAAAGTTCAAATAAATCTTTAAGATGAATTTTAATCCATTAACATGAACATAGAATTTTGGATCTAAAAGTTAGACTCCAAATTAAATTTATAAAACCAATGATATAAAATAAATCATTGTAATACAACTTATATATATTTAGATTTAATTTAACAAAATGAAGAAAACAATATGTTACTTGAACAAGAAATTCTGGCGCATTTTCTAATAAAACCTTCTAAAAATAAAATTTTAAATTGGCCCCAAAATTCCGGGTGGTTACATTGATGGATTGCTGTGGTGGAATGCAATATCGGGTCATTCCCAAAGTAATGGATAGGTGCGCAGAATCGTGGATTTGGCAAGGACGTATGTGGTGAAGACATGGACGATCCATGATGGATCGCGTGGCCTAGGTAGGATCAGGCAATTGATGGATCATAACATTTTGAAACGCTGTGGAAAGAGGGATGAAACACAGTGGAAAGTGGATATGAATTGGTGAACGATCCATATGAGAGGTAGTGAATGATCCATCAAATATCGACCAAGTGATGTTTGTTTTCGGTTGATGTTGGATGTAGCTTCGACGTGAATTCAAGGTGTAATGTTAAAAGTGTTGTGAAGTGTTCGTTGATCGTTGAAATGCAATGAATGTGAAGACAACTCAAGGATTTTTGATCTCGTGGATAATGGTTGCTCAAGATGATTTGAGCTTATGGATAGTCGTCGATTATGACTAGTGTTACCGAATGTTGAAGGATTATCGTTAGTCGTTGGTTCTAGCGGACTCAATGCAGAGTATAATAGGGATGCCTAAAGGACTAGATGATTAGTCGAGTACCCTGATTGTCGATGAAAGGCCTAGTGTAACGACCTGGAATTTTGGGGCCAATTTAAAATTTTTATTTTAGAAATTTTAATGGATTTCAATATTTAAAATAATTTATTTTAAATAAGAACGACTAAAAATTTATTTTAATTGAAGTTAAAACGAATAAATTCAATTTAATTATAAAAGGAGTTTAAAACAGCGCTGCAGTTTGAAATTTTGAATTTGAACTTTGACTGAATGTACAGGATTCATTTTAAATCAGAATTGAACGAAACCAGAAATATTCAAATCTGTTTAATCATATCTTTATAACGAATCTGAAAAACTGAAATTTCACTTTATAAATCAAAAGTTATGTCCAGTTTAAAATTTAGAAAAGTCGCTGTAGAATTTATATATATTTTTTAATTAAATATATTGGCCTTAAAAATAGCCATTTTGCAAACGACCGCGGTTTTCGACGAAACCACTTTTGTTGGAACCAGAATGTTAAATTATTGCTAGATTTCAATTTTCATAATTTTTCGAATTAATATGTGAGCGTGGTGAAAGAAAATGTGTTTTGTCAGTTTCAGTCAAATTTAATCGACTTGAAAAAGGCCATTTTTCAAACAGTCTCAGAATTCAACGAAATTAGTCTCGTTAGAACCGTATCGTCAAAACATAACTAGAAATAATTTTTCTGTAATTTTTAGAGTCAGTATGTGGCCCCGGTAATTTAAATTATGCGTTTGAATTTAATAATTAAATGATTTATAATTTAATTTAAAGAAAAACATATCATAACAGCCGAACTGGGTTACGAAACATATTCCATTGTGTCCGGGATGGGGGTTATTAGCTAGGGCCGACACTCGCTGGGTTCGATTTGGTGTTCATATTGATAAACATGAATTTTTGAATTAATTAAATAAATAAATAGGAAAATACGCCCATAAATACACTATAAATACGGATCCAAATACTAAACCCTAGTCTCAGCCGCCACTTTCAGAAATCAATGGCCGAAATCGTCAACTCTTCATCCCTTAATTTCTTTTAATCTACTCGGAATTAATACACAATTATATAACCGAATCGAAGAGCAAAGCTCGAGCTTCAGATGGGTACGGGTATAATCGGAAATAGTGGGCGGAATTGGAGCTGGAAGTTGTGATGTTTGGCGTGGATTTCGGGGTGGATTGGACCACCGAGCTCAGCGGGTTTCAAGGCGTGGGGGCGGCGTCTGGAAGGCTTCGACGTGGCGAGGTTCGATCGGGGTCTCGGCGTTGGATGGTGAAGTGGCGGGCGGGTTTCCAGTTCGAAGATGGGTTTGAGCATTACAGGCAAATACGAAGGGAGAAGACAAAGAGGAATCGGCAGCGCTTATCTTAAGTGTAATTAAAGGTTAATTGTGATAGTAATTAAATTAATTATATATTTAAAATTCAAATAATTAAATGATCATAACTTATTCAGACTAAATCAGAATTATGCGAAACGAAGTGCGTTGGGATCGTCCTTCTGAACTCTACAGCATAGAACTGACTAGAGTTGAAACCGAGCATGCTGAAAATTCAGGAAATTTCAGTTTTGAGATAAAAGCAATTTGAGAATCTCTGATTTTTAAAATTAAATTAATTTAACTAATTGTTCTATCGTGGTTAAATAATTATATGTATGATATTTATCCAGACTGTGCTGCGATGAATTTTGCTTGTGTTCTGATGAATTGTATTGCATTGTAATGTTTAGATCTGTTATCATACGATTTAGAACTATATGAATCCAATAAAAATCATCGTGTTCAGTAAATTAGGTTAAATTAAAATATTATATAGACTGTGTCTATTTAGGGATATTAGAATTGTTTATTATATTTTTATTTACATTTCCATGTGTAGATAAAAAGGCAAAATTGTTTTTAGGTACTCTGATTTATACTCCATATATAAATTAAAGAAACAAGTTGGAAACACATTTTTATCAACATTTTATTTGTTAATAAAAAGGTCAAGAATACAAACACATTTTTATTGACATCTTATTTGCAAATAAAAAGGTCTAAATTAAAAATACACTTTTATTAATATTTTATTCGTTAATAAAAAGGATAAGATTTAAAATACATTTTTATCAATATCATATTTGCAAATAAAAAGGACAAGTTAGAAATCATATTTTATTTTGCATTGTATTTGCAAATTAAAAAGTCAGAATTAGCAAACTTATTGTATCGTCATTTTATATGCAAATAAAAAGGCAGAATTAAAAACCATAATTTTATCTTCATATTTGGTTATTGAATTTGTTGGGAAAATTTTAATATCGTTTAGTTCATATTAAAAAGATCACCTTTTTAATTTCATCTTGCTTCAAAAAAAAAGAGTAAATTCGTAGCGTCGTTTTATTTCAAATGAAAGAATATATTTTTAATGTGAATTTGTTTACATTAAAATAATTTGATTAGTGAAGAATAACATTTTTAAATAGGAATTTGTTATGCAAATAAAAACAACCTTTTTTATTTAAGATATGTTTTGCAAATATAAAAATTTACATTTTTGTTTGGATTAAAAAAAAATTATAATAAAAATTTACATTTTTGTTTGCATAAAAAAATTTATAATAAAAATTTACATTTTTGTTTGCATAAAAAACTTTATAAAAAAAATTTACATTTTTGTTTGCATTAAAAGTTTATAATGAAAATTTACATTTTTGTTTGCATTAAAAGTTTATAATAAAGATTCACATTTTTGTTTCCATTGAAAGTTTAAAAACAAAATTCACATTTTGGTTTGCATTAAAAGTTTACAGACAAAATTAACAAAAATGATTAATTAGATTATAAAGGACAAAATGGACACTTTTGTTATGAAATGTTACACTAGACATAAAATAACATTTTTATTTTAAAATGTTTACTGGATTAAAATTTGTTACTTTTGTGTTAAATTAGGAATGCATATTTTATACATTAAAAGGTTATGAAATGGAAATGTATATTTTTATGCGCTAAAAATTTATGAAACGAAAATGTATATTGTTATACATTAAAAAGTTATGAATTGAAAATGTATATCTTTATACATTAAAAAGAGAATGAGTTAGAAATGAGCATTAAAAGGATTTATCGAAATAATCATATTTTGTTGCATTGACTAGATTAAACAAAATCATCATATTTTTGTTGCATTGACTAGACTATATAAAATTATCATATATTTTTTTGCTGCATTGAAAATATTATACAAAATTATCATATTTTGTACATTGAAAGAATTAGACTAAATTATGCATTTTTGGTCAAAGGTAAAAGAATGACAAAAGCATTCATTTTTGCCAAATGTAAAGAATGAAATAAAAAAATTCTTTTTATCATTTAAAAAGAGCGAAGTAAAATACTCATTCCTTTTACAATGAAATGAATTAGACAAAACTGGCATTTTGTTTACATTGAAATGAATTAGAGTTAAACATAATTTATGTTAGAATAAAAAGTACATTTTGCTAGAAAATGAATATTAGAATAAAAAGTACATTTCTGTTAGAAAGCGTAAATTAAAATAAAATCATTTTTGTCATATTAAAAGGATGAATTATAAAGATACATTTTTGTCATTTTAAAAGAGGTGAAGTGAAATACTCATTTTTTCATCAAAAATGAGTGGGACCAAAAATATACTTTTCGGTCAATAATTAAGATTTTATTGTCGTTTGTTAACAATAAAAAGTATTGAAATAAAAGTTAAGATTTTTATTGTCATTTGTACACAATAAAAAAAAGGAATTGAAATAGATGTCTGTGATGTTGTAATGTTTGATGTATGGTTAGTATATTCAAACTGAATAATACACTTCCATTTACAAGTCATCCAACTTATTTATGTGATTGGGTCGATAATTTTTACACATCGCCCAAGTGCACAAATAATTTATTATTTGATTTTTGGATGAAACCCCATACGGGTGTTGGGATGATATTTGATCTACACTAGTCCCAATATTTAGTGTAGAATCCACTTTGGGTGTTATTTGGATGCTTGATAATTATTTATCATGACTGTTGATTATATGCAGTGTATGGTTGATGAGTGAGTCACATTCCAATGAAGAATGTCCTTAGAAAAAGAAAATATTTTAGGAAAAGAATAATTTTTTTTTTGGAAAAATATATTTTTATTGAAATGAACTAGTTATTAACTAGAATAGATCATTAAATTTAGATTTAATGAAGTTTTTCCAATTTGTTAATATTTAATTGATGTTAAATTAAATATATTGGATTTTGGGTTTGTCGTGAATAGTGTTTTAAATAAACACTGTTCTTAAACCCCATAGGAAAAGAATAAATCTTTTAATTGAGATTATTACAGTTTTCAATTATATTTAGTAATTGGAATAAGATGAAATGTGAGTTGGGTATTGTGAACTGTGTTTTCAAATGACATTTGTTCTTTAACCCAACTAACAGTGAAACATGATTTGGGATTTATAAATCTTTTATTAAGATTTAATGAGGATTTTCCAAAAGTAAAGTTTTCCAATTTAATATATTAAATTGGAGTTGAATGGAATTTGAATTAATAATAATCGAGATAAGCTTCTGTAAAAGAAGACCGATACTACATATGGAATTTAAAAGGCTTTGCCGTTATTCCATTTATATTATTGGTCGGATACAGAAATTTATAAAGATCATATATTGATTTGATTTATGTGAAGATTCCATATCTAATGGAAGTCGATTTTGGGTTTATCGTGAACGGTGTTTTAAAATGACATTAGTTCTTTAACCCAGTCAAAGATAAGATTTATTTTTTAAATTTAAATAATGATTTTTGATATTTAAAACCAAATTGGGGTTTTTGATAAAACTTTAAAAGAAAGATTTAAGAATAAATTTGAAGAACTTATCTTTGATAAGATAATGTAAATATTTTATTTAAAATAATATTCTGAATCGGAATGAGGCGTTGGATGTATCTTTATAGTACTTGATTTTTAATTATAAAAATACGTGAGTTATTCGGGAAGACCGGATTTAACCCATTCCGAATAATTACTACGACGATGAAGAGTTGAAGATGAAGACAGTGGTTGAAGACCGATGATCTTCACATCGAATGGATGTGTTGCTACAAAGACCCTTGATGGGAGTAGCTACCTTGAAGGGGCTTCAGTCGTGGCCGTCCGGACTATTGTTGACTGTTCGGATTTGGTTCTCGCTCAGACCCAGAGCATAAGCTAGTAAATGGATGCGTGTCTGACATTGGATTTCGTTCCATGTGAATTAAATCGATTTCTGTTAATGTATGTCTATTTGGTGGTGGAGGATTTATTCTCTACTTAACACCCTGGTATATATTAATAGTGATTGATCGCATGGCGTGAATTGTCAATGTGGCATGCCAAGATGCAAATGATCAAGGCTTTTGTTGAAAAGCAGGGCCTTGTGGGATGATCAAAGTATAGCCTATTACAACATAACTTTGTGTATATCGTGACTTCGCGAGCCTCACACCCCGGTATGAGTCAAAAACGGGATTAGGACTGCAGGGAGTGCACACGTTTCTTTCTCGCTAGGAGTGTTGTCAGTGCTTAAACTGGTTGACATTTTACTTATGTGGATGATGGATTTTGAGGCGCCTCTGATTTTTATAGGCCGTTAGTGGTCTAGCTATAGGTCCAAAAGGGCCGGGAAGCGTGTGTTCAGGCATAATTAATCCACTGCCGATAGGCGGGGACCGGCCCTGAAGATCCAAGGGTTCACTGCGGGGGATGTGAGGAATTTGCTAGAGTGTCTCGAATCAGAGAGGAGCTTGCCCCTAGCCTCAACTCATGATGGAAACCCAATTTCCAATACGACCTTGCGGTTTTGATTGTAGAACTAGTATGACGACATAGTAGGATGGGGTACTATGCCGTCTAGGATTGATACATTATGATTGAAATGTTTTTATTAAAACATATACACATTAATACTAAATCCGTTTTATCATATCAAGCATCTTTTGACCATTATAAGGTAAAACCCTATCCTTCGGTTTGCGTTGCATTGTGTGATGGGACTTGGGTCTTATAATGGTTTCATTTTTCTAAAAAGAATTGTGTTGTTTAACGATTTACCTTATGTTATGCCCTGGCAATCCAATGGAGTAAACCCGTTTCGCGTTAGCGGCGTGGTCCTATGATTAGCCTTATTATTAGATAGTTAAGTTAAGATTTCTCATACCAGTCCCATGACTGACGTGTAGTTTGTTTCACTGGCAAACTCGGGTGCCCATATTTTCCACACGGGCAGTCGAGTAGCTTTTTGCAGATATATTTACAGGATCCTGGTTTACAGTTGAAGCGGTATTCGGAAAGCTCTGTATCCGTGTATTTCTTCCAGTTGTATATTTGTATTAATTTCCGCTGCTATTTAAATGTAATTTCAAACTCTGATATCATTGTATTCCTATTATGTAATAAGTATTCATACTCTGTTACATTCTTGTACTCTAGTGTAATTGTTGTAATTAGCAATAAGATATTCTTCAGTTTGTGTTCTGAAGTATGTCGTTCTCAAAGCAATCCAGTCTTTCCTTTACGGGGAAGTTTGGGTCGTTTCATTTGGTGTCAGAGCTTTGGTTTACAGAGCTCGAGAACAAGACACATTAGAACTGAACGAAAGAATTCATCAGAGATTGGATGGTAATATCCAATGAGAATAACTCGTTAGAGATAGGATCAGTAGTATCCTAGAACGAGTGTAAAGAGTATTATTTTCTTTAAAATAAAAATGAAAAAAAATTTAGTTTTGAAAATTTTATCTTAAAATACGTATTTGAGTATTTTATTATATTTTAATGTGGACAATCGAGTATATAAAGAGTTCGAATATACGAGTAATTAACGGATATTCGAAGTTTTAATATACTAGAAGGATATAGAATCACACTCTAGTCGCCCGGAGATGATTCTGATGGTTGATGCATCATCATTAGAGTTTAGGTTCGAGTATCGAAAGTAGGATTTCTATATATTTCCATTGACTGGCATGAGAAGCAAAACTGTAACGACCCAGAAAATCTGAACCAATTTAAAATTTTTAAATTGGCTAAAATAATGGATTTTAAATATTTAAAATAAATATTTTAAATAATGGCGATGAAAACTGAGTTTGAATCGACATTTGAAAACGAATATAATTAATTATAATTATATATAGAATTGAAAATAGCGCGGTAGTTTCGAAAATTGAATTCAAACTTCGTCGGACTATACCGGGTGCAAAACAATCCGGATTTTAGTGAAACCAAAAATATTTAAATCTGTTAGTGAATATCTTTCTAACGAATCCGACCAATCGAAATTTGATAGCGGGAATCAAAAGATATGTCCAGTTGAAAATTCTGAATAGTCGCTATGGAATTCAGGCCCTTAAAAATGGACATCTTGCAAATGACCTCGGATTTCGACGAAACCACTTTTGTTGGATCCGCAGTGTCAAGTTATTGTTAGGTTTCAAATTTCATAATTTTTCGAATCAATATGTGAGCGTGGCAAAGGAAAACGCGTTTGACCAGTTTCTATTGATTTTAATCGACTGGAAATTGGCCATTTTTCAAACGGTCTCAGAATTTGACGAAACTAGTTTTGTTAGGACCGTATCGTCAATATGAAGCTAGAAAATATTTTTCTGGAATTTTTCTAGTTAGTATGTGACCCCGGTAATTTGAAATGTGCGTTTAAAATTCAATATAGTGATTTAAATGAAAATTCAAAAGGAAACTGATTGTAACGATCAAATCAGCTTGCGATGCATATCCCATTGTGTTCGGAATGGGGGTAAAACGCTATGGGCGACAGGCGGTGGGCCTCGTTTCGAGGTCGTATGTAAAAGTCAACCTATTTGCAAAATTAAATAATTAAATAATAAAAAGGAAAAAAATAATAATTTTTAATTCCCCCCTTTATCTTCCTTTCTGCCCCCCCCCCCCCCCCGTTCATTTTAATTTCAAACGAAAAGAAAAAAAAACCTAAAAACCTATCGACCCGCCGCTCAGCCACCAGAAGGCGCCATCGCCTCGTCGAAGAGACCCCGCCTCCGCCTGTTCCCCCTCCATCGATCGAAGACCCGAGCCTCCAGAAGCCATCGCGAGCGATTCGAGTGCCCCCCCCCCCCAGTTCGAGACGCTGAAGCCGCCGCCCCATGGAAGCGAGCTCCGCCTTGCCGCCGACGTCTCCAACCCCCCCTTCTTCGCACCAATGTAAGTATTTCTATTTTATTTTGTTTTTATTTTTAATTCTTAAAACTGATTTTTTATAGGATGTTAAAACTGATTTTTTTAAAGGATGTAAATACTGATTTTCATATAATGTTAAAACTGATTTTTTTAAAGGATGTAAATACTGATTTTCATATAATGTTAAAACTGATTTTTTAAAGGATGTAAATACTGATTTTCATATAATGTTAAAACTGATTTTTTAAAGGATGTAAATACTGATTTTCATATAAAGTAAAAACTGATTTTAAAAGGATGTAAATACTGATTTTTATATAAAGTAAAAACTGATTTTAAAAGGAAGTAAAAACTGATTTTAAAAAGATATAAAAACTGATTTTTAAAAAAAAAAACGTTTAAAAACTGAAATAGAAAAGGTTTAAACTTTAAAAAGAAAATGGTTTAAACTTTAAAAAGAAAAAGGTTTGAACTTTAAATAGAAAAAGGTTTTAACTTTAAAAAGAAAAAGGTTATAACTTCAAAAGGAAAAAGGTTTGAGCTTTAGAATGGAAAAAGATTTGAACTTTAAAAAGGAAAGGATTTGAACTTTAAAAAGAAAAATCAGATTTTTATATATTGAAAGTCGAAGTAAAAATCATATTTTTATATATTGAATAGCGAAGTCAAAATCATATTTTTATATATTGAATAGCGAAGTCAAAATTATATTTTTATATATTGAATAGCGAAGTCAAAATCATATATTTATATATTGAATAGCGAAGTCAAAATCATATTTTTATATATTGAATAGCGAAGTCAAAATTCGATTTTTATATATTGAATAACATAGTAAAAATTCGATTTTTACATATGTAGAGAATACGGGCGAAAGCGACAAAAAGGCGAGATTGGCGAAGATTTCTAAAGGAAGAGTCATAGTATTGGATAGCTATTGGTGAGATTTCTGATTTAAAAATATTATATATGTGTGAAATGAAAGTGAATTGCTATATATAAATATCTATATATATATATATATATATATATATATATATATATACGCCCCTCGTCCACAAACCGTGGACGATATTTATTGGTTGAAATTGTTGTGAAAATTGATTGATAGCGATTGATTGTTTGGGATTGTTTGTGATTGATATTGGTTGATTGTGGTTGGAAAATACCCATTTGTGGTTGAGAAATATTTGGTTGAAACCACATAGGATTAGTTTGTGGAAATGAAATAAATATATACATGCCGCCTGCGTGCGAACTAGATGCATGACCCCCATTGTCAAAAACCGCGAGGTTTTAAGGTAGAGCGAGGAGCCGTACTAGGGACGGTCCCGGTTTAACTACCCTGCCGTTATGCTGCCGAAATTTTGAATAATATTCGTGTGTTTGAATTATTTTCATATGCTTAAACTATATTTATTCATTGAATAGAAAACGTTCATGTGTTGAATTGATATTCATTCGTTGATTAGAAATTCATGTGTTGAATGGTATTCATATTTTGAAATAAATTGTTTGATAATAAAAATCACCTTTTATCGACTATATGAACTGTGTAAAATAATCTCGTTTCAAAAGAAATTGTTTTATGATAAAAATCTCATTTTTATCACCAACTTGAAACTATATAGAAAAATAGTGTTTTGAAATGAATTGTTTTACAATAAAAATCACATTTTTATTGTATGCATAAATCGTTGGAATGTGAAGTGTTAAAAATAGCCACTTGTTCAAAATAAACATATATGAGATGAAATATTCATTAATTAGCTAATGAAATGATTTGCACCTATTTATGTAACATTAGAATTTTTAAACCAAATAGAAATCAAATATGAAGTTGAATAGAAACTGATAAATGATAAGAACTGTATATATATGTACATGCATATTCATTGAACAGGTTATAGCAAAGGGGCTAGAGAAGAGGAATAAAATTTTGTGCCCGACAAATAGGTACACATTTACTGCTTTGTTTGGGTGATGATTTTATGAGCCTGTTGGCTAGCCGCTTGGCTTTTTCTTTTTCTTTTTGTGACTAGAAGGACCGGGAAAGCTATTTGCGATTTCTCGATGCTCCCGGTGCAGGGGAGGTTATGGCGAAATTTTCCAAAATTTTAAGGTGTTAGAAAAATATTTGAAGTGAAAACGATATGGAAATCATTGAATGAACTATATTTATATAAATATATAAATATAAATAAAATTAAAACGAAACGAAGCCGTGCAGTTCGTATTTTGAAACCGTGATTTCAAACGACTAGTGCGAGAAATCCGACCATTGGATTTTCCCGAAACCTCAACCGTCGGGTTCGCCTTGGAATAATCTTTCCAATGGCACCAACCTTGTAAAAATCCAACGGTTGGATTGTCTGGAATGTTTAATTCAAATCTGAAGAAAAACAGCGCCAGAAGCGATTATATTTATATATATATAAATATAATTATATATTTAATCGAATAACGACGCTGCAGTTCGTATTTTGAAATCGAAACTTCAAACGATTGTACCGGGAGATCCGACCGTCGGAATTTCCCGAAACTGGAACCGTTGGGTTCGTTTTAAAAAGACCTTTCTAATGATGTAAATTTTGCGAAGATCCAACGGTTAGATTTTCAGATATGTGTAAATCAAATCTGAAGAAAAACAGCGCCACGGTCGCCTTATGGCCCGAAGCGTCGTTTTGAATAAAATAGCTATTTTAAAATAAATAAAAATAGCGATAAATAGTTATAAAATATCATAAGCGATATGGAATGGAAATAAACTGAATTTGCTTGATTTATGTGGCTTTTGATGGTTGAATGTGTTTGGTGTGGAAATTACATTAAAGAACACAATTGGTGTTGTCGAATAATTAAACCATTGAAATAAATTGATTTGAAATTCTAAATATACGTGGATTATTTGAAAAGGCCGAGTTAATTCTCATTTCGAATAATTGACCGACGATTGAAATTCGAAGATGAAGACGATGGTCGAAGACCGGTGACCTTCACCTCGTTTGGATGGTAACCGAGGTCCTGATTGGGAGGCATCCCGAAATATGGATAATGAGTGGTGATCGTTCAGACGTACGTGTTGATCGAAGGGTTTGCGAGGTATTTAGTGCCTCCGGTTTCGTTCAGACCCAGAACGGACTTGTAAATGGACTGTGTGTTTGACATTGGAGTTTATTCTGTGTTGATTGATTTCTGTTAAATATACATCTGTTTGGCGGCGGAGAATTTATTCTTTTGCTTAACGCCCTTCTCTGAGACGCACGAGCTTAGAGGTTGTATATCGATGGACATCAGTCGCATGGCATGAATTGCCTGTGTGGCATGCTAAGATGCAGTGATCAGGGCTTCTGTTGAAAAGCAAAGTCTTGTGGTGACGATCAAAGCACCGCCTGTGTGGCGTAGCTTTGTGTATAACGTGAATTCGCGAGCCTCACACCCCGGTATGAACCTAAAACGGGAGAAGGACCTCAGGGAGGGCATGCGTTTCTTTCTAGCTAGGGTGGTGTCAGTGACCTACCAGCCCTGACATTTATATACTTTTCACCTAAGTGGTTGTTGCTGTTGCGAGGCGCCTCGGTTAGATCGGACGATCCGGGTCCGATGGAGTCATTCATTGGCTCATTCACGCCCCAAAGGGCGGGGAAACGTAGTGTTCAGGCATTTTTAATCCACATCGGTGGACCGGCCCTGTCGCTCCAAGGGTCGATGCGTTCTGATCCTGAGACACGGGCTAGAGCGTCTCGAATTCGGTAAGGACTATCTTTTGCCTTGGTTCATGACGGAAACCCAATTTCCAAATACGACATCGTGCGGTTTTGATTGTATATATATATGTGGCGACATGATATATGGTACCCATGCCGTCTATGATTGATAGTTATGATTTGAAATTGTTTTCAAAACATATAAACACTAGCAATAATATCAAATGCCTTTGTTTTATTCGTATCAAGCATATTTTAGCCGTTATAAGGTAAAACTCTATCCTCCGGTTTGCGTTGCATTGTGTGATGGGAACTGAGTCTTATAATGGCTTCATTTTTATAAAAAGCATAGCGATGTTTAAAAGAAAGATTTGTTTTTAAAGCACTGGCAATCAAATGGAGTAAACCCGTTCCACGAAAGTGGCGTGGTCCTGTGATTAGCCAAAATATATGTGTTGAGTAGATTTCTCATACCAGTCCCATGACTGACTCGTAGTTTGTTTCACTCTCAAACTCGGGTGCCCCTTTTTCCACACGGGCAGCCTTGTATTCAGGTTTAGCTGGTTCTTTCTGGAGAGCTGGAGCTGAAGATGGATTCTATCATTTATTTCCTTTTATGCTGTTCAGCTCCTATTGTACATATTTTGTTTATTTCCGCTGTAGACATTTATGTATAGCTGAACTGTATTTGTACTAAGTAAGATCCTGTATACTGTGTAACTCTGATGATTACTTTTATCCAGTATATTCTGTTGTTCATTATCTGGTGTATTTATTTAATTCTGTTCTGCTATTATCTGTTTCTGTGTTATATTCCAAAGATAACCCTTGTTTCCGTCTGAACGGGATTTCGGGTCGTCTCAACGTGGTATCAGAGCTTTGGTTAAGCTTAGTTCTGGAATATAACATTTGAACGAACTCGTCAGATATAGAACCAGTAGTGTTCTAGGACGGGTAACTCTATACATATAGGATCAGCAATATCCTAGTATGAGTAAAGCAGAATGAAATTACTCCAGAATTAGCTGTGAGGCGAGAGCCGCTAAAGATTATCGGCAAAGAAACCAAAGAGCTGAGGAACAAGAAGGTTCACTTAGTCAAAGTGCAATGGAGTGGAGATCCGCGAGATTGTACTTGGGAAACTGAGGAGAGCATTCAGAAAGCTTATCCTAAATGCCGAGTAGATATCTCCGATTGACTCCGGTGCAAGGTACATTTACCATACTTTGCATTACCATTTAATTCTCTAATCTGTTGTTATTTTCTTTTCATGGATGTGCACTTTTATATTCTATACTCTGAATGATTTTTAAAGGAAAATAGGATTTGATCAGAATATTTTAGAAAGGTTAAAAACAAATTGGTTGGTTGTGTTGAATGATTATAGATTTATCAAACCACTTTCGACTTTGTTCCTTTTCGGGGACGAAAAGTTTTAAGTGGGGGAGATTGTAACGACCCAGAAAATCTGAACCAATTTAAAAATTTTAAATTGGCTAAAATAATGGATTTTAAATATTTAAAATAAATATTTTAAATAATGGCGATGAAAACTGAGTTTGAATCGACATTTGAAAACGAATATAATTAATTATAATTATATATAGAATTGAAAATAGCGCGGTAGTTTCGAAAATTGAATTCAAACTTCGTCGGACTATACCGGGTGCAAAACAATCCGGATTTTAGTGAAACCAAAAATATTTAAATCTGTTAGTGAATATCTTTCTAACGAATCCGACCAATCGAAATTTGATAGCGGGAATCAAAAGATATGTCCAGTTGAAAATTCTGAATAGTCGCTATGGAATTCAGGCCCTTAAAAATGGACATCTTGCAAATGACCTCGGATTTCGACGAAACCACTTTTGTTGGATCCGCAGTGTCAAGTTATTGTTAGGTTTCAAATTTCATAATTTTTCGAATCAATATGTGAGCGTGGCAAAGGAAAACGCGTTTGACCAGTTTCTGTTGATTTTAATCGACTGGAAATTGGCCATTTTTCAAACGGTCTCAGAATTTGACGAAACTAGTTTTGTTAGGACCGTATTGTCAATATGAAGCTAGAAAATATTTTTCTGGAATTTTTTTAGTTAGTATGTGACCCCGGTAATTTGAAATATGCGTTTAAAATTCAATATAGTGATTTAAATGAAAATTCAAGAGGAAACTGATTGTAACGATCAAATCAGCTTGCGATGCATATCCCATTGTGTTCGGAATGGGGGTAAAACGCTATGGGCGACAGGCGGTGGGCCTCGTTTTGAGGTCGTATGTAAAAGTCAACCTATTTGCAAAATTAAATAATTAAATAATAAAAAGGAAAAAAATAATAATTTTTAATTCCCCCCTTTATCTTCCTTTCTGCCCCCCCCCCCCCGTTCATTTTAATTTCAAACGAAAAGAAAAAAAAACCTAAAAACCTATCGACCCGCCGCTCAGCCACCAGAAGGCGCCATCGCCTCGTCGAAGAGACCCCGCCTCCGCCTGTTCCCCCTCCATCGTTCGAAGACCCGAGCCTCCAGAAGCCATCGCGAGCGATTCGAGTGCCCCCCCCAGTTCGAGACGCTGAAGCCGCCGCCCCCTGGAAGCGAGCTCCGCCTTGCCGCCGACGTCTCCAACCCCCCCTTCTTCGCACCAATGTAAGTATTTCTATTTTATTTTGTTTTTATTTTTAATTCTTAAAACTGATTTTTTATAGGATGTTAAAACTGATTTTTTTAAAGGATGTAAATACTGATTTTCATATAATGTTAAAACTGATTTTTTTAAAGGATGTAAATACTGATTTTCATATAATGTTAAAACTGATTTTTTAAAGGATAAATACTGATTTTCATATAATGTTAAAACTGATTTTTTAAAGGATGTAAATACTGATTTTCATATAAAGTAAAAACTGATTTTAAAAGGATGTAAATACTGATTTTTATATAAAGTAAAAACTGATTTTAAAAGGAAGTAAAAACTGATTTTAAAAGGATAAAAAAACTGATTTTTTTATAAAAAAAAACGTTTAAAAACTGAAATAGAAAAGGTTTAAACTTTAAAAAGAAAATGGTTTAAACTTTAAAAAGAAAAAGGTTTGAGCTTTAAATAGAAAAAGGTTTTAACTTTAAAAAGAAAAAGGTTTTAACTTCCAAAGGAAAAAGGTTTGAGCTTTAGAATGGAAAAAGATTTGAACTTTAAAAAGGAAAGGATTTGAACTTTAAAAAGAAAAATCAGATTTTTATATATTGAAAGTCGAAGTAAAAATCATATTTTTATATATTGAATAGCGAAGTCAAAATCATATTTTTATATATTGAATAGCGAAGTCAAAATCATATTTTTATATATTGAATAGCGAAGTCAAAATCATATTTTTATATATTGAATAGCGAAGTCAAAATCATATTTTTATATATTGAATAACATAGTAAAAATTCGATTTTTACATATGTAGAGAATACGGGCGAAAGCGAAAAAAGGCGAGATTGGCGAAGATTTCTAAAGGAAGAGTCATAATATTGGATAGCTATTGGTGAGATTTCTGATTTAAAAATATTATATGTGTGTGAAATGAAAGTGAATTGCTATATATATAAATATCTATATATATATATATATATACACGCCCCTCGTCCACAAACCATGGACGATATTTATTGGTTGAAATTGTTGTGAAAATTGATTGACAGCGATTGATTGTTTGGGATTGTTTGTGATTGATATTGGTTGATTGTGGTTGGAAAATACCCATTTGTGGTTGAGAAATATTTGGTTGAAACCACATAGGATTAGTTTGTGGAAATGAAATAAATATATACATGCCGCCTGCGTGCGAACTAGATGCATGACCCCCATTGTCAAAAACCGCGAGGTTTTAAGGTAGAGCGAGGAGCCGTACTAGGGACGGTCCCGGTTTAACTACCCTGCCGTTATGCTGCCGAAATTTTGGATAATATTCGTGTGTTTGAATTATTTTCATATGCTTAAACTATATTTATTCATTGAATAGAAAACGTTCATGTGTTGAATTGATATTCATTCGTTGATTAGAAATTCATGTGTTGAATGGTATTCATATTTTGAAATAAATTGTTTGATAATAAAAATCACCTTTTATCGACTATATGAACTGTGTAAAATAATCTCGTTTCAAAAGAAATTGTTTTATGATAAAAATCTCATTTTTATCACCAACTTGAAACTATATAGAAAAATAGTGTTTTGAAATGAATTGTTTTACAATAAAAATCACATTTTTATTGTATGCACAAATCGTTGGAATGTGAAGTGTTAAAAATAGCCACTTGTTCAAAATAAACATATATGAGATGAAATATTCATTAATTAGCTAATGAAATGATTTGCACCTATTTATGTAACATTAGAATGAATGGTGTTTTTAAACCAAATAGAAATCAAATATGAAGTTGAATAGAAACTGATAAATGATAAGAACTGTATATATATGTACATGCATATTCATTGAACAGGTTATAGCAAAGGGGCTAGAGAAGAGGAATAAAATTTTGTGCCCGACAAATAGGTACACATTTACTGCTTTGTTTGGGTGATGATTTTATGAGCCTGTTGGCTAGCCGCTTGGCTTTTTCTTTTTCTTTTTGAGACTAGAAGGACCGGGAAAGCTATTTGCGATTTCCCGATGCTCCCGGTGCAGGGGAGGTTATGGCGAAATTTTCCAAAATTTTAAGGTGTTAGAAAAATATTTGAAGTGAAAACGATATGGAAATCATTGAATGAACTATATTTATATAAATATATAAATATAAATAAAATTAAAACGAAACGAAGCCGTGCAGTTCATATTTTGAAACCGTGATTTCAAACGACTAGTGCGAGAAATCCGACCATTGGATTTTCCCGAAACCTCAACCGTCGGGTTCGCCTTGGAATAATCTTTCCAACGGCACCAACCTTGTAAAAATCCAACGGTTGGATTGTCTGGAATGTTTAATTCAAATCTGAAGAAAAACAGCGCCAGAAGCGATTATATTTATATATATATAAATATAATTATATATTTAATCGAATAACGACGCTGCAGTTCGTATTTTGAAATCGAAACTTCAAACGATTGTACCGGGAGATCCGACCGTCGGAATTTCCCGAAACTGGAACCGTTGGGTTCGTTTTGAAAAGACCTTTCTAATGATGTAAATTTTGCGAAGATCCAACGGTTAGATTTTCAGATATGTGTAAATCAAATCTGAAGAAAAACAGCGCCACGGCCGCCTTATGGCCCGCAGCGTCGTTTTGAATAAAATAGCTATTTTAAAATAAATAAAAATAGCGATAAATAGTTATAAAATATCATAAGCGATATGGAATGGAAATAAACTGAATTTGCTTGATTTATGTGGCTTTTGATGGTTGAATGTGTTTGGTGTGGAAATTACATTAAAGAACACAATTGGTGTTGTCGAATAATTAAACCATTGAAATAAATTGATTTGAAATTCTAAATATACGTGGATTATTTGAAAAGGCCGAGTTAATTCTCATTTCGAATAATTGACCGACGATTGAAATTCGAAGATGAAGACGATGGTCGAAGACCGGTGACCTTCACCTCGTTTGGATGGTAACCGAGGTCCTGATTGGGAGGCATCCCGAAATATGGATAATGAGTGGTGATCGTTCAGACGTACGTGTTGATCGAAGGGTTTGCGAGGTATTTAGTGCCTCCGGTTTCGTTCAGACCCAGAACGGACTTGTAAATGGACTGTGTGTTTGACATTGGAGTTTATTCTGTGTTGATTGATTTCTGTTAAATATACATCTGTTTGGCGGCGGAGAATTTATTCTTTTGCTTAACGCCCTTCTCTGAGACGCACGAGCTCAGAGGTTGTATATCGATGGACATCAGTCGCATGGCATGAATTGCCTGTGTGGCATGCTAAGATGCAGTGATCAGGGCTTCTGTTGAAAAGCAAAGTCTTGTGGTGACGATCAAAGCACCGCCTGTGTGGCGTTGCTTTGTGTATAACGTGAATTCGCGAGCCTCACACCCCGGTATGAACCTAAAACGGGAGAAGGACCTCAGGGAGGGCATGCGTTTCTTTCTAGCTAGGGTGGTGTCAGTGACCTACCAGCCCTGACATTTATATACTTTTCACCTAAGTGGTTGTTGCTGTTGTGAGGCGCCTCGGTTAGATCGGACGATCCGGGTCCGATGGAGTCATTCATTGGCTCATTCACGCCCCAAAGGGCGGGGAAACGTAGTGTTCAGGCATTTTTAATCCACATCGGTGGACCGGCCCTGTCGCTCCAAGGGTCGATGCGTTCTGATCCTGAGACACGGGCTAGAGCGTCTCGAATTCGGTAAGGACTATCTTTTGCCTTGGTTCATGACGGAAACCCAATTTCCAAATACGACATCGTGCGGTTTTGATTGTATATATATATGGCGACATGATATATGGTACCCATGCCGTCTATGATTGATAGTTATGATTTGAAATTGTTTTCAAAACATATAAACACTAGCAATAATATCAAATGCCTTTGTTTTATTCGTATCAAGCATATTTTAGCCGTTATTCGTATCAAGCATATTTTATTCTTATCAAGCATCCACAAGAGGATTTCACGGAGATTTGCAAAGACTTTAAGGCGATGGGTTGCAAGAATTTTGTTGGGATGGAGACTTCTGTTGAGGCAAGAAACTGGTTAAAGGAAACTGAAAACCTCTTTGCTATCTTAGATATAGAAGATCGTAGGAAAGTTCTGTTGGCGGTATGGTTATTGAAAGGGGAAGCTGCTTATTGGTGGGTAGTCACCACCACTACTAGACCAATTGAGACTTGGGATGAGTTTAAAAGAAGGTTTGGACTGAGGTTCTTATCGTCAGCAGAGGAGAACCTTCAGATGGAGAGGTTCCTATCACTAAAGCAAGGGGACATGACTATTAGGGAATACGTGGATAAGTTTAATCAACTTGCTCGGTTCGGTTTAGACTTGGTTAACACAGCTCAGAAGAAGGCCATGCACTTTGCTCTAGGACTAAACGAGCCATTGCGTGGTTTGGCCATATCTCATATACCCATCGGAGTGACCTTCGAGAGTTTGGTGAATGTGGCCCTACTCAATGAAGAGAATAGGAGTGACAAGAAGGAAATCAAGGTGAATGAGTTTCAAAACAAGAAAACGGGGCCCAAAAAGGAAATGAAAAAGAAGGAGGAGAAGTCTAAAGATAAGAAGGAAAAGAAGTGCTTTACTTGTGGAAGTTCGACTCATCTTGTTAAGGATTGTAAGAAGAGGAAAAGGAAGAATGGTGAATGCTTTTTCTGCGGTGAGACTGGACATTTCATCAAAGATTGCCCGAAGAAGCAAGGGCAAGGTCAGACTCAGTGTGCAAGACCGTCTGAAGGGCGAGTTCATCCCCTCAACATCGTTCTTCCAGCTTATGATCGAGGTAGTGTTTCTGTTAAAAGTCTTGTTTACATTTCTGGTTTTCCTGTTTATACTTTGTTTGATTCTGGCGCATCGCATAGTTGTTTCATCTGATCTAGTTGAAAGTTTGCACCTAAGTACTAGTCTAGTTTATGATCCCGTGTGTGTTTCAAATCCAATTGGGGTTTACACCCATTTGTCTATTATCTATGTGGATTTGAAAATCTCTATCTTGAGTATAGAATTCTCGCGTGATGCTTATATTCTCGGTTTCATGGGGTATGGGTTGATTTTGGGTATGGATTGGTTGTCCAGTTTTGGAGCCATTCTTGATTTTTGAGCATAGGGTTGAGAGGCTCATGACTCGCCTCGGTAGTACCCTAAAAATTTCTAGTAACCCTATGAGTCCCGTCATGTTGTGTTATCTTGAATCCCTCAACTCGTCTATCGATAGTTTGCAATCGGTGAGGATGGTCCGAGAATATCCTGATATCTTGGGTGAAGTGAAGGGGGTTACCCCTAAACGAGAGATAGATTTCCGCATTTATCTGGTTGATAATGCCAAGATAGTTTCGTGGCCGGTTAGGCACATGGCCCCGCAAGATGAGAGTTAAGAAAGCAAGTCAAGGAGTTGCTTGAGAAGAACTTCATTAGGCGAAGTATATCTGAATGGGGAGCGCCTGTAGTATTTACTACCAAGGCAGATGGTTCTCTTCGACTTTGTGTTGATTATCGTGAGTTAAACAAAGAGAATAGACAACCATTGCCAAGGATCGATGATTTGTTTGATCAGCTTGTAGGAACATCTGTTTTCTCTTGATCTTGCTACTGGATTCCATCAGCTCAGAGTAGCTGAGGATAGTATAGACAAAACTGCGTTCAGAACTCCAGATGGATTCTTAGAATGGCTGGTCATGCCATTCGGTTTGACTAATGCACCCGCCTACTTCGTGGACTTGATGAGTAGGGTGTCTAGGGAGTTCCTGAACGAGTTTGTGGTAGTCTTTGTAGACGATATCCTGACTTTCTTAAAGAACGAGGAAGAACATGCTAGACATCTCAAGGAGGTGATGGATACGCTTAGAGCGCATCAGTTGAAAGCCAAGTCCTCTAAATGTCATTTTGGAGAAAAAGGAGTTAGATTTCTTGGGCACATAGTTTCTAAGCAAGGCTTAGTGGTGGATCCTGCTAAAGTGGTCGCGGTTCAAAACCGAAAAAGCTCTGACGAGGACAATTGAAGTAAGAAGTTCTCTCAGTTTAATTAGTTAGTTAGCGTCCCTTGAGCTTAGACCTACCCTTCTGGATCAAGTAGGGACTTCACAGAAAGAAGACCCGCAGTTAGTCGAGATCATGGACAAGTTGATTCGAGGCGAGATGGTAAGTCACCTCGCTATAGATGACAAGGGATGGCTAAGACGCGATGAGAGAAAGAAGGTTCTTGAAGATGCACATCACCCGAGGAGGTGGCCGAGTTTGTCCCAAGGTGCATGTTGTGCCAACAGATTAAGGCCGAGTCATAAAAAGCCCGGTGGGCTATTACATCCATTGGAGGTCCCCGCAATGAAAGTAGTAAAGCATCACAAAGGATTTCGTGGATAGACTGCCTAGATCAAGGAAAGGGAATACGAGCATGTGGGTCATAGTAGGTAGACTCACGAAGAGTGCTCATTTCACTCCGGTAAAGAGCGAAAGGACTGCATCATAACTAGCGACAGTTTACTTTCAAGAAATAAAGCGGTTGCACGGGGTTCCCTAAAGGATAGTTAGTAACCATGACTCAATTTTCACTAGCCAGTTTTGGAATAGTCTACGGGAAGTCATGGGCAAGCGACTGAATCTAAGTACGACCTATCATTCACAGGCGGATGGTTCATTTCGTTCAAGCATGAGTTATAGAAAATCACGTTAGTAAGAGCAATTGGCAACGTGGATTGGTATTTCCAAGAAAAGTTCTGCTACGTGGAATACTTTATAGTAAGTAAACGAGATCCAGGATTCACTGGTGAATTTTGGGGAGCTTGCATGAAACCATGAGGTCATAGTTATGTTTAAGCCAAGAATGATAGAAGAGTAAGTGAAAGAGGAATACGAGAGGCGACAATGAAATGGGTTCCAACTCATATTGGGAAATAAGAGTTAAGAAGCCAAGAAATCATGAGGTAAAATCCGGTCAAAACATAGTGGAGTCAAGCTCAAGGAAACGTGACTTAGAAGACTGAAGGCTAGATACGCGCATCATATCTCTTTCTAAGAGTATATCCTTGATCCTTGTTTTCCGGTGGAACTTACTTGCATGTTATCTTTTACATATATCCTCTCGGTCCCGTTCTCGATCCCATTTCTGTTGTAAACTCCATAAGGGGGTGTGACTCATCGGTTAGTAATACATGTCAAGGTTTAAAGGGGTCCGTTAGGTTGACTAAACCTTTTGGGCTTTTATAGAATATGGGTTGGGTTAGGAAGGGATTTCTTGTAATCCAAAAGGAGTATATCTTGCTTATCTTCCCGATCTCTTTGTAGCATATCTTTCTTTTGCTATCTATATCGTGTTAATCTTGTCATGAGAACCTTAGGTAGAAACCCTTTGGATGAAACATGTGTTTGAAACATGTTATGCTTGATGTTTGCAAGTGGTTGCAAGTGTTTGCAAGTGGTTACTCGTGGATGCATTATACACATTAGGCACTAGATCGGCTCACACACTCCTCATATTGCATATGCATGAGTGTTTACGCTTATTCATGGATGAAATTTTTTGTGTTATCACATGGATGTTGCATATGGATGTATGTTATGTGCACACATATAGATGTTATACATTATGTTAGGAATTGCATACATATGGATTCATTTCACTAACATAATTTGCATTGATGATATTTGCATTAGATAAGTACATATACACACACCTTTGCATATGTTCATACAACATTTAGAATCTTGTAAGGACAATGATTGCTCGTGGATGATGTTTTGAGTAGATGGATGTTGGATGGTAGGATACGTTCTTCCTAACTTGAAGATTTCGGGGACGAAATCCTTTAAGGAGGGGAGAATGTAACAACCCGTATTTTCAATAACCTGTTATAACATAAATCGAGGCAGAATTTAATTTATAAATCTGAATCAAGGGAAACGGGCTATGCCATTGCGTTCGTCTCGGAAAAATACGCGAAATAGAGTCCGAGTTTTCGAAAATCGGAGTCCGTATGACCCGATTAAGGCCCAATGAAGTTTTCAGAAAATTTCAAGTTCAAAACAGATTTGAATTTCAAGTTCAAATTTCGAATTTCGGGCCTGGAAGGCTAGGCGGGAAATTTCCCGCCAAGCCAACCAAGTCGACAGGCCTGTCGACTTGGTAGTCGACTTGGTTGGACCCAAGTCGACAGCCCTGTCGACTTGGCTGTCGACTTGGTTCAGCCGGGCAGTTTTGCCTGGTGCACCATTTTGGGGTTTTGGTTAGGTTTTGGGGCCAGATTCGGTTTTAAGGGTTGAGATTGGAATTAGGGCTTAATCCTAAGGTTGAAACTAATCCTAATCTCTATAAATAAGCCCCTAACCTAACCCTAAATCATCATTAATCAACCCTACAACTAAACTATGGCAAAATCATTCCTCTCATGGCCTCCACTCTCTTCATAAAATTCTAAGTTATTTCTATGAGAGATTTTCCATGCATACAAGTGTTTTCAAGCTTGTATGAGTGTCATTAGCTTGCATTCAAGTCAAGTTTCCATATTTACATCATAAAGCAAGGGTTTTGATCATTTTGGCTCAAGGGTTTTTCTATTGGAGCTTGCATTTTGGGTTTATTTGATTGCATAAGGGCTTTGTCTCAATCTATATATATTTTTGTGTCTTCATAAGCATTGTAAGCCCTTTTCTACTTTCATATTTAAACTCTAAAGTTAAATGAATGATGCAAGTTTGGTTGATCATTATGATATGCAAGTTTGCCATGATATGCAAGTTTACTATGTCATGTTATGCAAGTTTGATATGTTATGATATGCAAGTTTGCCATGTTATGTTATGCAAGTTTGCCATGTTATGATATGCAAGTTGTCATGTTATGTATGCAAGTTTGGGTGGATCATTTTACTCATGTTATCATGTTATGCAAGCTTACCTTGAGTATATGAACGTAAATCTTCCAGCTTTATGTTAAAGGTTGCATTTTGGCAACATGTAAGTTATCATATCTCTTATGATAACTTGCATGTGAGGCTAAATGCGAACTTATGGCCATTTCTACATGTCATTTATCACCATGTATCACCAATATGCTAAGTTTGGTTTTATGCATGCTTTTGAGGCCTAAAAATGTAATATGCAAGTATATGAACATATGTACATTTCATATGCCACCATGTTAAACTTGTGGCTTCAACACCTTTTGTCATCTTTATGCCAAGTTCCCTCTTTCTATCCTTTATGCGCTATTGCGATTATGTAAGCGATGGGATTGCGTTTGGGGGTTGGGTAAACTTAAAAGACTTGAAAACATAAGATTGGGAATTTACCTATTAAGTTAGGTCTACCCATTGGGAATTTACCTATTAAGTTAGGTCTACCCAAATGCTTGAAAACTTGTAATATGTTTTGTAAACATAATGGACATGACACTTAGAAAATATAAGTGTGACCAACTCGAGGTTGGGTTGAGTTTGTAGCGTAAAACTACCCGTAACCGACCGGCTTAACTAGTTGCTACAAACAATAGGACCTAATGTGAGAAGTTGGTCATGTTGTACCTTGAACCCAAGGTTAGACCAAGTTGTGGTGTAAAGCTACCCGGAACCGACCGGCTTAACTAGTAACCGCAACAAAGTCTAATGTGAGAGGTTAAGGCACATTAATTAATTAATGCCTCATGATTAGGGTTAAGTCATGGTCCACTTAATACTTAACCAATTTGGACTTGGTGGATTAATCGGGGTTAAGTCGTGAACCCATCGTTACACTTAACCAAGTTAATCCATGATTAGTAAAAGGGTTAAACCGTACTTAACCCACTAGAAAATCCTAGCAAAGGGGGTCCACTCCAGCAGTAATCCCAAGTTTGTATCATCATGACCGTAGGGACTAGGCTAGGGTGGGGGCACGATTACTGGACTGGTATAAGCGACCAAAAACGACGGCCGGGTGGTACGCCGATGTAGTTCCGGACGGACTATGGTCGTGCACGTAGTCCGTATTTGGAGAAGTCACCCATGGGTACCAGTAGATCGAGACTGTGCACTCATGTTTATGGTGTCTATGGGTTGACACCCTAGGGCTTGATACACCCGAAGGGTGGACCCAGCATAGTCCGACTACAATCATGTTTAGGCCGTATTGACACCAACACGTGACGAGTTAGGCTTATAGGGAGCCGATCGACTAGACCGTTTGGTTGGACCTCGTATTAGGGTCACTTCATGTTATTGGACCTCGTATTAGGGTCACTTCATGTTATTGGACCTCGTATTAGGGTCACTTCATGTTATTGGACCTCGTATTAGGGTCACTTCATGTTATTGGACCTCGTATTAGGGTCACTTCATGTTATTGGGCCAAAGCTTGGGCCAAGGGATCAATACTTGTTTATTCAAGTCATGTTAGCTTGCTAGTACACCTGTGGTGCAAAAACCTTAAACCTGATTATGCGATGACACCTTTATCTACCTTGTTAGTTAATCATCATGCTAGTATGTTGTTATCCTTATGTTCATCCCTGCTTCTCATGCCAGTTAACTTTATCAGTTTACATTGATTGTAGTAGGGCTTACTCAGTCTTTTTGACTGACCTGTTTTCTTTCGCCTCTTTTCTTCCGTTTCCCCCCCCCAGGTTCTCAGGGTGGGAATATTGGAGCTTAGCTTGGATTTCGGATCGCTTGCTTGTGGGATTTTAGCTCATGTACGGTTTTGACATGAAGCTAGCTATGGTTATCACTTATTTTGGGGATAGTACTTATGTATTTCAGTTTTTCAGTTGATGTTGTTTTTATCTAGACTTGTTTATTTGGAAAGTTGACATTATGTTGTACCAGACTTGTTTTGAAATAGTTTGAAATCTTCCGCTGTTTTACTTATCTTATTTACTCTGTTTACATATATACATATGTTCTTGTTCTGCCTTGATATATCATTATGCATGTTTACCTGATTCAAACACCCCTCCAAAGTCAGAGTGCTTGCAAGAGCCACCCTGGCGGAGGTGGGGTGTTACAAGAAGAGATATACGGATACAAAGCTTTCCGGATATCGTCCCAGCTGTAAACCAGGATCCTTTGAATATAAATCTGCAAAATCAAATCTACTAGCTGCCCGTGTCAAAATAAGGGCACTTAGAGTTTCGGTTAAAACAATAAACTCCAAGTCAGTCATGGGACTGGTGTGAGAACTAAAACAGTTATTTAAAACTTTACTTTAAATCAGATATATCAAGGGACCACGCCGTATAACACGGAACGGGTTTCCTCCCAAGAATACCAGTGCATATAACAAAACCGCACAATGCTTTTTGAAAAAATTAAGCTATTATAAGACCCAGGTCCTAGCACACAATGCAACGCAAGCCGGGGGATAGGGTTTTCCCGTATAACAGCCAAACATGCTTAGTACATTTTAAAACAAATCATTTGATACTATTATAAGTGCATAGTATATAAAACAACTTCAAATCATAAGCATCAATCATAGGCGGCATGAGTACCATATATCATGTCGCCAATACTAGGCTCTACAAACAAAATCGCAAAGTCAACATATTTGGAAATTGGATTTCCATCTATGAACCGAGGCAAAAGATAGTCCTCACCGAATTCGAGACAATCTAGTCCGCCCCTCAGGCAAGTACTCAGTCAAGCCTTTGGATCGTCAGGGCCGGTCAACATGGAGTGGATTAAAATGCCTGAACATGCGTTTCCCTGCCCTTTGGGGGCGTGAGTAAGTCAACGAATGACTACTCCATCGGTCCCGGATCGACCGATATATCCGAGGCGCCTTGCAACAGCAACAACCACATAAGTCAAACTCGTCAGGGCGTGTAAAACCACTGACGCCACTTCTAACTAGAAGGAAACGCATGCCCTCCCTGAGGTCCTCTCCCGTTTCTGGTTCACACCGGGTGTGAAACTTGCGAAGTAAACGTTACACAAAGCTACGCCACAAAGGCCGTGCTTCGATCATCAACCACAAGACTTTGCTTTTCAATAGAAGTCTTGATCATTCGCCACTTAGGCATGCCACACAGGCATTTCACTCTATGCGTTTGGTATCCATCAGTATATAACCCCTGAGCTCGTACGTCTCAGAGAAGGGCGTTAAGCAAGAGAATAAATTCTCCGCCGCCAAACAGATATATATTTAATAGAAATCAATCACACAGACTAAAATCCAATGTCAGACACATAGTCCATTTACAAGTTCTTCTGGGTCTGAACGAAACCGGAGGCACCTAGTACCCCGCATATCCATCGATCTCCAAGTACGTCTGGATGATCGCCAACTGTTTCCATCTTCTTGGGTGTACATCCCAATCAAGCGTCAGTAATCACCCAAACGACGTGAAGACCTCCGGTCTTCGGCCACCATCTTCAACTTCGACTTATCGTCGTATCAGTTATTCCGAATGGGATAAACCCGGTCTTTCTGAATAACTTGCGTATATTATAAACAAGTGTTACACAAACACAACATACGCCTCATTTCAATTCATCAGTCACTAACTGTAAATTAACAAGAGAATAATTCCCCAAATATTAACCTCGAAGGCCGAAACCAACATCAGATCAATATCCAGAAAACCATTTTTCTTAGCTAACCGACGGTTAGTTTCTAAATTTCACATTCAGAGGGAAAGGTTCCCATTAATTTTATCAAAGATAAATTCCTTGAATTTATTCTTTAATCTTCTTTTGAATTTCGATTCAACTAGTCGGGATTAATGAACCTTACCGAAGTAATCATTTGTTTTAATTTCCCGATCCCAACCTATTCATCCCATGAAGTAAAACTGGTAATACTTCATATCTAACACCACGGTGTTATCGGTAAATTCAATTACCATTTCACGTTCAAATATAATTAAAGATTAACTATCGCCTGGAGCAAAACTGGTGATACTCCATTCTCGATCTTTCCAATCTAATTAAAGATTCATTAAAACTCCATTTAGTTTTAATCTTTAACTGGGTTAATCAGTGTCATTTAAAACACGGTTCACGATAAACCCAAAATCACATTTCAATCAGTCCCTAACCGTAAAATAGCAAGTGAGCAATTCCCGAAGTATTAACCCCGAAGGCCGAAACCAACATCAGATCAATACCTCTAAAACCATTCAACTTAACTAATCTCCAGTTAGTTTCTGATTTTCTTAACTCCTTTAGGTCTAAGAACAATATTATTGAAGATACCGTTCACGACAACCCAAAATCACATTCCATCAATTTTCGGGTTAAAGAACAAGTGTTATTTAAAACACTGTTCACGATAAACCCAAAAATTAATTCAAATTCGATTCCAATTAAATATTATTTAATTGGTACACTTCATTAAATCTAAATAAAAAGATTTAATCTTTTTCTCAACTGGGCTTAAGAACAGTGTTAATGAAGACACCATTCACGAGAAACCCAAATCACATTTGATATTAAATACAAGGCTCTGAATAGAAAATATATCGGCTTATATTCCATATCAAATTATACGACCAACAAATATCATATTGGAAATAACGATATATATATCTTTCAAATTTCCATAACAATATCTGTATAATCACGAAATCCAACATCGAAGTAATCCAAAGACAATTTCGATTCAAATCCATTCCAATTCAATTATTGGAAATTTTGGTTACTTTTAAAACCCTTTTCAAATTCAATTTGTTTATTTAAAAATAAATAGAATTATAATTCTAGTTCAAAGCTAGTTCATTTCGATAAAAATCTACTTTTATCTTTTCAAATATGGAGTTTTTCATCCCAAATCTTCACAAATAATTTCTTATGATTTTACACAAATTATTGATATTTTTAATAATTTTATCAAGGCCCGTACAGTCGATTTCCATCAACGGCCATCGAACTGCACTTACAACGACCTTTTCCAAATTTGATTTGGACATAATTCCAAATCCAACCGTTAGAATTCTAATTTCTAATATTTGTTAGAAAGCTCTTTTCGATACGAGCCCAACGGTTACGGTTTTAGGAGAATCCGACGGTTGGATCTCCCGCAATATCCATTTGAAGTCAGTGGTCGAAATTCATGAACTACCGCAGCGCGGCGCGTTCTATTCAGGCCATTATATTATATATTTAATATATATAATATATACTTCGTCGATTTCCTTTGAAAACGTATCATATAAATCGTTTTAAATTCGTTTTCAAAACGATTTCGACTTCTATTTCAAATTCAAATCAAAATTGAATTTTCCCTTACAAATTCGTTTTAAATCCATTTCAAATTGATTTCAGTTCAAATCGATTTTGAATTCAATTTCTGTTCGTTTTCAATTCAATTCCATTTCAATTCGAATTCATTTCTATTCAATTTCGATTCTATTCAATTTCAATTCGAATTCATTTCCATTCAAAATATCAGATTTTGAAATCACTTTCGATGTTCATTATAAAATGAATAAAATCGATATAAATATCGTTCACGTCAAAGTGGCGTAAATCTAATCAACACGGCTTCATATATTTCTATTTTCAAATATTCTATTTCAAATATTTCCTTTTCAAATATTTCTATTCAAATATTTCTTTTTCAAAACTGGAATGAGGCCCAATCAATTACCATATAATGTTAATTATATGGATTTTCTACAACACATGTATACAATAACAACGATGGATAATCAACCATCATCCAAAGTGCATTCTACACTGTATAAGCATCAAATATAAATATTCAACACTTATAACAGCCTGTCAATCAATTGATCGACATACAACTAAACAATCAGGATTAGTTTACGTCAAATATCATCCTAATACCCATGTGGGGTTTCAAACAATCAAACACAGATTTTATTTGTGCAGTTGGGAGATGTGTAAAATTTATCGTCCCAATCAATATCAGTCAAATGTGTGTATATAAACAAATCGTCCGATTTGTTTATTTTTATTTCATTTCATATACACGTTAAAAATTCTATTTTTAACTATAAAATATTTTCCACTATAAAATATTTTATTTCAACTATATAAATATTTTATTTCATTTCACATCACATCACACAATCAACTACACATCAAAATAAAACAAACAAGCATACAAGCCGTCCATGGTCTGTGGACGACGGGTGTCGGGTGCTACTAAACACCGTCTGCATCCTAGTATATATTTTAGCTAGAAATAAAATAAAATAAAGGTGAGGAGTTCTCACCGAGGGATCCACTCCTCCAGTTTTATTTCTGAATTTCTGAACATCTGGATTTGCGCACACTTCCAACATAATCTTTGTCACGCTGTTCACATTAAAAATCACATTTTTTTTATCACTCCGCTATATTTATAAAAAAAAAAATTCGCTACAACATATATAAAAATCGTATTTTATATTCTCTATCTTATAAAAATTATATTTTTAACTTCTACATTATATAAAAATATGATCTTTGCCTCATTAAAAATATGATCTTTGCCTCATTAAAAATATGATCTTTTTAATTTCAAAAATCAAATCTTGTTCATTGTTAAAAATCCAATCTTGTTTAACATTAAAATTCCAATCTTGTTTAACATACTAATAAAATCAAAGTCGAAATTCTTCTATGTATTATATATTTTAAATCAATGTTATTCATATTTTTAAATCAGTATAATTTATATAAAAATTAACCAATGCTATTTCTATTTTAGCAAAGAACATTAATCAAAATCACATCATTAACACTTAGTTAAGGGTTTTAATCTCATTACCTTTGTCTGTTTAAACTCCAGAGCTGAAACGAACTGCAGAACACCACTTTCACCACCGTCAACTTCGAGCTGCGCGCCTCCAGAGGGGGGAGAAAGGACTGTCGCGAGGTGGGGTCGGGCATCGCGGTGGGAGCTGCGTCGCCGAGGTCGTGGGGGCATCGAACGGAAAGGAGGAAGCAAAAAGGGGGAGTCGGCGTCGAGTTCTAAAGAAGGGGGTTTGGTCTTCTCGCATGAAGGAGGGAAGGGAAAGAGAGGTAGCGTGAGGTAGAGGGGAGGGATGAAGATCGGAGGGAAGGCGACGCGGTAGGGGGGGTGTTGTCGGCGATGGGTGGTGGAGCGAGGGCGGCAGCTGAGCGATTTAGGGCATAGGTTTTTATTTATTTATTTATTTACTATTTTGAATCGATGTTAACAGGGAAGGGGGCTTTGACCTGTTTAAGGGAGAAAAGAAAGGGGCCCAATTTATTTATTTTATTATATTTAAATTCTAAAAAAACAACTTTTTGTTCGAACTCCAATCGAGGCCCAATGACTATCGCCCCTAGCTAATTACCCCCATTCCGAACACAATAGGATATGTTTCGCAAGCCAATTCGCTTGTTACGATCAGTTTTCATTGAATTTACATTTAAATCATTATACTGAATTTTAAACGTACATTTCAAATTACCGGGGTCACATACTAACTCGAAAAATTCCAGAAAAATATTTTCTAGCTTCGTATTGACGATACGGTCTTAACAAAACTAATTTCGTCAAATTCTGAGACCGTTTGAAAAATGGCCATTTTCCAGTCGATTAAAATCAACTAAAACTGGTCAAACGCGTTTTCCTTTGTCACGCTCACATATTGAATCGAAAAATTACGAAATTTGAAACCTAGCAATAACTTGACATCGCGGATCCAACAAAAGTTGTTTCGTCGAAATCTGAGGTCGTTTGCAAAACAGCCATTTTTAAGGGCTGCAATTCCATAGCGACTATTCTGAAATTTCAACTGGACATATCTTTTGATTCCCGCTATGAAATTCCAATCTTTCGGATTCGTTGGAAAGATATTCACAAATAGATTCAAATATTTTTGGTTTTGCTAAAATCCGGTTTATTTTGCACCCGGTACATTCATTTGAATGTTGAAATCGAATTATCAAACTACCGCGCCATTTTCAATTCCTTTTATAATTTAAAATAAATATTTATATTCTAACGATGATCTATATAATATATACGTTTGAATTCTATTCAAAATAAATTTTTCGTCGATATTATTTAAAATAATTCATTTTAAATAATCAAAATCCATCAAAATTGTCAAAATAAAAATTTTAAACTGGCTCAGAATTTCGGGTTGTTACAATCTCCCCCACTTAAAACTTTTCGTCCCCGAAAAGGAACGAAGCCGAAAGTTGGGGAAGTTTGGGTCGTTTCACCTAGATACGAGTCATGATAGTGTATGGAGTTTTGCTAGAACCGGGGTTTCCATTATCCTTTGAAAGGATGGTATGTCGTGGCCCATCATACGATTAACGATGATTTCATGGCAAGATAGGCAGTGATAGCCAGAGTCATGGATGTTGATTGTTTTGCTTGTATCATCTTATGTAGATTGTTCGAAATCGAGGGAGATATCTCTTGGGTGCTTATCTGATGTTGGTTTCTTCCTTCGGGGTTTGTGCTTGGAAGATGTTGAACTCGATTAGGATGGTTTGCGCTTGATTATTTGTTGCTATGGATATACTGTTTGTTTTCTTCTTTAATTCTCTGGGAAAGGCTATCACCGCCAGATGTGGAGGTGACGGGTTTGGGTTTCTTCTCTATTGATGTGTTGGTAGATTAGATGATTGATCTACCTACTCTCATATATTTTTATTGATGATGTTAGATAGTTGTTTTATCGCTCATTAAGACTATTGTATGTTCCCTCTTATTACCTTGGGATGTTCATTGATGATACTATGGATGAGCATACTAGGTAGCAGGTATCAGGTAGTAGATCTTGATGAGCACGATGATGCTGAGCGACGATGAGCTGTAGGCTGACATATTATTTTCCTACTACAATACTTGTTTTTTTTGCTTTCATGTTTGATGTATGCTACTCTGAGCGAACTTTTAGTGTAACGACCCCATTCCCCGCACTAACGGCGGCAACGGTAATCTTTGGAATATAACACATAAACAGATAATAGTAGAACAGAATTAAATAAATACACCAGATAATGCACAATAGAATATACTGGATAAACATAATCATCAGAGTTACACAGTATACAGGATCATACTTAGTACAAATACAGTTCAGCTATACATAAATGTCTACAGTGGAAAACAAACATAATATGTACAATAGGAGCTGAACAACATAAAAAGAGATAAATGATAGAATCCATCTTCAGCTCCAGCTATCTAGAGAAAGCCAGCTAAACCTGAATACAAGGCTGCCCGAGTAGAAAAAGGGGCACCCGAGTTTGAAAGTGAAACAAACTACGAGTCAGTCATGGGACTGGTATGAGAAATCCACTCAACACATTTAAAATATGGCTAATCACAGGACCACGCCACTTTCGTGGAACGGGTTTACTCCATTGGACTGCCAGTGCTTTAAATAAAGTAAATCTTTAAACATCGCAATGCTTTATATAAAAATGAAGCCATTATAAGACTCAGTTCCCACCACATAATGCAACGCAAACCGGAGGATATAGATTTACCTTATAATGGCCAGAATAGGCTTGATATGAATAAAACAAAAGCATTTGATATTATTACTAGTGTTTATATATTTCAAAAGCAATTTCAAATCATAAGTATCAATCATAGACGGCATTAATGCTCCATACCACTATGTCGCCGTATATAGGTATACAATCAAAACCGCACAGTCACGTATTTGGAAATTGGATTTCCGTCATGAACCAAGGCAAAGGATAGTCCTTACCGACTTCGAGACTATCTAGCCCGAGCCTTAGAGTTAGAGCGCATCGGCCCTTGGATCGTCAGGGCCGGTCCACCGATGTGGATTAAAATTCCTGAACACTGCATTTCTCCGCCCTATGGGGCGTAAATGAGCCAATGAATGACTCCATCGATCCCGGATCGACCAATATTTCCGAGGCTCCTCGCAACAGTAACAACCACATAAGTCAAACTCGTCAGGGCGTGTAAAACCACAGACGCCACTTCTATCTAGAAAGAAACGCATGTCCTCCCTGAGGTCCTCTCCCGTTTCTGGTTCATACCGGCGTGTGAGGCTCGCGAATTCATGTTATACACAAAGCTACGCCACACAGGCGGTGCTTTGATCATCACCACAAGACTTTTCTTTTCAACAGAAGTCCTGATCATTGCATCTTAGCATGCCACACAGGCAATTCACACCGTGCAACTGATGGCTATCAATCACACAGAATGAATTCCAATGTCAGACACACATTCCATTTGCAAGTCCGTTCTGGGTCTGAACGAAACCGGAGGCAATATATACCTCGCAAACCCATCGACCTCCACGTACGTCTGGACGATCACCACTCATTATCCATATTTCGGGATGCCTCCCAATCAGGACATCGGTTACCATCCAAACGAGGTGAAGATCTTTGGTCTTCGACCACCGTCTTCATCTTCGATTTCTTATTTTCGATTCAGTTATTCAGAATGGGATAAACCCGGTCTTTCTGAGCAACTCGCGTATATAATAAACAAGTGCTACAAAAACACTACCATGCATCATTTCAATTCATTAGTCACTAACCATCAATCAGTAAGAGAACGATTTCCCAAATATTAACCCCGAAGACCGAAACCAACATCAGATCAATACCCAAGAAACCATTCGATTTAGCCAACCTTTAGTTAGTTTCTAATTTTCACATCCATATTGTTTATAATATTTAATAACGATTTATCGCTATTTTTATTTATTTTAAAATAGCCAATTTATTCAAAACGACGCTTCGGGCCATAACGCGGCCGTGGCGCTGTTTTTCTTCAAATTTGATTTACACGTATCTGAAAATCTAACCATCGGATCTTCACAAAATTTACATCATTAGAAAGATCTTTTCAAAATGAATCCAAAGGTTCCAGTTTCGGGAAAATCCGACGGTCGGATCTCCCGGTAAAATCGTTTGAAGTTTCGATTTCAAAATACGAACTGCAACGTCGTTATTCGATTTAATATAATTATATTTATATATATAAATATAATCGATTCAGGCGCTGTTTTTCTTCAGATTTGAATTAAACATTCCAGACAATCCAACCGTTGGATTTTTACAAAGTTGGTGTCGTTGGAAAGATATTTCCAAAGCGAACCCAACGGTTGCGATTTCGGGAAAATACGATGGTCGGATCTCCCGCACTAATCGTTTGGAATCACGGTTTCAAAATACGAACTGCAGCTTCGTTATTCGATATATTTCAATTCTATTTATATATATATCGATTCTTTGATTTCAAAGCTATATTCTTTTCATACATTTGATAAAAATGATATTTTTATCTAACATACATTCACTTCGACACTTCACTATTCTTAACAATTCATGTATATAGTAAAAATGTGATTTTTATTGTAAAACGATTTATTTCAAAAAATTACTATTTTATATAGTTAATATAGGTGATAAAAATAGGATTTTTATTATAAAACAATTTACTTCTAAACAAGATTATTTTATATAGTTTCATATTGATGATAAAAATAGGATTTTTATTATAAAACAATTTCTTTCAAAATATGAATACCATTCAACACATGAATTTCAATTCAACGAATGAATATCGATTCAACACATGAAGGTTTTCTATAGTTTATATATATAGATAAAAAGGTGATTTTTTTGTTAAAACAATTTATTCAAAACACGAATACCATTCAGCACAAGAATTTTAATTCAACGAATGAATATCGACTCAACACATGAAGGTTTTCTATAGTTTATATATATGGATAAAAACGTGATTTTTATATTTAAAACACGAACACCATTCAACACATGAATTTTCAATTCAACAAATGAATATCGATTCAACACATGAAGGTTTTCTATAATTTATATATATAGATAAAAATGTGATTATTATTGTTAAAACAATTTATTCAAAGCACGAATACCATTCAACACATGAATTTCAATTCAACGAATGAATATCGATTCAACATATGAAGGTTTTCTATAGTTTGTATATATATAGGGTAAAAATGTGATCTTTATTGTTAAAACAATTTATTTAAAACACGAATGCCATTCAACACATGAATATGATTCAACGAATGAATTTTTATTCAACACATGAAGGTTTTCTATTTAACAGACGAATATAGTTTCAACACAGGAAAATAATTCTAACGCATGAATATTATTCAAAATTTCGGCAGCATAACGACAGGGTAGTTAAAACCGGGACCGTCCCTAGTACGGCTCCTCGCTCTATCTTAAAGCCTCGCAGCTTTTGACAATGGGGAATCATGCATCTAGTTCGCATGCAGGCGGCATGTATATTTTTTTCATTTCCACAAACTAATCCTATGTGGTTTCAACCAAATATTTCTCAACCACAAACGGGTATTTTTCAACCACAATCAATCAATTTCAACCACAAACAATTTCACTCAACCATTCGCTATCAATCAATTTTCACACCAATCACAACCAATAAATATCGTCCATGGTTTGTGGACGAGGGGCGTATATATATATATATATATATATATATATATATATATATAGCATTTCACTTCTATTTCAACACATATATATAATTTTTACAACGCATATATAACTTATACATTGAACGTACAACTTATACAACGCTTATACAAGAGGTGTACAACGCTTATATAACTCATACATCGACTATATAATTTATACATCATCGTTTTCCATATTGTTTATAATTTAGAAATCTCACATTGGGTTCCACTCCATCAAAAATAGCAGAAGGCTCAGAAAAATATGCGGTCTCTTCTAGAATGTAGAAGACGTCCACACAGTCACGATGTTTCCTGTTTCATCGATTTTCGTCAACACATGAGAAAGATACAATTTTTCAAAGTTTGCAACGGTTTAAAGATGTTAAAACAGTTCAAAATTATCATAGCCGTACCTCTCAAAAATACTTCAAAACTAGGTTTTGGGTTTTCGTCAAATCCGGGCGGCTTGAGACCGAATCACCTACGCCACGACGAAGAGCTTGGAGTGGCGCGTCATCGCCTGGGAGGGGGTTGAACTCGGTAGTCGGAGCTGCCCATAGCGGCGGTTGAAAGTCGGGATCTTCCTGGTGCCGATTTTCCCAATCCACACAACGAAAAAATCCCAACCAGGTATGGATTTGAAGGGCTCGGGGAGATCTTCAAAAAGTTCAACTGTGGCACGAGCTAATTCGGCGTGGATTGTGAGAAAAAGAAGAGAGAAGGATTGAAGAGGGTTACGCCTTTAATCGACTGTCGGGGAGAGAGAAAAGGAATTTTCTAACCAATGAGATTTTTTTATTAATTTATATATTTTTAAATTTCTAAAATACCCCTTGTCACACACGAACACCAATTTAACCCCAACGACTATCGTCCTTAGCGTTTCACCCACATTTCGAACACAATGGGATATGTTTCGAAGGCCCATTCGAATGTTTCAGTCAGTTTCCATTCAAATTAAAATATAAAACATTCAATATTCGATTTGAACGTACATTTCAATTTGCCGGGGCCACAAAATGATTCGAAAAATTCCCGAAAAATAAATCTAGCTATGTTTTGACGATACGGTCCTAACAAAACTAGTTTCGCCGAATTCTGAGATTGTTTGTAAAATGGCCCTTTTCTGGTCGATCCAATTTAACTTTAATTGACCAAAACACATTTTACTTTCCACGCTCTCATACTAGCTTCAAAAATTATGAAATTTGAAACCTAGCAATAACTTCACATCCCGGATCCAACAAAAGTGGTTTCGCCGAATTCCGAGGTCGTTTGCAAAATGGCCATTTTCTCGGGCTATATAAATTCCATAGCGACCTTTCTGAAAATTTATTTGGCCATAACTTTTGCTTTCCGCTATGAAACTCGATTTTTCAGATTCGTTAGAAAGGTATGCACTAACAGATTTAAATATTTTTGGTTTCACTCAAATCCATTTTGTTTTGCACCCGGTACAGTCAGTCAAAGTTTGAATTCAAATTTTTGAACTACCGCGCCATTTCAGGCCTTGTTTATTATTCAAAGTAATTATATTTATTCTCAACTTCGATTCAAACTTGCTTTTCATCATTATTATTTAAAATATTTATTTTAAATATTTAAAACCCACTATTTTAGCCAATTTAAAAATTTTAATTTGGTTCAGATTTTCCGGGTCGTTACACTCTCCACCACTTAAAACTTTTCGTCCCCGAAAAGGAACAAAGTCGAAAGTGGTTTGATTAATCAACTCTACGTTCAATCTGGCTTCCATTCTCCAACTTTCAGTTTCTGAGAATTTTCAAATTCTTCAAAAAAATTGGCTAGCACCCGGAATTTTCGAAAAATTTCGCCATAACCTCCTTTGTACGGGGAGAGATTTGGAAATTTATTGGGCCATATTAGGTACCCAATAAATCCTAATAAGCATACACATATTTATAGTGATATATTCTGGTGTTTACAAGGGAGCGTGTATTGATAATAACTCTTGAGAATAAATTCTTGTCACCCTGTCAAAGCCTGAGGGAGTGTGTATTTTAATAGCTCCAAGGGATAAATCCTCGTCACCTCGTCCCGTGTGGGAAATAAATAACCCATGTGCCGTATCTAATGACTATAGAGACGTGATTATTGTCAACTCCAGACCTATGTGGGGTTTTTATTAATCTGGCAATTTTATCGTTACAATTTTATATGTCCATATCAGTCATCAGTTCAACCTGTAAAATATAGTCATCGCCATACAAGCCTCTCGCTCGTATGGTAAATCTTCCACCTCGTCACACAAGCTCCAAATGCTTATGTGGTATATGATGAAGTATGCCTATCTTCAGAAGTATGCCATGCAGTGTAGTTCAAAATTAATTGTTACTATCCTATGGCGATGTTTATTATTTCGCACAGAACAACCAGCACTCTGCATCCAATGGCATTCACAGGAGTTGATATAATAATATTTCGCATCCAACTCATTAAGGTTTACCTATTTGTCAGGCACGCAAATAAATTATTTACTCAACAACTATCCAATTACCTGTTCAAACATATATAATGCACAAGTATATATTTCTATCTATTTTCTAATCAGTTCAATGTGTGATTTAATCGAATAAATTCTACTATTCATTCCATTATTGATTAAATTAACTATCGTTTTAATAATTTAATTAATCAAATCTACTATCACACAATACAAAAAACAATCAAATTGTTTTTAACTTTTCAAAAATATACTAATCAATTTCTATACTCTCTTAAAATCATTCAGGATATAGAATTAAAAGTGCACATCCACGGAAAGAATATAACAACAGAGTAGAGAACTAATTGGTAATGCAAACTATGGTAAATGTACCTTGCACCGCAGTCAATCAGAGATATCCACTCGACACCTAGGATAAGCTTTTTGAATGCTCACCTCAGTTTCCCAAGTACAATCTCTCGGATCTCCACTCCATTGCACTTTGACTAAGTGAACCTTCTTGTTCCTCAGCTCTTTGGTTTCTTTGCCGATAATCTTTAGCGGCTCTCTTCTCACAGCTAATTCCAGAGTAATTTCAATATCCTGTTGAGCTGCTTCTTCCACGATCAAGTCTGGATCATGAACGTGCTTTCGAAGTTGAGATATGTGAAATACATCATGCACTCCAGGCAACCAATCAGGCAATTTAACCCTATAAGCGAGAGTTCCGATCCATTCCAGAATAGGAAACGGGCCAATGAATTTGGGCGCCAACTTACTAGTTTTACCGAACCGGATAACTCCTCTCATCGGCGATACTTTCAAATATACATAGTCGCCAACTTCAAACGATATATATCTCTCCTTCTCTTATCGGCATAGCTTTTCTGGCGGTTTTGAGCGGCGAGTAATCGTTTCTTAATAAAATCGACTTTGTCGGCAGATTCTCGGATCATATCAGGTCCCAATACAAGTCTATTACCGAGTTCGACCCAACAAGCAGGAGATCGGCACGGTCTTCCAATAATGCTTCGAATGGAGACATTGTCAGGCTCGCCTGGTAGCTGTTGTTATATGAGAATTCAGCCAAATGTAAATGGTCTTCCCATGATCCACCGAAATCTAGAACACAAGCCGGCAATAGATCTTCTAGTATACGGTTCACCCTCTCAGTTTGACCATCTGTCTGAGGATGATAAGCGGTGCTCAAGTTCAGCTTCGTTCCCAGTTCTACTTGGAATGCCTCCCAGAATTTGCTAGTAAATATTATATCCCTATCACTAACTATACTGATCGGCACTCCGTGTAGTCTAACAATTTCCTTGAAGTAAATCTACGCCAGACTCTGAGCAGTTCTGTTTGATCTGACAGGTATGAAATGGGCGGTCTCCGTGAAGCGATCTATGATCACCCAAATACTGTCATTTCCTTTTCTGGTTCTGGGCAAACCATCAATAAAGTCCATGGAAATATGTTCCCACTTCCAACCTGGAACGTCAAGCGGTTGTAACAATCCAGCCAGTTTCTGTTGGTCGCTTTTGACTAGCTGGCAAGTAGGGCATCGGCTAACATATATTGAAACGTCTCTTTTCATAGCCTTCCACCAGAATGTTCACTTGAGATCGTTGTACATTTTGGCCACACCGGGATGGATGCTTAGCTTGGATTTGTGACACTCGTCTAACACTTCCCTTTTTAACTTTGGGATGTCGGGAACACAAATCCTTCCTTTCAATCTCAGGATTCCATCGTTATCTATTTGAAAACACGAGGGTTCGCCTTTCTGAATCCTTTTGATCATATCCTTAATAAAGTTATCCTCCTTCTGAAGAATAGATATTTTGTCAATCAAGGAAGTCGTAATAATAAAGCTAGCGATCATTACATTCTTTCGACTCAGCGCATCGGCCACGACATTGGCTTTCCCTGGAGTGTATAGAATCTCAAAATCATATGCTACAAGGAACTCTAGCCAACGTTGCTGCCTCAGATTCAGGTCTTTCTGGGTGAAAAAATACTTCAATGACTGATGGTCTATATACAGTTCGAATTTCTCACCCAGAAGATAGTGTCTCCAGATTTTCAAAGAGAATACGATAGCCAATAACTCAAGATCATGAGTTACATAGTTTTTCTCGTGCGGCTTCATCTGGCGGCTAGCATAAGCAATCACTTGGCCTCTTTGCATTAACACTGCGCCAAGGCCCTCTCTAGAGGCATCTGTCCAGAACTTTAAATCCTGATTGCCGTCGATAATGGTTAACACTGGAGTGGTCATTAATCTTAACTTTAACTCCTCAAAAGCCTCCTCACTCTCTGGAGTCCATCTGAATTTTGAGTGCTTCTTTGTAAGCTTCATTAAGTGACCAGATATCTTCAAAAAGTTTTTAACGAACTTCCGGTAATAACTAGCCAACCTGTAACACCCCACACCCGCTATAGTCACTCACTAAGGGAATGCCATAGCATCGGTGGAGTATTTTTAGTGAGTATAGAACAGTAAAATTACAACAAGACAGATATAATGTAATACTTGAAAATTTAAAACATCATCTCATAGCAGCGGAAAGTAAAACATGTTTGGTTACATCATAAAACCATAACAAGAGTCAAGTACAAAATATCCATCCTGAATAAAATAAGTACATAATCCCACTACTCATAACAAATAGCCATAACAGAAAAGATAAGATAAGCTGAGCTCTACATCTACGGTCCAAGCTCCAAGAGGTGGATAAAGCAAACTGATCAAAGCCCACTAGCACTAGGCCCAACCTGAGGACCTGAAGGAAAAAGATAAAAACAACGGGGGTCAGACATAAGCCTGAGTGAACCCTATCTCCTTAATAATACAATTATTAAAGTAATTAGGGTATGATATGAACTCGGTATGGTATCTTTGGGGATAATGACTACACTAAGTTGCCCACGAACACAGGACGAACTAAGATAACCGTAAAGACGCATCTACCCACCCAAGGATAATTACTAACTGCACCACACCAGTCATTCCTACTTAAAAGGTGATCCCTTCCAAAGACTTAGAGAATTTCCCCAGTAGTTTCATGTACCCCTAGCCCACTACATAGGTGCCGTCTGCCCCTATCTCCACTAGGTGTACCCGGTAATTCTTACCCAGTAGTTTCATGTACCCCTACATAGGTGCCGTCTGCCCCTATCTTCATTAGGTGTACCCACTACTTCCCAAGCGATCGGCTCCCTACCGTAGATACCCGTGCTGGTCCCACAGTGGGGTGTATCACTCCCCTAAAGTGGCTACCCAATACTAACGGTGCACGGCTTTATATCTACACGATGCAACAACGGCTTATCTACCAGCCCGGGCCCACACACGCATATGAAACCCGTTGGACTTGCGTTGCCACCGCTAACCCGTTTTGGCCTCTTATAATCAAGCCCAATATGCGTGTCCCGTCACTCGACTTGGGTCGAGCCCACAAAGATACGTTAGGGATATTGGTTGAAATGGGCCCCCACAAGCTACCCACCAGAGCTTGTTATTAATTCAGTGTTCCCCACTTAACCCTTTAATCATGTTTAATTACATGTTTCACTTGGTTAAGTATTCTAATCGTATTTTCTATTGCCACCCAAGGCAACCCACTAGATTCCACATGCCACCCAAGGCAACCACCAAATTTCCTCATGCCACCCAAGGCACCCACTTAACCCCTCATGTCCCACTACATGCTATTATGGTTAAGTGTTTCTTAATTAATTAAGACCGTGATCTCCCGTAAAGACCTCCCACATTAGACTGGCTGTTATGACCGCCTGGTTAAGCCGGTAGAGTCCGGGCAGTCTTACGTCATAACAGAGTCTAACCTCGTGTCTTTACCTTAATCACGTATTTAATTTATGGCTAAGACCTCTCACATTGGGCTGACATTTGTAGCAACTGGTTAAGCCGGTCGGGTCCGGGCAGTTTTACACTACAAATGAGTCCAACCTCGTGTCTTAGTCGATTAATTACACCTAATTAATCACCCCCATATTAATTATCCCTAATTAATATCAAGTTTCATAACATGGGTAGACCTAACTCAATAGGTAAATTCCCATGGGGTAGACCTAACTCAATAGGTAAATTCCCACTTATGTTAATTAATTTTTTTATGGTATGCTTAATCATACCCATTTCAACATACTTTTAATTAACATATTAATTAACCCCATCGTTCCCCACGTAAATCGTCATTATGACATAACATAATAAAGGGAAGATTTACCACACATAACATGGGTTTAGCATATAACTTTATCATGGGTTAAGAGGATGTCAACTTGCATATATGAGCATGTATTAACCCAACTATATTCAACCCAAACTTGCATATTATCAAACATGTGTCTTACATAACATGTTGCATATGAACTTACATATCATCAAACATGTGATTTGCATAACATGTTGCATATGAACTTACATATCATCATACATGTGATTTGTATAACATGTAGAACTTGCATTTTAGCATATACTTAACTTGCATAAGCACTAACATACTTGCATAAGCATTCATATACTTGCATAAGCTTGCATATCATGTTAAACTTGCATTTCAACATATACATAACTTGCATAAACATTCACATACTTGCATAGGCTTGCATATTATGTTAAACTTGCATTTCAACATATACATAACTTGCATAAACATTCACATACTTGCATAGGCTTGCATATTATGTTAAACTTGCATTTCAACATATACATAACTTGCATAAACATTCATATACTTGCATAAGATGTTAAACATGCATATAAGCATATACATGACTTGCATAAGTACTCACATACTTGCATAACATGTTTGCATAATGGATCCATATTCACTTAGTGTTTTGCATCATAAACATCATGAAACAACTTGCATAAAAATATCATGATTACATATTATGAAACTTGCATGACATAAGGCATATAACTTGCAAAACACATAATATTCACTACATCAAGCTTGCATAAATATATGGATCCACAAACATAGCCATACTTTATCACATCTTATCATAATCAATTCAATAATTGATTATTAAGGGGATAGAAGCTCACCAAAACAAGATTAGCAAGTTAAATGAAGCAAATCCCAATGATTAAGTAGAAGAAGATGTAGATTAGCTTGCAAACCCTCTTAGGATTTTTAGTGGAGGCTCTCCAATTTTCTAAGTGGTGGCATAATGGCCTTAGATCTATTTTTGGTAAGGATAAGGGGGGTATTAGGGTGTATATATAGATTAGTTAGATGTTTTAGGACCATAGGATATACCCTAGAACCAATCCTAGCCTTTAAAGCATGTCTTGGGGAAGAAGTCAAGTGTAGGAACCATTTAGGGCAAAAAAAAACAGCCCAAAACTCATCCCGGGCCTCAAAACATGAGCAGTTTTCGTTTTTGATTTTTCGTGAAACTTTGACGGGCCATAACTTGGTCATACGGACTCCGATTTACGAAAACTCGGACTCTATTTCGCGTATTTTTCCGAGACGAACGCAATGGCACAGCCCGTTTCCCCTGATTCAGAATATTAAATTTAATTCTGCTCTGATTTATGTTATAACAAGTTATTTAACATACGGGGTGTTACATTCTCCCCTACTTAAAGGATTTCGTCCCCGAAATCTCTAAGTCAAGAAGAACGTATCCTACCAACCAAACAACCATCTACTCAACCATCAAACACTGGCATCCATTGTCCTTAAAGTTTCTAATGTTGTATGAACATATGCAAAAAGTGTGTGTATATGTTCCCTATCTAATGTATGAACATATGCAAACCATGATAGTGCCATGCATCCATTATGTATGCGAGAAAACCCTATCGACACATACAATATCTACATGAGTGCACAATCATTCATCAAAATGCATCATCCATGTGATAACACAACCATTATACATCCATAAATATATTTTCCTACACACAATTTTATATGCAATATGCAATATGAAGTGATTGAGCCGATCTAGTGCCTAAAGTGTGTGTATATGCATCCACGAGCAACCACTAGCAAACACTTGCATCCACTTGCATCCATCAATCATAATATGTCTCAAACACATGTTTCAACCATAGGTTTACCCTATCTAAAAGGTCAAAGGTGCTAACGAGAGGACATACTAAGGACAAGATAAGTACAAGATAGGCAATAAAGGAGAAGTTAAAGAACATACTCTCGAAAAGAAAAGGGTACAAAGAACGCATCTTCTCTTCCGTCTCCCAAGTAGCATTGCTCTCATCATCTCCCCATTGCACTTTGACTAGCTGAACCTCTCTGTTTCTCAACTTCTTAATCTCTGACCCAAGGATGCGAGTAGGAGCTCGTCGAATCGTCGCATCACGCTCTACTTCCACTTCTCTAAGCAAGCTCGGCTCTACCACCTCTGCGGTCTCATGTAGGCACTTCCTCAAATGTGACACATGGAAAACATCATGTATACCACTAAGTCTGTCTGGCAACTCCACCCTATATGCCATCCGTCCAATTCTTTCCTTGACAGGAAACGGTCCTACAAACCTCGGTGCTAACTTCCCAGCGGATCCAAAGCGAACAACATTCCGTAATGGAGACACTTTGACAAAAACCATGTCCCCAACTTCAAACTCAAGATCAGTCCTCCTCTTATCTGCATAAGATTTCTGTCTGTCTTGCGCTGCTTTCATCCTTCTTCGAATCAAATCAACCTTCTCTGAAGTCTCTCTAACCATATCGGGCCCTAGCAAGATCTTATCCGTAGATTCCCACCAACATGTAGGTGATCGACAAGGCCTTCCATAAAGAGCTTCAAAAGGTGCCATACCAATACTGGACTGAAAGCTGTTATTATATGCGAACTCCACCAGTGGAAGATGCTCTTCCCATGTACCTCCAAAATCTAAGATACAAAGCCTCAAAAGGTCTTCTAGAACACGATTCACCCTCTCAGTCTGGCCGTCTGTCTGAGGATGATATGCGGTGCTCAGACACAATTGAGTCCCCACTCCTTCTTGCAAACTTTTCCAGAACTCGCTAGTGAAGATAGGATCTCGATCACTAACTATGCTAGAGGGTACCCCATGCAATCGAACTATCTCTCGAAGATATACAGAAGCTAGCCATGGAGCGGTCCTCTTGCTCTTCATAGGTATGAAATGGGCGCTCTTAGTAAGTCTATCTACCACCACCCAAATTCTTGTATTACCCTTCCTCGACCTGGGTAACCCGTCAATAAAATCCATCGAGACGCTATCCCACTTCCATTGCGGAACCTCCAATGGGTGAAGCAACCCACCTGGTTTCCTTTGCTCCGCCTTCACTTGCTGGCACACCAAACATCGAGCGACATACTCGGCCACATCTTTCTTCATACCGGCCCAGAAGAAAACCCTTTTCATGTCTTGGTACATCTCGTCCCCACCGGGATGAATGGTCATCCTAAAACGGTGTGCATTATCAGGAATAACCTTCCTCAAACCCTCATCTTGCGGTACACAAAGTCTACTGTCTCTACACAAGCACCCCCTATCATCTAGGGTGTACCTACTCAAATGGCTGGACGACTCCCCCCCTTATGAGCTTTTCTACTAACTCAACCAACTGTGGGTCGTCCCTCTGTGCTTCTACAATTTGCCCCAAAAGAGTAGGTCTAACTTCCAAGGAAGCTAGCAAACCGGGTACACAATTAACGGAAGGTCTGAAATCCATCATAGAAATAAACTCTAGGCTCCTTCGTTCAACGAACCACAAACTCGAGGACAATCCCTTTTTCTACTTAAGGTGTCCGCTACCATGTTACCCGTGCCAGGGGTATACGCTATCTCAAACCCATAGGATGCTAAAAATCCCATCCACTTTTACTGTCCTAAGATTATGTGCTTGAAGAGCCTCCAGCACTTCCCTAAGATGTAGGGCATGCTCTTCTCCACCAGGATATCATCCAAAATCATCACAGCTATCCATCCCTCACGCAGACCACCCTAATCGAACTCGGCATTCCCCCAAATGCAAGCCCCAAAGGCCTAAACCAATATCAGACAAACACCCAAGGGATACCTCCTTCGAATTCAGACGACCTTCGTGAGATGATACTAGTAAAAACGGCTAAATAATTAAGCCCCTTGTCCAACCCTGGATGTCCCCGCCATTCTTACTCCAAAACCACCGTTTTTCCCTAACTGGCTTTGCTCCTAGAAAAGACCAAGATGTCATCCACAAAGACCATCACAACTTATTTAGGTACTCCTTGAACACCCTTCTTATCAAATCATCAAAGTATACGGGGGCGTTCGTCAAACCCAATGGCATCACCAGCCACTCATAAAAAAAATCATCCGGAGTCCTAAAGGCAGTCTTCTCTGTACTATCCTCAGCCACTCTCAACTGATGAAATCCCGTGGCTAAGTCCAACTGCGAAAATACTGAGGCGCCCACTAACTGATCAAAGAGATCATCAATCCTCGACAATGGGTGTCTATTCTTCTTTGTGAGTTTATTTAGCTCTCTTTAGCCTACACAAAGTCTGAGGGACCCATCCGCCTTCGTGGCAAAAACTACTGGAGCGCCCCACTCCGATATACTTCGTCTTATGAACCCCTTCTCAAGCAAATCGCCTACTTATGGAGTTCCCTCCTCTCACGAGGAGCCACGTGGCACACTGGCCAAGACACTGGTTTAGCCTTACCCACCAGATATATTTGGGAGTCAATTTCCAGCTCCGGAGGTAAGCCCTTCACCTCCTTATACACATCCGGGTATTCCCGGACCGCTCTAACAGATCACAAATTCTAGACCAACATGTCAAGCGATTCTAGATAACTTAGCATAACAGATTCTATGGGATTACAAGAGATCTCGAGAGTGTTACCCAAGCGGCCCATAAGCCTAACAACTCTCCCTCCAAAATCAAAAACGGCACCCCTACTGGATAACCAGTCCATGCCCAGAACTAACCCATAGCCCGTGAAGCCCAACAAGCATCACATCTAAACTCAATGCTAAGTATAAAAACTTTCAAACCCAACCACACCATGGAGCCCAATTGGGTTTGAAACAACTAAGGGATCATCAACCAAACTGGTGTCTAAGTGCAGTGACTCAACTATCAATGGTGAGATAAACGAACTCGATATATCAGGATCAAATAAAGTTTGAATCGGATAATAAAGAAATCCAAATTCCAACCTAGACGGTCTTATCCCCATCTGGTACCTTAGTCGTGAGGGAATACAATTACCCCCCAGAAGATTCCATACCTTGCCCTTGCTTCTTTGGACAATCCTAATAACGTGTCCTATTCCTCTCAAAAGGATAACTACTAGCCTTCCTCTTCCCTATTCTCCACTCACAACCTCCCACCAATGAGGTTTCACCCTTCATTAACCAAACAACTATTTGAGCCTTCCTCTCTTCTTGAACCAACTTCTAACCAGATTTACGTCTGAGTCCCTTGAAGTGGTTTTCCATCCTTATCCATCTTAGAAAGATCATCTATACGCGGAGGGGAAACTCAAAATGAGAGAGAGGAAGAGATTCAAAATGGAGAATTCGAAAGATATAGATATGGCTATTGGGGATTATGCTTTTCTTTCAAAAACTTTTCTCTTAAAAGACATGTTTTCGAAAATACTCCTTTCAAAAATATTCTTAGAAAATAGTTTTTCTAAAAATTTTATCTGTTCTGGTAACCTTAAGCTCTGATACCACGTGTAACACCCCACACCCGCTATAGTCACTCACTAAGGGAATGCCATAGCATCGTTGGAGTATTTTTAGTGAGTATAGAACAGTAAAATTACAACAAGACAGATATAATGTAATACTTGAAAATTTAAAACATCATCTCATAGCAGCGGAAAGTAAAACATGTTTGGTTACATCATAAAACCATAACAAGAGTCAAGTACAAAATATCCATCCTGAATAAAATAAGTACATAATCCCACTACTCATAACAAATAGCCATAACAGAAAAGATAAGATAAGCTGAGCTCTACATCTACGGTCCAAGCTCCAAGAGGTGGATAAAGCAAACTGATCAAAGCCCACTAGCACTAGGCCCAACCTGAGGACCTGAAGGAAAAAGATAAAAACAACGGGGGTCAGACATAAGCCTGAGTGAACCCTATCTCCTTAATAATACAATTATTAAAGTAATTAGGGTATGATATGAACTCGGTATGGTATCTTTGGGGATAATGACTACACTAAGTTGCCCACGAACACAGGACGAACTAAGATAACCGTAAAGACGCATCTACCCACCCAAGGATAATTACTAACTGCACCACACCAGTCATTCCTACTTAAAAGGTGATCCCTTCCAAAGACTTAGAGAATTTCCCCAGTAGTTTCATGTACCCCTAGCCCACTACATAGGTGCCGTCTGCCCCTATCTCCACTAGGTGTACCCGGTAATTCTTACCCAGTAGTTTCGTGTACCCCTACATAGGTGCCGTCTGCCCCTATCTTCATTAGGTGTACCCACTACTTCCCAAGCGATCGGCTCCCTACCGTAGATACCCGTGCTGGTCCCACAGTGGGGTGTATCACTCCCCTAAAGTGGCTACCCAATACAAACGGTGCACGGCTTTATATCTACACGATGCAACAACGGCTTATCTACCAGCCCGGGCCCACACACGCATATGAAACCCGTTGGACTTGCGTTGCCACCGCTAACCCGTTTTGGCCTCTTATAATCAAGCCCAATATGCGTGTCCCGTCACTCGACTTGGGTCGAGCCCACAAAGATACGTTAGGGATATTGGTTGAAATGGGCCCCCACAAGCTACCCACCAGAGCTTGTTATTAATTCAGTGTTCCCCACTTAACCCTTTAATCATGGTTAATTACATGTTTCACTTGGTTAAGTATTCTAATCGTATTTTCTATTGCCACCCAAGGCAACCCACTAGATTCCACATGCCACCCAAGGCAACCACCAAATTTCCTCATGCCACTCAAGGCACCCACTTAACCCCTCATGTCCCACTACATGCTATTATGGTTAAGTGTTTCTTAATTAATTAAGACCGTGATCTCCCGTAAAGACCTCCCACATTAGACTGGCTGTTATGACCGCCTGGTTAAGCCGGTAGAGTCCGGGCAGTCTTACGTCATAACAGAGTCTAACCTCGTGTCTTTACCTTAATCACGTATTTAATTTATGGCTAAGACCTCTCACATTGGGCTGACATTTGTAGCAACTGGTTAAGCCGGTCGGGTCCGGGCAGTTTTACACTACAAATGAGTCCAACCTCGTGTCTTAGTCGATTAATTACACCTAATTAATCACCCCCATATTAATTATCCCTAATTAATATCAAGTTTCATAACATGGGTAGACCTAACTCAATAGGTAAATTCCCATGGGGTAGACCTAACTCAATAGGTAAATTCCCACTTATGTTAATTAATTTTTTTATGGTATGCTTAATCATACCCATTTCAACATACTTTTAATTAACATATTAATTAACCCCATCGTTCCCCACGTAAATCGTCATTATGACATAACATAATAAAGGGAAGATTTACCACACATAACATGGGTTTAGCATATAACTTTATCATGGGTTAAGAGGATGTCAACTTGCATATATGAGCATGTATTAACCCAACTATATTCAACCCAAACTTGCATATTATCAAACATGTGTCTTACATAACATGTTGCATATGAACTTACATATCATCAAACATGTGATTTGCATAACATGTTGCATATGAACTTACATATCATCATACATGTGATTTGCATAACATGTAGAACTTGCATTTTAGCATATACTTAACTTGCATAAGCACTCACATACTTGCATAAGCATTCATATACTTGCATAAGCTTGCATATCATGTTAAACTTGCATTTCAACATATACATAACTTGCATAAACATTCACATACTTGCATAGGCTTGCATATTATGTTAAACTTGCATTTCAACATATACATAACTTGCATAAACATTCACATACTTGCATAGGCTTGCATATTATGTTAAACTTGCATTTCAACATATACATAACTTGCATAAACATTCATATACTTGCATAAGATGTTAAACATGCATATAAGCATATACATGACTTGCATAAGTACTCACATACTTGCATAACATGTTTGCATAATGGATCCATATTCACTTAGTGTTTTGCATCATAAACATCATGAAACAACTTGCATAAAAATATCATGATTACATATTATGAAACTTGCATGACATAAGGCATATAACTTGCAAAACACATAATATTCACTACATCAAGCTTGCATAAATATATGGATCCATAAACATAGCCATACTTTATCACATCTTATCATAATCAATTCAATAATTGATTATTAAGGGGATAGAAGCTCACCAAAACAAGATTAGCAAGTTAAATGAAGCAAATCCCAATGATTAAGTAGAAGAAGATGTAGATTAGCTTGCAAACCCTCTTAGGATTTTTAGTGGAGGCTCTCCAATTTTCTAAGTGGTGGCATAATGGCCTTAGATCTATTTTTGGTATGGACAAGGGGGGTATTAGGGTGTATATATAGATTAGTTAGATGTTTTAGGACCATAGGATATACCCTAGAACCAATCCTAGCCTTTAAAGCATGTCTTGGGGAAGAAGTCAAGTGTAGGAACCATTTAGGGCCCAAAAAAAACAGCCCAAAACTCATCCCGGGCCTCAAAACATGAGCAGTTTTCGTTTTTGATTTTTCGTGAAACTTTGACGGGCCATAACTTGGTCATACGGACTCCGATTTACGAAAACTCGGACTCTATTTCGCGTATTTTTCCGAGACGAACGCAATGGCACAACCCGTTTCCCCTGATTCAGAATATTAAATTTAATTCTGCTCTGATTTATGTTATAACAAGTTATTTAACATACGGGGTGTTACATTCTCCCCTACTTAAAGGATTTCGTCCCCGAAATCTCTAAGTCAAGAAGAACGTATCCTAACAACCAAACAACCATCTACTCAACCATCAAACACTGGCATCCATTGTCCTTAAAGTTTCTAATGCTGTATGAACATATGCAAAAAGTGTGTGTATATGTTCCCTATCTAATGTATGAACATATGCAAACCATGATAGTGCCATGCATCCATTATGTATGCGAGAAAACCCTATCGACACATACAATATCTACATGAGTGCACAATCATTCATCAAAATGCATCATCCATGTGATAACACAACCATTATACATCCATAAATATATTTTCCTACACACAATTTTATATGCAATATGCAATATGAAGTGATTGAGCCGATCTAGTGCCTAAAGTGTGTGTATATGCATCCACGAGCAACCACTAGCAAACACTTGCATCCACTTGCATCCATCAATCATAACATGTCTCAAACACATGTTTCAACCATAGGTTTACCCTATCTAAAAGGTCAAAGGTGCTAACGAGAGGACATACTAAGGACAAGATAAGTACAAGATAGGCAATAAAGGAGAAGTTAAAGAACATACTCTCGAAAAGAAAAGGGTACAAAGAACGCATCTTCTCTTCCGTCTCCCAAGTAGCATTGCTCTCGTCATCTCCCCATTGCACTTTGACTAGCTGAACCTCTCTGTTTCTCAACTTCTTAATCTCTGACCCAAGGATGCGAGTAGGAGCTCGTCGAATCGTCGCATCACGCTCTACTTCCACTTCTCTAAGCAAGCTCGGCTCTACCACCTCTGCGGTCTCATGTAGGCACTTCCTCAAATGTGACACATGGAAAACATCATGTATACCACTAAGTCTGTCTGGCAACTCCACCCTATATGCCATCCGTCCAATTCTTTCCTTGACAGGAAACGGTCCTACAAACCTCGGTGCTAACTTCCCAGCGGATCCAAAGCGAACAACATTCCGTAATGGAGACACTTTGACAAAAACCATGTCCCCAACTTCAAACTCAAGATCAGTCCTCCTCTTATCTGCATAAGATTTCTGTCTGTCTTGCGCTGCTTTCATCCTTCTTCGAATCAAATCAACCTTCTCTGAAGTCTCTCTAACCATATCGGGCCCTAGCAAGATCTTATCCGTAGATTCCCACCAACATGTAGGTGATCGACAAGGCCTTCCATAAAGAGCTTCAAAAGGTGCCATACCAATACTGGACTGAAAGCTGTTATTATATGCGAACTCCACCAGTGGAAGATGCTCTTCCCATGTACCTTCAAAATCTAAGATACAAAGCCTCAAAAGGTCTTCTAGAACACGATTCACCCTCTCAGTCTGGCCGTCTGTCTGAGGATGATATGCGGTGCTCAGACACAATTGAGTCCCCACTGCTTCTTGCAAACTTTTCCAGAACTCGCTAGTGAAGATAGGATCTCGATCACTAACTATGCTAGAGGGTACCCCATGCAATCGAACTATCTCTCGAAGATATACAGAAGCTAGCCATGGAGCGGTCCTCTTGCTCTTCACAGGTATGAAATGGGCGCTCTTAGTAAGTCTATCTATCACCACCCAAATTCCTGTATTACCCTTCCTCGACCTGGGTAACCCGTCAATAAAATCCATCGAGACGCTATCCCACTTCCATTGCGGAACCTCCAATGGGTGAAGCAACCCACCTGGTTTCCTTTGCTCCGCCTTCACTTGCTGGCACACCAAACATCGAGCGACATACTCGGCCACATCTTTCTTCATATCGGCCCAGAAGAAAACCCTTTTCATGTCTTGGTACATCTCGTCCCCACCGGGATGAATGGTCATCCTAAAACGGTGTGCATTATCAGGAATAACCTTCCTCAAACCCTCATCTTGCGGTACACAAAGTCTACCGTCTCTACACAAGCACCCCCTATCATCTAGGGTGTACCTACTCAAATGGCTGGACGACTCCCCCCCTTATGAGATTTTCTACTAACTCAACCAACTGTGGGTCGTCCCTCTGTGCTTCTACAATTTGCCCCAAAAGAGTAGGTCTAACTTCCAAGGAAGTTAGCAAACCGGGTACACAATTAACGGAAGGTCTGAAATCCATCATAGAAATAAACTCTAGGCTCCTTCGTTCAACGAACCACAAACTCGAGGACAATCCCTTTTTCTACTTAAGGTGTCCGCTACCATGTTACCCTTGCCAGGGGTATACGCTATCTCAAACCCATAGGATGCTAAAAATCCCATCCACTTTTACTGTCCTAAGATTATGCGCTTGAAGAGCCTCCAGCACTTCCCTAAGATGTAGGGCATGCTCTTCTCCACCAGGATATCATCCAAAATCATCACAGCTATCCATCCCTCACGCAGACCACCTTAATCGAACTCGGCATTCCCCCAAATGCAAGCCCCAAAGGCCTAAACCAATATCAGACAAACACCCAAGGGATACCTCCTTCGAATTCAGACGACCTTCGTGAGATGATACTAGTAAAAACGGCTAAATAATTAAGCCCCTTGTCCAACCCTGGATGTCCCCGCCAGTCTTACTCCAAAACCACCGTTTTTCCCTAACTGGCTTTGCTCCTAGAAAAGACCAAGATGTCATCCACAAAGACCATCACAACTTATTTAGGTACTCCTTGAACACCCTTCTTATCAAATCATCAAAGTATACGGGGGCGTTCGTCAAACCCAATGGCATCACCAGCCACTCATAAAAAAAATCATCCGGAGTCCTAAAGGCAGTCTTCTCTGTACTATCCTCAGCCACTCTCAACTGATGAAATCCCGTGGCTAAGTCCAACTGCGAAAATACTGAGGCGCCCACTAACTGATCAAAGAGATCATCAATCCTCGACAATGGGTGTCTATTCTTCTTTGTGAGTTTATTTAGCTCTCTTTAGCCTACACAAAGTCTGAGGGACCCATCCGCCTTCGTGGCAAAAACTACTGGAGCGCCCCACTCCGATATACTTCGTCTTATGAACCCCTTCTCAAGCAAATCGCCTACTTACTTATGGAGTTCCCTCCTCTCACGAGGAGCCACGTGGCACACTGGCCAAGACACTGGTTTAGCCTTACCCACCAGATATATTTGGGAGTCAATTTCCAGCTCCGGAGGTAAGCCCTTCACCTCCTTATACACATCCGGGTATTCCCGGACCGCTCTAACAGATCACAAATTCTAGACCAACATGTCAAGCGATTCTAGATAACTTAGCATAACAGATTCTATGGGATTACAAGAGATCTCGAGAGTGTTACCCAAGCGGCCCATAAGCCTAACAACTCTCCCTCCAAAATCAAAAACGGCACCCCTACTGGATAACCAGTCCATGCCCAGAACTAACCCATAGCCCGTGAAGCCCAACAAGCATCACATCTAAACTCAATGCTAAGTATAAAAACTTTCAAACCCAACCACACCATGGAGCCCAATTGGGTTTGAAACAACTAAGGGATCATCAACCAAACTGGTGTCTAAGTGCAGTGACTCAACTATCAATGGTGAGATAAACGAACTCGATATATCAGGATCAAATAAAGTTTGAATCGGATAATAAAGAAATCCAAATTCCAACCTAGACGGTCTTATCCCCATCTGGTACCTTAGTCGTGAGGGAATATAATTACCCCCCAGAAGATTCCATACCTTGCCCTTGCTTCTTTGGACAATCCTAATAACGTGTCCTATTCCTCTCAAAAGGATAACTACTAGCCTTCCTCTTCCCTATTCTCCACTCACAACCTCCCACCAATGAGGTTTCACCCTTCATTAACCAAACAACTATTTGAGCCTTCCTCTCTTCTTGAACCAACTTCTAACCAGATTTACGTCTGAGTCCCTTGAAGTGGTTTTCCATCCTTATCCATCTTAGAAAGATCATCTATACGCGGAGGGGAAACTCAAAATGAGAGAGAGGAAGAGATTCAAAATGGAGAATTCGAAAGATATAGATATGGCTATTGGGGATTATGCTTTTCTTTCAAAAACTTTTCTCTTAAAAGACATGTTTTCGAAAATACTCCTTTCAAAAATATTCTTAGAAAATAGTTTTTCTAAAAATTTTATCTGTTCTGGTAACCTTAAGCTCTGATACCACGTGTAACACCCCACACCCGCTATAGTCACTCACTAAGGGAATGCCATAGCATCGGTGGAGTATTTTTAGTGAGTATAGAACAGTAAAATTACAACAAGACAGATATAATGTAATACTTGAAAATTTAAAACATCATCTCATAGCAGCGGAAAGTAAAACATGTTTGGTTACATCATAAAACCATAACAAGAGTCAAGTACAAAATATCCATCCTGAATAAAATAAGTACATAATCCCACTACTCATAACAAATAGCCATAACAGAAAAGATAAGATAAGCTGAGCTCTACATCTACGGTCCAAGCTCCAAGAGGTGGATAAAGCAAACTGATCAAAGCCCACTAGCACTAGGCCCAACCTGAGGACCTGAAGGAAAAAGATAAAAACAACGGGGGTCAGACATAAGCCTGAGTGAACCCTATCTCCTTAATAATACAATTATTAAAGTAATTAGGGTATGATATGAACTCGGTATGGTATCTTTGGGGATAATGACTACACTAAGTTGCCCACGAACACAGGACGAACTAAGATAACCGTAAAGACGCATCTACCCACCCAAGGATAATTACTAACTGCACCACACCAGTCATTCCTACTTAAAAGGTGATCCCTTCCAAAGACTTAGAGAATTTCCCCAGTAGTTTCATGTACCCCTAGCCCACTACATAGGTGCCGTCTGCCCCTATCTCCACTAGGTGTACCCGGTAATTCTTACCCAGTAGTTTCGTGTACCCCTACATAGGTGCCGTCTGCCCCTATCTTCATTAGGTGTACCCACTACTTCCCAAGCGATCGGCTCCCTACCGTAGATACCCGTGATGGTCCCACAGTGGGGTGTATCACTCCCCTAAAGTGGCTACCCAATACTAACGGTGCACGGCTTTATATCTACACGATGCAACAACGGCTTATCTACCAGCCCGGGCCCACACACGCATATGAAACCCGTTGGACTTGCGTTGCCACCGCTAACCCGTTTTGGCCTCTTATAATCAAGCCCAATATGCGTGTCCCGTCACTCGACTTGGGTCGAGCCCACAAAGATACGTTAGGGATATTGGTTGAAATGGGCCCCCACAAGCTACCCACCAGAGCTTGTTATTAATTCAGTGTTCCCCACTTAACCCTTTAATCATGTTTAATTACATGTTTCACTTGGTTAAGTATTCTAATCGTATTTTCTATTGCCACCCAAGGCAACCCACTAGATTCCACATGCCACTCAAGGCAACCACCAAATTTCCTCATGCCACCCAAGGCACCCACTTAACCCCTCATGTCCCACTACATGCTATTATGGTTAAGTGTTTCTTAATTAATTAAGACCGTGATCTCCCGTAAAGACCTCCCACATTAGACTGGCTGTTATGACCGCCTGGTTAAGCCGGTAGAGTCCGGGCAGTCTTACGTCATAACAGAGTCTAACCTCGTGTCTTTACCTTAATCACGTATTTAATTTATGGCTAAGACCTCTCACATTGGGCTGACATTTGTAGCAACTGGTTAAGCCGGTCGGGTCCGGGCAGTTTTACACTACAAATGAGTCCAACCTCGTGTCTTAGTCGATTAATTACACCTAATTAATCACCCCCATATTAATTATCCCTAATTAATATCAAGTTTCATAACATGGGTAGACCTAACTCAATAGGTAAATTCCCATGGGGTAGACCTAACTCAATAGGTAAATTCCCACTTATGTTAATTAATTTTTTTATGGTATGCTTAATCATACCCATTTCAACATACTTTTAATTAACATATTAATTAACCCCATCGTTCCCCACGTAAATCGTCATTATGACATAACATAATAAAGGGAAGATTTACCACACATAACATGGGTTTAGCATATAACTTTATCATGGGTTAAGAGGATGTCAACTTGCATATATGAGCATGTATTAACCCAACTATATTCAACCCAAACTTGCATATTATCAAACATGTGTCTTACATAACATGTTGCATATGAACTTACATATCATCAAACATGTGATTTGCATAACATGTTGCATATGAACTTACATATCATCATACATGTGATTTGCATAACATGTAGAACTTGCATTTTAGCATATACTTAACTTGCATAAGCACTCACATACTTGCATAAGCATTCATATACTTGCATAAGCTTGCATATCATGTTAAACTTGCATTTCAACATATACATAACTTGCATAAACATTCACATACTTGCATAGGCTTGCATATTATGTTAAACTTGCATTTCAACATATACATAACTTGCATAAACATTCACATACTTGCATAGGCTTGCATATTATGTTAAACTTGCATTTCAACATATACATAACTTGCATAAACATTCATATACTTGCATAAGATGTTAAACATGCATATAAGCATATACATGACTTGCATAAGTACTCACATACTTGCATAACATGTTTGCATAATGGATCCATATTCACTTAGTGTTTTGCATCATAAACATCATGAAACAACTTGCATAAAAATATCATGATTACATATTATGAAACTTGCATGACATAAGGCATATAACTTGCAAAACACATAATATTCACTACATCAAGCTTGCATAAATATATGGATCCACAAACATAGCCATACTTTATCACATCTTATCATAATCAATTCAATAATTGATTATTAAGGGGATAGAAGCTCACCAAAACAAGATTAGCAAGTTAAATGAAGCAAATCCCAATGATTAAGTAGAAGAAGATGTAGATTAGCTTGCAAACCCTCTTAGGATTTTTAGTGGAGGCTCTCCAATTTTCTAAGTGGTGGCATAATGGCCTTAGATCTATTTTTGGTAAGGATAAGGGGGGTATTAGGGTGTATATATAGATTAGTTAGATGTTTTAGGACCATAGGATATACCCTAGAACCAATCCTAGCCTTTAAAGCATGTCTTGGGGAAGAAGTCAAGTGTAGGAACCATTTAGGGCCCAAAAAAAACAGCCCAAAACTCATCCCGGGCCTCAAAACATGAGCAGTTTTCGTTTTTGATTTTTCGTGAAACTTTGACGGGCCATAACTTGGTCATACGGACTCCGATTTACGAAAACTCGGACTCTATTTCGCGTATTTTTCCGAGACGAACGCAATGGCACAGCCCGTTTCCCCTGATTCAGAATATTAAATTTAATTCTGCTCTGATTTATGTTATAACAAGTTATTTAACATACGGGGTGTTACACAACCCGAGAAAACTACGGAATTCTGTAGGAGTACAGGACTGTTTCCAGTTTGAGTAGCTATGATTATACTTGGATCCACTGCAATTCCTTCTTTTGATACGACGTGGCCTAGAAACTTCACTTCATCTTGCCAGAATATACATTTGGATAGTTTGGCCTTTAATACATTCCTTCTGAGGATTTCCAGAACCTGTTCCAAATATTTTTCATGTTCGGCCTTTGATTTACAGAAGATTAGAATATCATCAATAAAAACCAGAACAAATTTATTCAGGACTCCTCTGAACACTCTATTCATCAAATCGACGAAGTAAGCTGGAGCGTTACATAAACCGAACGGCATTACTAACCACTCATAGAATAGGTCTGGACCTCTGAATGTTGTCATAGGTACACATTCTTCGGCAATACGAAGCTGGTGGAAGCCTGTAGCTAGGTCCATCCTTGAAAATACCTGTGCTCCATTCAGACGATCTAATAAGTCATTGATTCGCGGCTATGGATATTTATTCTTTATTGTTTGCTTGTTCAAATCATGATAATCCACATATAGACGTAGAGTACCGTCAGATTTTGGGACAAACACCACTGCTGCTCCCCAATCAGAGAAACTAGGCCTGATCAGACCCTTCCATACTAGCTGTCGAGTTTGATTGTTTAATTCCTCTTTCTCTTTCAAGGACATTCTTCAGACAGCGTGAACTACCGGCCTTGCATTCGGAATCAAAGCGATCTTGAAATCTATTTCTCTCTGCGGAGGTAAGCGAACAACTTCTTCCAACACATCCACATAATTCTTGACGATAGGAATATCTTTTACGAGGTCGGGAATATTCTCTATGACTTCAGGGACATTTTCTATTTGAGCAGGAGAAACATCGAGAGCTGCCCAGAAGTCTTTTCTATTAAGCTTCTGACCTTCACAGGGAATGGTTATATAATCACCGGATTTTATCTTTGCCTTAACGACTCTGTCGGCGCATTTAACCTCAGCTTCGTACTTGGTCAACCAGTCTAACCCCAAGATAAGATCAAACTCTGTAAAATTCATGACGACCGCGATGGTAGGGAACCGATAACGAGAAAAAGAAACCGACACTCCACAAACCCAACTGAGATCGATGGAACCCCCGACCGGATTTTGGACGTCATTGGTTCTTTGAGCTTCTTCAAATTCAAATTCAGTTTCTTCACCGCATTCTTTGCAATAAAGCTTCGCGATGTGCCGGTGTCAAACAGTACATTAACTGGGATATCTTTGACAGTTAGCGTGCCTTCTAAAACATCTGGCCTTTCCTGAGCAGACGGATCAGAAGTTTCTGCTACTTCATTCACTTGAACTATTTCAGGCTTGTTTAAGAGCGGGCAATCCTTTGCAAGATGACCAGCCTTCTGGCACTGTTTGCACTCCCTATTCTCTTGAAACTCCCCATCAGTTCTAAATCTCTTCTTCTTTTGCTTTTGATTAGCTCTATATCCATCCTTTCTTTGTTTCTTTAAAGATTTACATTTTCTAGACAAATGGCCTTTCTGATTGCAGTTAAGGCATATGGCAGCAGTTACTGGTTCTTTCTCAGATCTGGCCCTTTTTCGATTGACTTTAGGCTCTTTACTGACCTCAGACCTCGTACTGGCTTCAGGAATGTCAGTTTGCGACTCTTCTTTATTGCTAGAGCTGACTTCCTCTTCGCCGCGCAACATACCTTTCTTATGGAGATCTTCATACTGATAAGCCATATAAATCATTTCAGAAAAAGGAAGCTTCACATTCCTCATCACACTATTCTGATATTTTCTTTATAGGCCATGAATAAATCTCAGATTCTTCCTCTTTGGATCTTGAATCAGATGAGGGCCAAAGTGAGAAAGTTCGTTGAATCTCTTATGATATTCTGGAATGGCCATATCTCCTTGTATCAGATAAGAGAATTCATCACATAATCGCTCCGTCACTTTAGGAGGAGTAAATCTTTCTAGGAAAATCTCTTTGAATCTATCCCAGGTGATATCACCTTCTGGATTATCCTTGATGATTGTTTCCCACCAGATTAAAGGTTCTTCTTTAAGCGCCCAAGATGCTACTAATCTTTTCTGATCATCTCTCAACTGGATACGCTCAAAAATTCTTTCGACAGAACTCAACCAAGCTTGAGTCTGAATTATAGATTCATTGCCCGAGAACTGTGCTCCGTTCAAATTTCGATATCTCTTTAATAGAGCCTCTAGATCGGGTTCTGCATTTCTTCTGTTTCTGACACTCATTTTCTAGTACTTCTGCAAATAGCAGATCAAGTGTCTGGTCACAGAAAAGATAATTCAAAATACAGAAACACATACTTCAAATGTAAATGTGTCTATCGAGGTGTAATTTCATTCTGCTTTACTCATACTAGGATATTAAAGATCCTATCTGTAAGGAGTTACCCATCCTAGAACACTACTGGTTCTATTTCGGACGAGTTCGTTAATATGTTATATTCCAGAACTAAGCTTAACCAAAGCTCTGATACCACGATGTGATGACCCCATTCCCCGCACTGACGGCGGCAAGGGTAATCTTTGGAATATAACACATAAACAGATAATAGCAGAACAGAATTAAATAAATACACCAGATAATGCACAATAGAATATACTGGATAAACATAATCATCAGAGTTACACAGTATACAGGATCATACTTAGTACAAATACAGTTCAGCTATACATAAACGTCTACAACGGAAAACAAACATAATATGTACAATAGGAGCTGAACAACATAAAAAGAGATAAATGATAGAATCCATCTTCAGCTCCAGCTATCCGGATAAAGCCAGCTAAAACCTGAATACAAGGTTGCCCGTGTAGAAAAGGGGCACCCGAGTTTGAAAGTGAAACAAACTACGAGTCAGTCATGGGACTGGTATGAGAAATCCACTCAACACATTTAAAATATGGCTAATCACAGGACCACGCCACTTTCGTGGAATGGGTTTACTCCATTGGACTGCCAGTGCTTTAAAACAAGTAAATCTTTAAACGTCGCAATGCTTTTTATAAAAATGAAGCCATTATAAGACTCAGTTCCCATCAAACAATGCAACGCAAACCGGAGGATAGAGTTTTACCTTATAATGGCCAAAATAGGCTTGATACGAATAAAACAAAAGCATTTGATATTATTACTAGTATTTATATATTTCAAAAGCAATTTCAAATCATAAGTATCAATCATAGACGGCATTAATGCCCCATACCACTATGTCTCCATATATAGGTATACAATCAAAACCGCACAGTCACGTATTTGGAAATTGGATTTCCGTCATGGACCAAGGCAAAAGATAGTCCTTACCGACTTCGAGACTGTCTAGCCCGAGCCTCAGGGTCAGAGCGCATCGACCCTTGGATCATCAGGGTTGGTCGACCGATGTGGATTAAAATTCCTAAACACTGCGTTTCCCTGCCCTATGGGGCGTAAATGAGCCAACGAATGACTCCATCGGTCCCGGATCGACCGATATTTCCGAGGCGCATCGCAACAGTAACAACCACATAAGTCAAACTCGTCAGGGCATGTAAAACCACTGACGCCACTTCTAGCTAGAAAGAAACGCATGTCCTCCCTGAGGCCCTCTCCCGTTTCTGGTTCATACCGGGGTGTGAGGCTCGCGAATTCACGTTATACACAAAGTTATGCCACACGGGCGGTGCTTTGATCATCACCACAAGACATTGCTTTTCAACAGAAGTCCTGATCATTGCATTTTAGCATGCCACACAGGCAATTCACACCGTGCAACTGATGGCTATCAATCACACAGAATGAATTCCAATGTCAGACACACATTCCATTTGCAAGTCCGTTCTGGGTCTGAACGAAACCGGAGGCACTATATACCTCGCAAACCCATCGACCTCCACGTACGTCTGGACGATCACCACTCATTATCCATATTTCGGGATGCCTCCCAATCAGGACATCGGTTACCATCCAAACGAGGTGAAGATCTCTGGTCTTCAACCACCGTCTTCATCTTCGATTTCTTTTCGTCGATTCAGTTATTCAGAATGGGATAAACCCGGTCTTTCTGAGCAACTCGCGTATATAATAAACAAGTGCTACACAAACACTACCACGCATCATTTCAATTCATTAGTCACTAACCGTCAATCAGTAAGAGAACGATTTCCCAAATATTAACCCCGAAGGCCGAAACCAACATCAGATCAATACCCAAGAAACCTTTTGAGTTAGCCAACCTTCAGTTAGTTTCTAAATTTCACATCCATATCGTTTATAATATTTTATAATGATTTATCGCTATTTTTATTTATTTTAAAATAGCCAATTTATTCAAAATGACGCTTCGGGCCATAACGCGGCCGTGGCGCTGTTTTTCTTTAGATTTGACTTACACGTATCTGAAAATCTATCCGTCGGATCTTCACAAAATTTACATCATTAGAAAGATCTTTTCAAAACGAATCCAACGGTTTCATTTTCGGGAAAATCCGACGGTCGGATCTCCCGGTATGATCGTTTGAAGTTTCGATTTCAAAATACGAACTGCAGCGTCGCTATTCGATTTAATACAATTATATATATATATATAATTAATTAATTCTGGCCCTGTTTCTCTTTAGATTAGAATTAAACATTCTAGACAATCCAACCGTTGGATTTTTACAAAGTTGGTGTCGTTGGAAAGATATTTCCAAAGCGAACCCAATGGTTGCGATTTCGAGAAAATCCGATGGTCGGATCTCCCGCACTAATAGTTGGAAATCACGGTTTCAAAATACGAACTGTAGCTTCGTTATTCGATATATTTCAATTCTATTTTTATATATATATATATATCGATTCTTCAATTTCAAAGCTATATTCTTTTCATATATTTGATAAAAATGATATTTTTATCTAACATACATTCACTTCGACACTTCACTATTTTTAATAATTCATGTATATAGTAAAAATGTGATTTTTATTTTAAAACGATTTATTTCAAAACACGACTATTTTATATAGTTAATATAGGTGATAAAAATAGGATTTTTATTATAAAACAATTTATTTCAAAACAAGATTATTTAATATAGTTTCATATTGATGATAAAAATAGGATTTTTATTGTAAAACAATTTCTTTCAAAATATGAATACCATTCAACACATGAATTTCAATTCAATGAGTGAATATCGATTCAACACATGAAGGTTTTCTATAGTTTATATATATAGATAAAAAGGTGTTTTTTTGTTAAAACAATTTATTTAAAACACGAATACCATTCAACACATGAATTTTAATTCAACGAATGAATATCGATTCAACACATGAAGGTTTTCTATAGTTTATATATATAGATAAAAACGTGATTTTGATATTTAAAACATGAATATCATTCAACACAAGAATTTTCAATTCAACGAATGAATATCGATTCAACACATGAAGGTTTTCTATAGTTTATATATATAGATAAAAATGTGATTTTTATTGTTAAAACAATTTATTCAAAGCACGAATACCATTCAACACATGAATTTCAATTCAACGAATGAATATCGATTCAACACATGAAGGTTTTCTAAAGTTTGTATATATATAGGGTAAAAATGTGATCTTTATTGTTAAAACAATTTATTTAAAACACAAATGCCATTCAACACATGAATATGATTCAACGAATGAATTTTTATTCAACACATGAAGGTTCTCTATTCAACAGACGAATATAGTTTCAACACAGGAATATAATTCTAACACATGAATATTATTCAAAATTTCGGTAGCATAACGGCAGGGTAGTTAAAACTGGGACCGTCCCTAGTACGGCTCCTCGCTCTACCTTAAAGCCTCGCAGCTTTTGACAATGGGGAATCATGCATCTAGTTCGCACGCAGGCGGCACGTATATTTTTTTTCATTTCCACAAACTAATCCTATGTGGTTTCAACCAAATATTTCTCAACCACAAACGGGTATTTTTCAACCACAATCAATCAATTTCAACCACAAATAATTTCACTCAACCATTCACTATCAATCAATTTTCACACCAATCACAACCAATAAATATCGTCCATGGTTTGTGGACGAGGGGCATATATATTTATATATTTATATATAGCATTTCACTTCTATTTCAACACATATATATAATTTTTACAATGCATATATAACTTACACATCGAACGTACAACTTATACAACGCTTATACAAGAGGTGTACAATGCTTATATAGCTCATACATCGACTATATAATTTATACATCGTCGTTTTCCATATCATTTATAATTTAGAAATCTCACATTGGGTTCCACTTCACCAAAAATAGCAGAAGGCTCAGAAAAATATGCGGTCTCTTCTAGAATGTAGAAGACGTCCACACGGTCACGATGTTTCCTGTTTCATCGATTTTCGTCAACACAAGATAAAGATACGATTTTTCAAAGTTTGCAATGGTTTAAAGGTGTTAAAACAGTTGAAAATTATCATAGCCGTACCTCTAAAAAAAACTTCAAAACTAGGTTTTGGGTTTTCGTCAAATCCGTGCAGCTTGAGACCGAACCACCTACACCACGACGAAGAGCTTGGAGTGGCGCGTCATCGCCAGGGAGGGGGTTGAACTCGACAGTCGGAGCTGCCCACGGCGGCGGTTAAAAGTCGGGATCTTCCTGGCGCCGATTCTCCCAATCCACACAACGAAAAAAATCCCAACCAGGTATGGATTTGAAGAGCTCGGGGAGATCATCAAAAAGTTCAACTGTGGCACGAGCTAATTCGGAGTGGATTGTGAGAAAAAGAAGAGAGAAGGATTGAAGAGGGTTCCGCCTTTAATCGACTGTCGGGGAGAGAGAAAAGGAATTTTCTGACCAATGAGATTTTTTATTAATTTATATATTTTTAAATTTCTAAAATACCCCTGTCACACACGAACACTAATTCAAACCCAACGACTGTCGTCCCTAGCGTTTTACCCCCATTCCGAACACAATGGGATATGTTTCCAAGGCCCATTCGAATGTTTCAGTCAGTTTTCATTCAAATTAAAATATAAAACATTCAATATTCGATTTGAACGTACATTTTAATTTGTCGGGGCCACAAACTAATTCGAAAAATTCCCGAAAAATAAATCTAGCTATGTTTTGACGATACAGTCCCAACAAAACTAGTTTTGCCGAATCCTGAGACTATTTGTAAAATGGCCCTTTTCTGGTCGATCCAATTTAACTGTAATTGACTAAAACACGTTTTCCTTTGCCACGCTCTCATACTAGATTCAAAAATTATGAAATTTTAAACCTAGCAATAACTTCACATCCCGGATCCAACAAAAGTGGTTTCGTCGAATTCCGAGGTCGTTTGCAAAATGGCCATTTTCTCGGGCTATATAAATTCCATAGCGACCTTTCTGAAAATTCATTTGGCCATAACTTTTGCTTTCCGCTATAAAACTTCAATTTTTCAGATTCGTTAGGAAGGTATTCACTAACAGATTTAAATATTTTTGGTTTCACTCAAATCCATTTTGTTTTGCACCCGGTACAATCTGTCGAAGTTTGAATTCAAATTTTGAAACTACCGCGCCATTTCAGGACTTGTTTATAATTCAAAGTAATTATATTTATTGTCAACTTCGATTCAAACTTACTTTTCATCATTATTATTTAAAATATTTATTTTAAATATTTAAAACCCACTATTTTAGCCAATTTAAATTTTTTAAATTGGTTCAGATTTTCCAGGTCGTTACATTTATTGAGGCTTCTTATATACAAATTGATGCTGTAATCCAGTTTGGTGTATGGATATTCTTTTCATGATGATATGAAATTTTGAGATTCTGATCAACGATGCTTCACTATTACTTCATGTTGTATATGTTCTATTATATTTTATCCCCGCTATGAGTTATACGACATGTTCTGCTTGTGTTATTCTACTCGATGATCGTCCATAACTGCCTGGCACATCTTTCAGCGCATTCTTCTTCTTGATAAATGCAGGAGTTATGGGCGGTCGTCACACTACATGTCCGTTTTCCTTCCCATGGTAAAACAATTGCTTCTGCTATTTTCTTTTTTGCGGTGAAGAAACCGCCTTTGCTTCTTTTTCTTAATTTCGCAACGAAATCCATTCTACGGGCGCTTCTTCATCTTTCTCTTTAATCGGCAATAGTGCAGCCTTCTCTTTCTTCTGACCTAGCTGTTCAATCATCGCGTCCGTGTCTGATTTATTTTCTTATGATGAAACCACATCTTCCTCTTTGACTTCTTTGAAATGGGCGGTGAGGTCACCGCCTTAACTTCAATATTCTTCGTGGGACAATCCTACTGACCAAAAGAACTGTGACCACGAAATGCAGAAAATAGGTTCACCGGCGATAGAGGCAATTGACTCGACAAGGTCTCGATCGAGAATAGAGAGGTGGAAGAGATGGTGGGGCGAGTGGAAGCGGAAGAAGGAGCAAACTCATTGGAAAAAGAACTAAAAGGGGAGGTGAACAAGAATCTATCTTTAATGGTAGAAGGGAGGGATAATGATGGAGTGGCGGCGGAACCGGATATTGTAGCAGAGGAGAAAGTAGAGATTGCGAACGTCGGAGAGGACTAGAAAGTATGCCTCAATCTTCTATTTCCAGTGTTAAACGGAGTGTTGGAGAATGGAGTTTTGATAACAATAGCCTTATTTTAATTTATCATTGATTATAAAGTATATACTAACGTCTCTATCTAGAATATATAGACATATATATGGAGTATTTGCATACAGGACTTAAATACTGAAGATTGTACAGTTTTAGAGTTTCAAGATATTCATAATTCAAGATAGATTCAAGACTCACGAGTTATCAAGACTATCAAAAGTTTAAGGAAAATATAGTAACAGAGTCTAGTTTATATGTAAGACTCTGAATAACACTCCAAGTTCAAAATCTATTTTCTAAATTTCAAATTATCTTTTTCAAATTTTCAAATTTCAAAATTCTGATTTTCAAATTTTAAATTCTAATTTCAAATTATTTTACTTATGATTTAAAACATATAAGTTTAAATTTTTCATATATATATATATATATATATGTTTATATAAGTTTATATAGTTTTAAATCTTATAACTTTACAAATATGTATATGATTTCATATGATTATACACTTTAGAATGTTTATTTATATTATTAAGTTTTGATTAAAGAGTTTCAAACTTATGATTTCAAATATATTTCCTAATTTGTAAATATTTTTATTTTTATAGTTTCATTAAATATATTTTACTAAGTTTATATATTTGATTCTTCGTATAACCTTTTTTAATATATATGTTTATAATTATATTATATATGTTTATAATTATAGTATATATGTTTATAATTGTCTTATATATAGTTTTTATATAACATATAAATTAAGTTTTTAATGTCATGTTTAAATAGTTTTTTTTTATGTTTTTATACTTGAAAAATAATGTTTAAACAACTGGTTTTGTTTCAGGAATTTCCAGAATACATATATTGGTTTAAATACTTAAAAAATGATTTAAAAAGAAAAAATATGGTGGATATGTCGACATATAACTGTCAGAAATTTAAATTTCAAAGGAAGTATCTTTTCACTATTTGTAACGTTCCAGAAGCGCTGCAACCTTTCAAATCTTATAACAGAGGTTGAATAACAATTTTTAACCATTCTTCTTCTCCATCTTCATCCTCTTTCATTACACCATTATTATATCATATTTTTATGATTTCTACACTTATACTCTACCGATTTCAAGTCTAATTATAAAAACCTTCTTCTCTTCTCACTCGTTACTCTCTGAATTAATGTGTTATTAAGGAGTTATATGAAACGATAAGGAATTCCGCTCGATCCGAATCGATCTCTAAACCGACCAAGACCGTTCGAAACCCCTGATTGTTTTGAGAACACGATAAATTGGAACGCAAACAGGAAAACATTTCATTGTTTATTATAACAATTCCATCAGAATACAAGAATACACAGAGTATGAATAAATATTACACAGAAAATATCAGAGATTTAAATTACATTTAAATACATAGCAACGGAAAAATAATATAACACACAACTAAAAGAGATACATGGGTATTGTAACAACCCGGAAAATACAAGCCAATTTAAAACTTTTAAATTGGTTATTTTAAAGGAATTTGAGCAATTGAATAGAATATTTCAATAAAATAGTGAATTAGAAATAGTAAGTCAGTTTGAAAATTGGAATTCAAACTTTGACTGACTATGCAGGGTGGAAAATATAACGGATTTTAGCGAAACCAAAAATATTTGAATCTGTTTATCACTAACGAATCTAAAAAATCGAAGTTTCATAACAGGAATCCAAAGTTATGGCCGAATGAATTTTCAGAAAGGTCGCTATATAGAATATATAGCCCTGGAAAATTGATATTTTGCAAACGACCTCGGAATTCGATGAAACCACTTTTGTTGGGTACGGGAGGTCAAACTATTGCTAAGTTTCAAATTTCATAATTTTTGAAGCAAGTATGTGAGCGTGGCAAAAGAAAACGTGTTTGGTCAATTTCTGTTAAATTGGATCGACCAGAAAATGGCCATTTTTCAAACGATCTCAGAATTCGACGAAACTAGTTTTGTTGGGACCGTAGCATCAAAACGAAGCTAGATTTATTTTTCTGGAATTTTTCGAATCAGTTTGTGGCCCTGGAAAATTGAATTGTACGTTCAAAGTTAAAATTAAATGTTTTATACTTTAGTTTGAAAAATAACTGACTGTAACAGTTGAATTGGCCAACGAAACATATCTCATTGTGTCCAGGATGGGGGTATTTAGCTGGGGGCGACAGTCGTTGGGTTTGAATTGGTGTCCGTGTGGAGAAACAGTATTTAAAAATATAATAAAACCACGGGCCAACGGAAAAATTCCTTTCATTATTTTAAAAATAAAAAAAAACGCGAAAACCCTTTTTCTCTCTCGACCTACGGCGGAAATCGTTCGCCGCTTCCCAGTCAAATCGCCGCCGCCTCAGCCCCCTGCAGACGCCGCCACCACCACCAGTCGACGCCGCCGCCTCCCCTCTTCAAATTCAACCCACCCTCGTCACCTCCCTCCTCCCCATCGACGAGAACGAGGCCCAGGAAGTTCCGACCTTCCCAGCGCCGCCTCCGCTGCTACAGGCATTTGCTCCGGCCAAGACCACCACCGACCGACTCCCCTCTCCTCCCTCTTCCACGTCATCACCTCTGATCATACCATCGTACCTCGGTTTTCGCGAAAACTGCAATCCTAGTTTTGAACCATCGTGAAAGATGAGTTCTTTTTGATGTTTGCACTTTGAAAAATCATATCTTTATGGTGTGCTGATGAAATTCGATGAAACAGGAAACATCGGGACCGCAAGGAAGCTCTCACCACATAGAAGAGAGCGCGGATTTTTCTGAGTCATCTACGATTTTTAGCACTCCGAAAACCAATGTGAGAAATCTAAATTAAATGAATTTGAATGGAAAATGTCGTGTATAAATTATATAAGCGAAATATAAATTACACACGTGTTGTATACCTTATGTACATGCGATGTGTAAGCTATATAAGCGAAGTATGAATTATACATGCATAGAATAATTGATATATGTGTTGAAATACAAGTGGAATATAGCAATTATATATATATATATATATACACACTACCCTCGTCCACAAACCATGGACGATATTTATTGTTGTGAATTGGTGTGAAATATTGGATGAAAAAGTGCGAATGGTTGAATAATTGTTTGTGGTTGATATTGTTTGGTTGTGGTTGAAAAATACCCATTGGTGATTGAAATGAATTGGAAATAATTGTGGAAATGAAAAATAAAACATGCCGCCTGCGTGCGAATTAGATGCATGAATCCTCGTTGTCAAAAACCACGAGGTTTTAAGGTAGAGCGAGGAGCCGTACTATGGACGGTGCCGGTTTTAACTACCCTGCTGTTATGCTGCCGAAATTTTGAATAATATTCATGTGTTAGAATTATTTTCATATGTTGAAATTATCTTCATGCGTTGAAATTAAAGTCATGTGTTGAAACTATATCCATGTGTGGAAATGCTCATGTGTTGAGAAGTGATGTGTGAAAATTAAATTCATGTGTGAATGAATGAAGTGTTTAAACAATAAAAATCACATTTTTATAATATATGTGAAGTATGTAAAATATTCGCCTTATATATAAATAGTTTCAACAAGAAAAATTTCATCTTTCTTATATGAACAACATATATAAAATATCCATGTGTGGAGGTGCTCATGTGTTGAGAAGTGTATGTATTGGAAAAGTTCATGTGTTGAATAAAAAGACTGAACATTAAAAATTACATTTTTATTGAAATTATAAAGTGTTGAAAACATTCATGTGTTGAATAAATATTTTAAATGATAAAAATATCATTTTTATCATATATGTGATATGCTAAGGACTTGCGAGATTTGAAATAAATATTTGTGAAAGGAATATTATTTTTAACATGCATAGGAACTAAATAAAATAGTCATGTGTTGAAATATATTTTAGTTCGCCAAAATTATCAATTTTGAAATGTGAAGTGTTAAAAATAGCCACTTTTTCAAATAAATATGCATGAGTTGAAATATTCATTAATTAGCTAATGATATGATTTTTGCCTATGCATGCAACATTAGAATGAATGGTGTTTTTAAACCAAAGTGAATCAAATATGAAGTTGAATGGAAATTGATAAGTGATAAAAATTGCATATATGTACATGCATATTTATTGAACAGGTTATAGCAAAGAGGCTAGAGAAGAGGAATAAAATTTTGTGCTCGACAAATAGGTACACATTTACTGTTTTGTTTGGGTGATGATTTTATGAGCCTATTGGCTTTTTATTTTTCTTTTTAACATGAGACTCCCGTGTGGCTATTTGGGAATTTTCTCAGCCCCTCCCGTACAAAGGAGGTTATGGCGAAATTTTCCAAAATTTAAAGGCGTTAGTGAAATATTTGAAGTGAAAACGATATAGGAATTTTTGAATGAACTATATTTATATAAATATATAAATATAAATAAAATTAAAACGAAACGTGGCCGTGCAGTTCGTGTTTTGAAACCGTGATTTCAAACGACTAGTGCGGGAAATCCGACCATGGGATTTTCCCGAGACCGCAACCGTTGGGTTCGCCTTGGAAATATCTTTCTAATGGCACCAACTTTGTAAAGATCCGATGGTTGGATTGTCTGGAATGTTGAATTCAAATCTGAAGAAAAACAGCGCCAGAAACGATTATATTTATATATATATATACAAATATAACTAAATTAAATCAAATAACGACGCTGTAGTTCGTAAATTGAAATCGTAACTTCAAACGACGAGTGTGGAAGATCCGACCGTCGGATTTTCCCGAAAATGAAACCGTTGGATTCGTTTTGAAAAGATCTTTCTAATGATATAAAATTTGAGAAGATCCAACGGATAGATTTTCAGATATGTGTAAAACAAATTTAGTGAAAAATAGCGCCAATGCATCGACACGACGTGAATCACCGTTTAATTAAATACGGCCGTTTTAAATAAATAAAAATGGCGATATATCGTTATAAAACACTATAGAAGATATAGAGTGGAAATAAACCAATTCTGTTGTATTTGCTTGATATGTGATGGTTGAATGTATTTAACATTAAAATTATAACTAAAGAACTGAAATGTGAATGTTGAATAGTCTAACCATGTGATAAATTGATTTGAAAATCTAAATATACGTGGGTTATTTGAAAAGGCCGAGTTCATCTCATTTCAAATAATCGATCGACGTTGAGAAGTCGAAGATGGTTGAAGACTAACGATCTTCACATTGGATGGATGGGCGCTACTGATGCTCGTGATTGGAGTAGCTACCGTGAAGGGGCTGGAAGTAGTAGCCGTCCAGACATACTGTTGATTGTACGGATATGCGAGGAATTGGTGCCTCCGGTTTCGTTCAAACCCAGAACGGACTTGTAAATGGACTGTGTGTCTGACATTGGATTTTGTTCTGTGCTGATTGATCTCTGTTAAATATATATCTGTTTGGCGGCGGAGAATTTATTCTCTTACTTAACGCCCTTCTCTGAGACGTACGAGCTCAGAGGTTATGTATTGATAGAAATCAGTCGCATGGAGTGGATTGCCTATGTGGCACGCCTAAGTGGCATATGATCAAGGCTTCTGTTGCAAAGCTAAGTCTTGTGGTTGATGATCAAAGCATGGTCTGTGTGACGTAGCTTTGTGTATAACGTGGATTCGTGAGCCTCACACCTCGGTATGAGTCAAAAACGGGATAGTGACTGCAGGGAGAGCACTACGTTTCTTTCTAGCTAAGGTGGTGTAAGTGACCTACCAGCCCTGACATTATATACTTTTCACCTGTGTGGTTGGAATACGAGGCGCCTCGGCATAGGTCTGTAAGGACCGGGAAACGTGTGTTCAGGAATAACTAATCCTCAAAAGTAAGAGAGGACCGGCCCTGAAGATCCAAGGATCATAGTGGGGTCCTGGGACATTTGCTAGAGTGTCTCGAATCGGAGAGGAGCTTGCCCCTTGCCTCGACTCATGAAGGAATCCAATTTCCAATACGAAATATGCGGATATGGTTGTATTACTAGTACGGCGACATAGTGGTATGGGTCATTTATGCCGCCTATGATTGATATTCATGATTGAAATCGCTCTTGAAACATATATGCACTAGTAATAATATCAAACACTTTTGTTTTATTCGTATGAAGCATTTTTGGCCATTATAAGGTAAAAACTCTATCCTCCGGCTTGCGTTGCATTGTGTGATGGGACCTAAGTCTTATAATGGCTTCATTTTATTAAAAGCATTGCGATGATTTAATCATTTACTTTATTTCATGCACTAGCACTCATTGGTGTAAACCCGTTCCGCGAAAGTGGCGTGGTCCTTTTATTTGCCTTATTATTGTTGTTAATAAGTTAAGTAGATTTCTCACACCAGGTCCATGACTGACTCGTAGTTTGTTTCACCTTGCAAACTCGGGTGCCCTCATTTTCACACGGGCAGCCTAGTTACTGGTATCTGGTGCACTTTTGGCTCATGGCGAGGCTTGACTACACCGTGCTGACTTTGACTCTCTCCGCCATTATAGTATATGTATTATGATTCCGCCTTTGGCGATGTAGACTGATATTTATTTTGTGTACTCTTTATGTATGATTCCGCCTCTGGCGATGGTGACTGATTATGTATTATTATGCACTAAGTTGTATCCTGCACTGTGCTCTCTGATGTGATGATATCTATATGATTCCGCTGTCATATGTGTGTAAATTATCCTATTTTATGTTTATGCTATTAACTGTGATCTGCTAATGATGATTAATGTGTTATATTCCAATGATTATCCTTAACACCGTGTCACGGGGTTTTGGGATCGTCACAGATATAGAGCTTTCCGGATATCACTCCAGCTATAAATCAGGTTCCTATGAATATAAATCTGCAAAACCAAAACTACTAGCTGCCCGTGTCAAAATAAGGGCACCCAGAGTTTAGGTTAAAACAATAAACTTCATATCAGTCATGTGATTGGTGTGAGAGCTAAAACAACTATTAATCTTTATTTTAAAGTTAGGTAAATCAAGGGACCACGACGTATAACATGGAACGGGTTTCCTCCTAAGAATACCAGTGCATAAAACAACATCATAATGCTAAATAAAGAACAATGAAGCTATTATAAGACCCACGTCCCATGACACAATGCAACACAAGCCGGAGGATAGGTTTTTACCTTATAATAGCCAAATAATGCTTGATACGCTAAATTTCATGTTTTATTACTACTATAAGTTTATAGTGTCAAAACAATTTCAATCATAAGTATCAATCATTGACGGCATAAGTGCCCCACACCTGTAACAACCCCATTTTTAGGGATACTGAATTGGGAAACCACTAATAAATTAGTAATAATGATATTAAATATTTTTCGAAAATTGAAATTGAAATAAAATGTTATAGATAGATAAAAAAAGGTGATGATGATGTATAAAACATTTGTGCATAGTTAATGTGAAGAATTTATGTTTGATTTCTTAAAATTGTTCATTTTTATGTTTGTGTTATTTTGAATAGTATTAAATAATGTTTTATGTTATGTTTCAAGTTATGGAAAGAAAACAAAAGAGTAAAGGTAAATTTGAAGTTAAAAGAGCAATTTTGTTTTAATTCTAAAAGAAGAAAAAAGGTAATAATAATAAATTTTAAAGATATTTTGTATGAATTCTCTAGAACATTGTAACAACCCCATTTTTAGGGATACTGAATTGGGAAACCACCAATAAATTAGTAATAATGATATTAAATATTTTTCGAAAATTGAAATGGAAATAAAATGTTATAGATAGATAAAAAAAAGTGATGATGATGTACAAAACATTTGTGCTTAGTTAATGTGAAGAATTTATGTTTGATTTCTTAAAATTGTTCATTTTTATGTTATTTTGAATAGTATTAAATAATGTTTTATGTTATGTTTCAAGTTATGGAAAGAAAAAAAAAGAGTAAAGGTAAATTTGAAGTTAAAAGAGGAATTTTGTTTTAATTCTAAAAGAAGAAAAAAGGTAATAATAATAAATTTTAAAGATATTTTGTATGAATTCTCTAGAACATTGTAACAACCCCATTTTTAGGGATACTGAATTGGGAAACCACCAATAAATTAGTAATAATGATATTAAATATTTTTCGAAAATTGAAATGGTAATAAAATGTTATAGATAGATTAAAAAAAGTGATGATGATGTACAAAACATTTGTGCATAGTTAATATGAAGAATTTATGTTTGATTTCTTAAAATTGTTCATTTTTATGTTTGTGTTATTTTGAATAGTATTAAATAATATTTTATGTTATGTTTCAAGTTATGGAAAGAAAAAAAATTGAGTAAAGGTAAATTTGAAGTTAAAAGAGGAATTTTGTCTTAATTCTAAAAGAAGAAAAAAGGTAATAATAATATATTTTAAAGAAATTTTGTATGAATTATCTAGAACCATATACAATATATATATATATATATATATATATATATATATATATAACATAAATATCTGTATAAAAGACAAAACAACATTTTTATGTTATAAAGAAAAAAAAAAGGGAAGAAATAATTCACAAGATGCATTAACAAGTCTTTGTTACTAGTTTAAAACGAAAAATTAATTGATATGCATTAAATCATTCCAATATAAACTATGCTAATTAAAAATAAGGATAATATTAAATTGCTGGTTCCTTCCATGTTTTTACGAATAAATTACCGATTGAAAGAAAAAGGGAAATATTTAATTAACATTTTATTCCATGTTTGACAATTGGACCTAATTTGTTATTGAATCTTTGGCTAGATGGGAGCTTTCTTTTTCACAAACCCTTCTACATTATTTATCTTGTTTCAAATTTATTTTGAGTATGTGCCTACTTAAGTTTAATTAATTATATATGTTCAGAAAATGTCTAGATTTGTAAATGTTTGCTAAAAGATGCAGATGTAATCCTTTTTGTGAAAAAAAATAGAATAACAAGTGTAACTTTACAAACATAGGTTAAATGAAAGAGAACTAAATTTACAATAAACATATGTATAAATTGCAAAAGCTTTAATAAAGAGGAATTAGACTGAATTAGATAAATTAATGAGAATTTGCAATCAATCATAACATGTGTTATAATTTGAAAAGTAATGGAAATATCCTTTTTAAATTTAACAAAAGGGACATAATTATAAATAAAATTCCGCAACATCAGATTTTAATAAAAAGGGCTCTAATAACCTAGGGGCCTAATTAAAAATGACCTACCCCTATATAATATCTCATATCCTAACCTAATTTCTAAACCTAATTGCCCTCAAAACAATTCAAATTAAACCATCATTCCAATTCGAGAATTCAAAAGCGAAGTGAGAGCAACAAATCGGCACGAATGAGATTGGGTTTCGAGATCTGGACTATGTGGAATTGGGGCTCAAAGCCGCCAAGGTTGTGGTGATTTTCTGGCGTGGAGGTGTCCTCGTGTTCGCCGAAGTTCATGGTGGAGGAAGGTGGTGCGTCTGCGAGTGGTGTGGTGGTCCTGGATTGATGGCCGATCACCTGTAGCGATGGCGGGATGGAGAAGTTCAAGGTGACGTTGATGGGTTTAAACGATACAGAAAGAAATAAAGGGGAAGAAAGGCTATTAAGAAGGATCGGTTTAAATTTATTAATTATCACTTTATTAATATTATCAAATCTTTAAAATCCTGTAACTTATCCATACAACAACGAAATCGAACGAAACTGAAAGCGTTGAAATCGTGAAGAGGAGATCTACGATGAGACGACCCGAACTTCCCCGTGAAGGAAAGCACGGATAGAATTGAGGACAAGACAAAATAGAACGCATACAGAAGAACATTTCATTGTTATTACAACAATTCCATCAGATACAAGAATATACAGAGTATAAATGAATAAATTACATTCAACAAATATCAGATTTACAATAAACTACATAGCAGCAGAAAAATATACAAAACACAACTGAAAGTAATACACGGATACAGAGCTTTCCGAGCATCGTTCCAGCTGTAAATCAGGATCCTGTGAATATAAATCTGCAAAACCAAAACTACTAGCTGCCCGTGCGGAAAATAGGGGCACCCAGAGTTTAGGTTAAAATAATAAACTCCAGGTCAGTCATGTGACTGGTGTGAGAACTAAAGCAGTTATTAATCTTTATTTTTAAAGTTAGGTAAATCAAGGGACCACACCGTATAACACGGAACGGGTTTCCTCCCAAGAATACCAGTGCATAAAACAAACAGCGGAATGCTAAATAAAGAAAAATGAAGCTGTTATAAGACCCAGGTCCCATCACACAATGCAACGCAAGCCGGAGGATAGGGTTTTTACCTTATAACAGCCAAAGCATGTTTGATACGTTTAAAACACATTATTTGATACTATTATAGTTTATAGTGTCAAAACAATTTCAATCATAAGTATTAATCATAGGCGGCATAGCTACCATCTACTATGTCGCCATACTAGGCTCTACAAATAAAACCGAAACACACGTATTGGAAATTGGATTCCGTCATGAGCCGAGGCAAGGGGCAAGCTCCTCTCCGATTCGAGACACTCTAGCAAATGTCTCAGGACCCCACTATGATCCTTGGATCTTCAGGGCCGGTCCTCTCTTACTTTTGAGAATTGGCAATTCCTGAACACACGTTTCCCGGTCCTTACAGACCTATATCCGAGGCGCCTCGCATTCCAACAACCACACAGGTGAAAAGTATATAAATGTCAGGGCTGGTAGGTCACTGACACCACCTTAGCTAGAAAGAAACGTCGTGCTCTCCCTGCAGTCACTATCCCGTTTTTGACTCATACCGAGGTGTGAGGCTCGCGAATTCACGTTATACACAAAGCTATGCCACACAGGCTGTGCTTTGATCATCAACCACAAGACTTTGCTTTTCAACAGAAGCCTTGATCTATTGCCACTTACGCATGCCACATTGGAAATTCACTCCATGCAACTGATGTCCATCGATATACAACCTCTGAGCTCGTACGTCTCAGAGAAGGGCGTTAAGCAAGAGAATAAATTCTCCGCCGCCAAACAGATGTATATTTAATAGAGATCAATCAACACAGAATAAAATCCAATGTCAGACACACAATCCATTTACAAGTTCGTTCTGGGTCTGAACGAAACCGGAGGCACTTTCCTCGCATATCCATCCATCTCCAAGTACGTCTGGACGATCACCAACTGATTCCCTTATCCTGGGTGTACAGCCCAATCAAGATCATCAGTAATCACCCAAACGATGTGAAGACTTCCGGTCTTCAACCACCGTCTTCATCTTCGACATCTCGTCGAATCGGTTATTCAGAATGGGTATAACCCGGCCTTTCTGAATAACCCACGTATATAATAAACAAATGTTACACAAACACAATGAACGCCTCATTCCAATTCAGAATATTCTTTTATTCACAAAATCACATTCTTAGGGAAAGGTTCCCATTAATTTTATCCAAGATAAATTCTTCTAAATTTATTCTTTAATCCTCATATGGATATCATTTCACACTAGTCGGGATTAACGCACCACACCGAAGTAATTATTTATTTTATTTCCCAATCCCAACCTATATATCCCATGGAGAAAACTGGTAATACTCCACAACTAACACCACGGTGTTATCGGTAAAATTAATTACCATTTCACGTTCAAATCTAATTAAAGATTTAACCATCGCTTTGGAGCAAAACTGGTGGTACTCCATTCTCGATCACCTTTCAGATTTGATAATTTAAATTATCAATTCACATTTTAATCTAATTAAAGATTCATTAAAACTCCACTTAGTTTTAATCCTTTCAAAAATCAACATCTTGCCTTTAACTGGGGTAAAGAACCAATGTCATCTAAAACACGATTCACGATAAACCCAAATCACATTTGATATTAAATACAAGGCTCTGAATAGAAAATATATCGGCTTATATTCAATATCAAATTCTGAAACCAACAAATATCGTATTGGAAATAACGATATAAAATATCTTTCAAATCCCCATAACAATATTTGTATAGTCACGAAATCCAACATCGAAATATTCCGAAGATAATTTCGATTCAACTCCAGTCCAATTCACGTATTGGAAATATCGATTATTTTTAAAATCACTTTCAAATTCAATTTATTTATTTCAACAATAAATTGATTTTAATTCTAGTTCAAACTAGTTCATTTCGATAAAAATCTATTTTTATCCTTTCAAATGTGGAATTTTCCAGCCTAGTTTTTCCTAAATCACCTCTTATGATTTTACACAAATTATAGATATTTTTAATAATTTTATCAAGGCCCGTATAGTCGATTTCCAACAACGGCCATCGAACTGCACTTACAGCGACCTTTTCTGAAATTGATTTGGACATAATTCCAAATCCAACCGTTAGATTTCAAATTTCTAATATTCATTGGAAAGCTCTTTTCGATACGAACCCAACGGTTTCGGTTTTAGGAGAATCCGACGGTCGGATCTCCCGCAATGTCCGTTTGAAATAAATGGTCGAAATTCACGAACTGCCGCGGCGCGGCGCGTTCTATTCAGGCCATTATATATATAATATATATATTATATATATTTCGTCGATTTTCTTTTAAAACGAATTTTATAAATCGTTTTAACTTCGTTTCAAAACCATTTCAACACTATTTCAATTTCTAATCAAAACTGAATATTTTATATCATTACTTTATAAATGATAATATTTTCAAAACGTTATATTTTGAAATCACTTCTTTTCTATATTCATTATAAAAACGAATATAATCGATATAAATATCGTTCACGTCAAAATAGCTCAACTCTAATCAACACGGCTTTATATATTTCAATAAATCGTTATTCTATTCAACAAATGAATATTTATTCCATTCAACACATGAATCTATATTTCTTCCAACACCTGACTAATCTCAACACATGAGTACTGTCAACACATCACTATTTTTGTTATGTAAAATATTTTATAAAACTATGGTATCTATCGTTTGATTTTTAATTAGACTTCTACTGGGAAGTAGTTCTAATTTTAAATATGATAAAGATGTAAATTTCATTGCATAAAATATTTCACTCAACACATGAACATTGTCAACACATGACTATTTTTATATTCAACACATGAATTTTCTTTTATAACATTCATTATTTTCCCGATTGGAATGAGGCCCAATCAATCACCATATAACGTTAATTATATGGATTCCATACAACACATGTATATAATAGCATTGATAAACAATCAACCATCATCCAAAGTGCACCACACAACTGCATAAGCATCAAATATAAATAATCGACGCTTACACAGTCTGTCGACCAATCGATCGACAATAAATAAATAATTGGGATTAGTGTACGCCAAACATCATCCCAACACCCGTGTGGGGTTTCAAATCAACAAACACTGAATATTATTATTTGTGCGGTTGGGTGATGTGTAAAATTTATCATCCCAATCAATATCAGTCAAATCAGTATATATAAACAAATCGGCCGATTTGTTTATAAATATTCATTTATTCACTTTCACGTTAAAATTATATTTTTAACGATAAAACAATTTATTTTAACACATGAATTTCTATTCATTTCATTTATCAAATAAAATGATATCTTTTATTTTTCTAACTTATTTTAGAAAATTTCGGCGGCATAACGGCACGATACTAGAAACGGGACGAGGCCTAGCCTTATCCCCGGTCTAGTGAAGGCCCACGCCATTCACACATCAATCAAATCCATTCAATTTCACCAAACAATTCAATTCAAACCAATTAGACTAACCAACTACACAACCAAACAATTTAACAAACAAGCCATCCATGGTCTATGGATGACGGGTGTCGGGTGCTACTAAGCACCGTCTGCATCCTAGTATATATAACTAGAAAAAGAAATTGAAAGGTGAGAAGTTCTCACCGATAGCTATCCAACTTCACGACACTTCATTGACAGAAATCTTCCTCGTTGTTGCCTTTTTCATCTACGCTGCCCGTAGTCACTACATATATAAAAAATCACACATTTTTATATTTTGATGTCTTTAAAATAAAAATTACATTTTTATTTATTCACTTTCAATTTAAAAGTCATATTTTTATAATCACTTCATATATTAAAAATCGGATTTTTACTATGCTATTCAATATATAAAAATCGAATTTTTACTATGATGTTCAATATATATAAAAATTATATTTTTACTTCGATGTTCAATATATATAAAAATTATATTTTTACTTCGATGTTCAATATATAAAAATCTCGCCTTTTTCAACTATAAAGACTTCACCTTTTCAAAAATATAGATTTCATCATTATGAAAATCACCACTTTATTTCAACGTATATAAAATAAAAATCAGATTTTTATTTCGCTACATATACAAAGATGATATTTTTATATTCTCTATCCTATAAAGATTACATTTTTATCACGCCATTCCTCATATAAAGATTTCGCCTTTCCAAAAATAAAGACTTCGCCTTTTCAAAAATAAAGACTTCGCCTTTTCAATTTTTAAAATATCGTCTTTTTATTTTTAAAGATTTTACTTTTTCAATTCCATCCCTATAGAAATCACATTTTATTTTGCTACCTATAAAAAGATGATATTTTTAATATTCCTAACATGTAAAAATTATATTTTTAATTCTTTAAAAATATAAAAATCATATTTTTACATCTTCTATATAGTAAAGATTATATTTTTAGAATTTTATAAATATAGAAATCATATTTCTATAATTAAAAATCACTTCTTTTCCTCTCTTAGCTAATGAACAAATAAAAATCTTAGCTTGTTCATAAAAATCAACTCTTTGTTTATTCTAAAATCTTGTCTTTCTATGTTTTCTTCAAAATCAAGTCTCTTACATTTAGAAATCAAATCCTTTATGACAGTAAAAATCAATCCTAAATCATAATGGTTCATACAAAATTTTAATAGCAAAAATAAATAAATACTAACTAATAGAAGACGTACAGTGTTTTTTTTTATAAGAGGGAGGGGGTTCGACAGTCGAGCGGAGGCCGAGGGAGGGGCGTTTGGGGTCGGCGGTGGTGGCCAGCGGGGTGGAGGAGGTCGGGGTTGTCGGCTAGGGTTTCAGGCGGGAGGGGGTGCGGTTGCTGGCGCGATGGGGGTTGCGCGCAGGGGGGAAGTGGCGCAGTGGAGGAAGAAGGAGGAGGAGAAGAAGAGGAAGCAGCGGCGGCGGCGTCGCTGGGGGGGGGGGCGCGATGTGGCGGCGGCGGCGGCTCTCCCCCCCGTCGCCCTCGTCTCTTTTTTTTTTTTTTAATACTGAATCGGGAAAGAAGAAGTAAAAAGGGGGGCTTTTATAAAATTTATATTATTTAATTTATTTATTTTTAATTGCAAAAAAGTTGACTTTCACAAACGACCTCTAAACGAGGTCCACCGCCTGTCGTCCTTAGCGTATTACCCCCATTCTGAACACAATGGGATATGTATCGTAGGTTGATTTGATCGTTTCGATCAGTTTCCTTTGAATTTACATTTAAATCACTATATTGAATTTTAAACGTACATTTCAAATTACCGGGGTCGCATACGAACTCTAAAAATTCTCGAAAAATATTTTCCAGCTTCGTATTGACGATACGGTCCTAACAAAACTAGTTTCGTCGAATTCTGAGACCGTTGGAAAAATGGCCAATTTCCAGTCGATTAAAATCAACTAAAACTGGTCAAACGCGTTTTCCTTTGCCACGCTCACACATTGATTCGAAAAATTATGAAATTTGAAACCTAGCAATAATCTTACACTGCGGATCCAACAAAAGTGGTTTCGTCGAAATCCGAGGTCGTTTGCAAAATGTCTACTTTTAAGGGCCTGAATTCCATAGCGACTATTCAGAATTTTCAACTGGACATATCTTTTGATTTCCGCTATGAAATCTTGATCTGTCGGATTCGTTGGAAAGATATCATCAAATAGATCCTATTGTTTTTGGTTTCACTAAAATCCGGATTGTTTTGCACCTGGTACATTCAATTGAAGTTTGAAATCGATTATCGAACTATCGCGCCATTTTCAATTCTATTTATAATTATATATAATTATTTATATTCTAACGATGACGTATATAATATATACGTTCTATTTATATTCAAAATAAATTTCTCGTCGATTTTATTTAAAATAATCTATTTTAAATGTTCAAAATTCGCTAAAATTGCAAAAATAAAAATTTTAAACTGGTTCAGAATTTCCGGGTTATTACAATCTCCCCCACTTAAAACTTTTCGTCCCCGAAAAGGAACAAAGTCGAAAGTGGTTTGATTAATCAGCTCCACGTTCGATCTGACTTCCATTCTCCAACTTTTCAGTTTCTGAGAATTTTTAAATTCTTCAAAAATTTGGCTAACACCCTAAATTTTCGAAAAATTTCGCCATAACCTCCCCTGCAATGGGAGCATCGGGAAATTTCAAATAGCTTCCCCGGTCCTTCTAATCTCAAAAAGAAAAAGAAAAAGCCAAGCGGCTAGCCAATAGGCTCATAAAATCATCATCACCCAAACAAAACAGTAAATTATGATAAACATGTACCTATTTGTCGGGCAAACAAATTTTATTCTCTGCTCTAGCCTCCTTGCTATGACCTGTTCAATGTAAGTATATGTATATGCAAGCAAATGCGACCAATTTTCAATACAGTTCAATATTTGATTCTATTAGGCATAATGGTTCAAAATTATCAAACAAATAAACAAGCAACTCAAACATCAATCAATTAGTGAATTAACGTTTCAAATTCATAATTTTGATATATATACAAAAAATCATGTTTTTGATGCCAATTCACAACAATGTGTTCTAACTATATTAGTTTTGGTTCTCACACCAGTCTAATGGAAATATATAGATATCACACTGTAAAGGCCCGCAAATCCGAGCTATCTGAGTTGACTATTAACACCACACGTCCAACTCAAATTGCACAGAAATACGACTCATTATTAGAAAGAAGTTAGAGGATGAGAAATAGAAAGAAAGAAATATTAGACTAGAAGAAAAACGAAGATCACAACTCACAGCGGAACGAAGAAAATATATTATATAACATAAGCTTTGAAATACAAATCTGTTTTGTACATATATACATACCATCATCAGAGTACACATAACATTTGATCCAGTGGAAGTAACTCTAGATAACTAACGTTGAAGCCTCCTGCTTCAAGCTCCTCCAAGTGTATCTGTAAAAGCCTGAAACACTTGACTGCCCGTACAAATTTGGGCACCCAAGAGTTTAGGGGAAACAAAACAAAATAAACTCTGGGTCAGTCATGGGACTGGTGTGAGTAAACTCCAACCACTTGCTTAACTTTCAAAACTCTTTCAAAAGAAAAGATAATAGTAAGACCAGCCCACACATAAACACGGACGGTTTTTACCTTACTATAACCCAAAACACTTTGATATCAAATCAAATGATATTATAATAATGTCTACATCAAGTAAATAACCAAATAGCAGAACGCTTGCATCTCACGCTCCACATATATATTATAAAATCAAAAACCGCATGGCGTTTATTGGAGATTGGATTTCCAACATGACAAGGTATGGGACCACCTTCCGATGATGTATCTCTAGAGGCGAATACACCTGGGTTCAACAAGAACGTCTTGCAACCCGGCCCACACATGACCGACCACTCATTTCGCTTGAGTGTATCGAATGTATATCACCAACGGTTGGACTCAAACCACCGTTTCCCGAATGGGCAGAATCGATAGATTTAGAAACAAAAGGAATTTCTCTAGATAGGTGATTATACACCCTAATGGGTGCGACCCACATAGCCATGCTGCCTGCCCGATTTTTGTCCTTCCCCGGTTGTTGAGGCCTGAGGCTACGAATACTTACCCTTCACTGATAGCACAATCACTTTGAATGCCACATTGTCAGATCCGTTAATCACTAGTTAAGTTTGCACAAATATTCTGGATATTATGCTAAGGGATAAATCCGTTGCAACCATATATATTCATACAGACCAACCCATTTGATCATTGGAAATACTCTGTCAGACATTCGTCCATATACGTTCGTTCTGGGACTGAACGAAACCGAAGGCACTATTTCTATAAATAGAAAAGCCCTTGCACTTTACTCCGTCTTCAATATATTCAGCATACTTGGTTCGCAACGCTTATGCCGATACGGAGTGGTTCTTCGGATAATAATCCAACCGGTCTCTCCATATTGACAACGATGGTCAAAACTTCGATAGTCTGTGATTTAACTATCGAATAAAAACAAGTGTTCAATCAACATATCAAACAAATCACTGGGCTCTTTAATTAATATGCATTAATTAAATCTCTTTTCCATTTTCTCTATCAATATTTGTTAACCAAATATTTTTAATAATCACCTCGGCCTCTTATGCCATTTGGAAAACGTTTCCAAATATCAACTCCTTTTATTTTCTATATGTTAGAAAAATCTCTATTTGTAATTGAAAACAATTTCAATCACTTATCTCTACCCCTTTTTGTTTACAACATTCGATTTTTATATTCACTTTACTATCGAATTCAATACGTCGATACGATGATTTCAAATTATCAAAATATCTTAAAAATATTCTAACTCCTTAAATTCCCGGAAAATTTCGCCATAACCTCCCCTGTATCGGGAGCATCGGGAAATTTCAAATAGCTTCCCGGTATCTTCCAATCTCAAAAAGAAAAAGAAAAAAAACCAAGCGGCTTGCCGATACGGCGCATAAAACTCATATATGAATTAAACATGTACCTTTTTGTCGGGCATATAAATAAAAATCTTCATATATTCCAACCCATATCTGTTTAACATCTGTTTACCTGTTTCCAAATCAATTCAACAATTCCTAATCGTCTGAATTCAGTTTCGCCCATTTAATTAGCCATTTTGCCTATTTTACTTCTTTGTTGATCATAACATGTTCGAACAAAATATTTAACTCGTTCATAACCAAATCGAATTCCAGTTTCAATTCTAGTTTCCCTTTTTGATTTCGAATATAAATTTTCAAATCGAATTCACTTATTTAAAGCCCAATATTAATTCGAAATCTCATTAACTAATTTCTATTCGAATTAGTTAACTCTATTCAATAAATCAAAAATCTGATTTCTGTTTCAAAAATCAACTCATTTCTCCACTGGAGTTCACATATATTTTATAACTCAAATCTGGATTTTTCTAAATAGAAATTTCGATTTTTATTTGCTTAAAATCCTTTAATATCATTAAATAAACCGTTATGGTTTTATAATGGTTCTGGCGCTGCTTTTCTGAAAATTTGATTTTGACATAACTCAAAATCTATACGACGAAATTCAGATTTTTCTTCTTCATTTGAAAACTATTATCAAACCAGTCCTGACGTTTCTTGTTTCAAAGAATTCCGACTTCAATTGAGTCCTGTATATTCGATTGAAGTTCGAATCGCTATTTTACGAACTGCAGCGCTGCGGCGAGTTCGTTTTAATTATATTTATATATATAAACTTTAAACTTCGTTTAAAATGAATTCAACTTCATTTTTAACTCCATTTGAATTCCTTGATTCAAATCCCAATCTCACTTTTGAATTCTATATTTCAAATCCCAAATCCTTGTCTATTTGATATTCAAATTCAATATTTGAATTTCTATTTGAATTCCCTATTCAAATCCCATACTTGAATTCATTTGAATACTCTTATTCAAACTCTATATTCAAATTCCATTTGAACTTCTATATTCTCGTTTCTATATTTGAATTCTATTGAAGTTCAAATATTCAAACTCCTTTTAAATTCCATATTCAAAATTCCATAGTTTTAAACCCATTTGAATTTCATATTCAAATTCCATAGATCAAATCCGATTTGAATTCAATTTGAATCTCTTATATTCAAATTCCATTTTTCTTTTCCATTTGAATTCTAATATTCAAACTTATTATTTTATTTTATTTTTTCACCATTTGAATTACTTCACTCAAATCCATTTGAATTCCCTTAAATTCAAATTCCATTTCAAAACCATTTGGATTTCCTATTTTGAAATCCTATTTTGAAATTCTATTTCCAATTCTACTTTGAAAATCCTATTTCAAAGTTTATTTCAAATTCTATTTTGAAATCTCATATTCAAATTTCTATTTGAATTCCTGTATTCAATTCCATGTTCAAATTCAATACTTGAATTTCTATTTCAAATCTCAATTCAAATTTCATATTTAAATTCCAATTCAAATCTTTATTCAAATTTCACATTTCAAATCCTATTCAATTCTTCTTTGAAATTCTATATTTCAATTTCTATTTTGAAATTCCACATTCAAATCTCTAATTTGAATTTCTTTATTCGAATTCCTTTGAATTCAAATTTTATTTTAATTTCTTGAATTCAAATTCTAATTTTCATTCTAATTTCGTCTATTCAGATTCTTTTTGAACTTCTATTTGAATTTCTAATATTCAATCTCTTCTTAAAATTCAAATATTTAACTCCCTTTAAAAATTCAAATATTTTACTCAACTTTCATTTGAGTTATATATTTAAAAATTCCATTTCACATTCTATTTTGAAAATTTCATTTCAAAATCCCAATTTCACGCTTGTATTTCTATTTCTGAATTATCAAATGATAATTCTTTTCACTTCATTTATAACTTCGTTATAAAAGAACTATTTATAACTTCGTTTATAAAGAAACTACTTGTTTTGTTTTTCAAAACAAGTTTATATTTTTATTCCATTTAAAATTCAAATTCTATTTAAAAATAGAATTTTTCTTTTTCTTTCTCAAATATCCTTCCACGATATTTTTAAATATCATTACTTAAGCCCAGTGGTATTTAAACACACAAAGCAACGAATTATTTATTTTTCTAACACATCATATATAGAAATATATATGCAACAAATAAACAAACAGATAATATATTTTTGAGGAATCCTGTTGGATTCCTCCAACCTGTTTTCCTGCATCCACAGATGTTAGCACATAAATAATACCAATTCTGCTTCGTGGCAGAATATCGCGGTATAGAAGGTCATCCACTAATCATAGCGTGGGGCGTATAGGGTAATCATCCGCTATGAAACTGCGGGCATCCGCTAATGAGGCTGCGGGAATCCAACCAATCAATCAACCCAATATATATATATAATAGCCTAAATAACTAATATATATAAAACAAGCAGAAAGCATGCACACAAGCAACAGACAATTATTTTTAAGGAAATAAAAATAATTCTAAAGGTGAGTGAGATTTACTCACCAGGGATTTTCCTTTGTCGCATACTTATTTAACATTCTCCATCGTCTCGCCTTTCCGTCTTCTTGAATAAATTAATTTAGTACCTACCATTAATTTAATTCAACGGTTAAATGATTTTTAATTTAAACTACCCTATCCTATAGATTAATTTATCCTATGTATTTTCAAACACTTAACCATATATATTTTCAATGCTTACCTAAATAAATAAACAACGACTTCAATTACCTTTTCCACTTCCTTTTACAAAAATTTAGATTTCCAATTATATAAACTAATTTCCATACCTTATTTAATTTAAATTTGTTTCCACACAAATAAAAATACATAAGTAAATTTTTCTCTTGAAATAAACTCATACCCTAAATCATCACTAATTACTTAAATTAAATAAATAATTTTTCTTACTTTAACTAAACTTAAATCCTTGTACTACAGTTTATAAATTTTAAATGAATTAAAAATGTTACTAGCTAATTTAATTAAGAACTAAATCTATTATTCACCTTTTTATCCTCTTGATTCCTTCCACTGCTCGTCCCATAAGCCACCGCGACTTCCCCTTTCGCTGTTCCTGAATCGCCCCATCCCAGAACCCCAAATCGCGACTCCAAATCAGGCTCGAGTTCACCTCAAAATCAAGAGCCTAACTCCCTTCCAGCTCGCAAGCCTCCAGAAGCCCGAACCCCCAAAATCGAAACCGCTTCCTGATTTCACTGCCTCGATGAACAACGCCTAACCCTAAGTTGCGCTCGAACTGTCGAGCTCCACAAACCACCACGATGTTCAAAATTCCCTTTCCATTTGGTTCGATTGTGAATAGATGCGCAACCATTTTTAATTCGATTTGTTGAAGAATATTTAGAAGAGGAACTGGCGGGTTTTGATTTTCTTTGTTAAGGAAATGAAAATGAACGGAGTAAAGGAGTTGCGATCTATTTAAAAGCCAACGAAGGGGACATGAGTACGAAGGCATTAATATTGTGTTTCCTTGCTATTGAAGATCACCGACAGATTTTTTTTTGGCTCGAGGGAAGTAGGGTTTGAGTTTTTCAAAGAAGGTAGGTCGGCTTGTTGGCTTAAGTACCAACATGAAAAATATAAATTAATTTTTGATTTTATTTAAATAACTTAAAATATCTCACGGTCCCCGGACCGCTATGAAACATAACGAACGAACGACGTTACTAGATTATAATACAATTCTAGGCTCAATGGAAAAGGTTCTGAGATTTTATCTGATCGTATGGAAAAGATAACAAATTTAACTGACAACTAAATTAAATTAAATCTAATTATTTCCAAGAATTTTTATATGTTATATTAAATAGTTTCAAATTTAAATTGATTTAAATTCATCGATAATAGATTATTTTTATCGTACATGTTCAGACAGAACTGACACTGATCATTTGAATTGTTTTGATTCTTTTAACTTCGTGTTCAGTTATATTTTGTTCTCGTATTTCGATTATTTGATCGATAATTCACTAAAAAAAATTCTTTTATATGGTTAATCCAATATTTAAACGATACTAAATATTTAAAATACTGTTCGAAAAATCCGGGTCGTTACATTCTTCCCCCCTTAAAATAATTTCGTCCTCGAAATTGCTAAGGTAAGAAAATGGTACAAATCCATTACTTTTCAAAAATTCACTTATGTTGAAACTTACCTCTTCATATTTCAACAATTTTAGTTCTACCAAAACATTTGGTTTCTCATTCACATGCATTCAAATTGATTCTAAATCAATTCATCCACTTGATTTATTTAACTTGTTTTAAGTTAAATTTTAATTCCAGAATTCAAATTCCTGGGTTTTTCTTTCAAATTCTTTTGAAATCCCATAAATATATACATATATTTGTTTTTATTTCAAATTCAAAACATTTGAATTTTCAAACCAATTTGTTTTCTTCCAAACAAATTTCCGTCAAAACTTTTTCTAAGGCAGCAATTTATCACTTAGAAACTCGGAAATGAACACTGATGATGTTGCAATCATCATCAGAATTATTTCCCAGCCACTGAAGTGAGTTCAGTGCTTTATTATTTCAAAATCCATCTAAAATGATTTTCTTTCAAATCCTTCTAAAACAAATCTATTTTAATATACTTTGAAAAACATTTCAACTTCCCAGGATTTTGAATTCTTAATTCTGGTTTGAATTTAATTCTAATTCATCTCATTTGTATATTTAATTCCTATACAAATTCTATTTGGTTATAAATAACCATTTCAAATTTATAATCTCATTTGATTATAAAGTCAACATCCAATCACATCCATATAATAAGAATTCTAGAAAATTATTCTTTCTATATCAAAATAGAAATTTTGGGTTAAATTATTTCATTTACCCACTTTAAAACAATATTATGTCGTATTTTCTGTTCAAGTGTTTAGAAATCCTTATCGACTTCGTGGCGTCCCACGATTCGACCAGAATTCATAAACCACTCAACAGACTAGCCAACACAATATAAAACAACTTTTATATCAACTAACAAATACGCTCTCTCGTATCTATACACTCAACTCATTCTAGGGTACTACTGACCCGATCTCTAATGAGCACATGCCACACAAGCCTATGTGTTCACTCAACCTAAGCTCTGATACCACTGTAAAGGCCCGCAAATCCGAGCTATCTGAGTTGACTATTAACACCACACGTCCAACTCAAATTGCACAGAAATACGACTCATTATTAGAAAGAAGTTAGAGGATGAGAAATAGAAAGAAAGAAATATTAGACTGGAAGAAAAACGAAGATCACAACTCACAGCGGAACGAAGAAAATATATTATATAACATAAGCTTTGAAATACAAATCTGTTTTGTACATATATACATACCATCATCAGAGTACACATAACATTTGATCCAGCGGAAGTAACTCTAGATAACTAACGTTGAAGCCTCCTGCTTCAAGCTCCTCCAAGTGTATCTGTAAAAGCCTGAAACACTTGACTGCCCGTACAAATTTGGGCACCCAAGAGTTTAGGGGAAACAAAACAAAATAAACTCTGGGTCAGTCATGGGACTGGTGTGAGTAAACTCCAACCACTTGCTTAACTTTCAAAACTCTTTCAAAAGAAAAGATAATAGTAAGACCAGCCCACACATAAACACGGACGGTTTTTACCTTACTATAACCCAAAACACTTTGATATCAAATCAAATGATATTATAATAATGTCTACATCAAGTAAATAACCAAATAGCAGAACGCTTGCATCTCACGCTCCACATATATATTATAAAATCAAAAACCGCATGGCGTTTATTGGAGATTGGATTTCCAACATGACAAGGTATGGGACCACCTTCCGATGATGTATCTCTAGAGGCGAATACACCTGGGTTCAACAAGAACGTCTTGCAACCCGGCCCACACATGACCGACCACTCATTTCGCTTGAGTGTATCGAATGTATATCACCAACGGTTGGACTCAAACCACCGTTTCCCGAATGGGCAGAATCGATAGATTTAGAAACAAAAGGAATTTCTCTAGATAGGTGATTATACACCCTAATGGGTGCGACCCACATAGCCATGCTGCCTGCCCGATTTTTGTCCTTCCCCGGTTGTTGAGGCCTGAGGCTACGAAAACTTACCCTTCACTGATAGCACAATCACTTTGAATGCCACATTGTCAGATCCGTTAATCACTAGTTAAGTTTGCACAAATATTCTGGATATTATGCTAAGGGATAAATCCGTTGCAACCATATATATTCATACAGACCAACCCATTTGATCATTGGAAATACTCTGTCAGACATTCGTCCATATACGTTCGTTCTGGGACTGAACGAAACCGAAGGCACTATTTCTATAAATAGAAAAGCCCTTGCACTTTACTCCGTCTTCAATATATTCAGCATACTTGGTTCGCAACGCTTATGCCGATACGGAGTGGTTCTTCGGATAATAATCCAACCGGTCTCTCCATATTGACAACGATGGTCAAAACTTCGATAGTCTGTGATTTAACTATCGAATAAAAACAAGTGTTCAATCAACATATCAAACAAATCACTGGGCTCTTTAATTAATATGCATTAATTAAATCTCTTTTCCATTTTCTCTATCAATATTTGTTAACCAAATATTTTTAATAATCACCTCGGCCTCTTATGCCATTTGGAAAACGTTTCCAAATATCAACTCCTTTTATTTTCTATATGTTAGAAAAATCTCTATTTGTAATTGAAAACAATTTCAATCACTTATCTCTACCCCTTTTTGTTTACAACATTCGATTTTTATATTCACTTTACTATCGAATTCAATACGTCGATACGATGATTTCAAATTATCAAAATATCTTAAAAATATTCTAACTCCTTAAATTCCCGGAAAATTTCGCCATAACCTTCCCTATATCTGGAGCATCGGGAAATTTCAAATAGCTTCCCGGTATCTTCCAATCTCAAAAAGAAAAAGAAAAAAAACCAAGCGGCTTGCCGATACGGCGCATAAAACTCATATATGAATTAAACATGTACCTTTTTGTCGGGCATATAAATAAAAATCTTCATATATTCCATCCCATATCTGTTTAACATCTGTTTACCTGTTTCCAAATCAATTCAACAATTCCTAATCGTCTGAATTCAGTTTCGCCCATTTAATTAGCCATTTTGCCTATTTTACTTCTTTGTTGATCATAACATGTTCGAACAAAATATTTAACTCGTTCATAACCAAATCGAATTCCAGTTTCAATTCTAGTTTCCCTTTTTGATTTCGAATATAAATTTTCAAATCGAATTCACTTATTTAAAGCCCAATATTAATTCGAAATCTCATTAACTAATTTCTATTCGAATTAGTTAACTCTATTCAATAAATCAAAAATCTGATTTCTGTTTCAAAAATCAACTCATTTCTCCACTGGAGTTCACATATATTTTATAACTCAAATCTGGATTTTTCTAAATAGAAATTTCGATTTTTATTTGCTTAAAATCCTTTAATATCATTAAATAAACCGTTATGGTTTTATAATGGTTCTGGCGCTGCTTTTCTGAAAATTTGATTTTGACATAACTCAAAATCTATACGACGAAATTCAGATTTTTCTTCTTCATTTGAAAACTATTATCAAACCAGTCCTGACGTTTCTTGTTTCAAAGAATTCCGACTTCAATTGAGTCCTGTATATTCGATTGAAGTTCGAATCGCTATTTTACGAACTGCAGCGCTGCGGCGAGTTCGTTTTAATTATATTTATATATATAAACTTTAAACTTCGTTTAAAATGAATTCAACTTCATTTTTAACTCCATTTGAATTCCTTGATTCAAATCCCAATCTCACTTTTGAATTCTATATTTCAAATCCCAAATCCTTGTCTATTTGATATTCAAATTCAATATTTGAATTTCTATTTGAATTCCCTATTCAAATCCCATACTTGAATTCATTTGAATACTCTTATTCAAACTCTATATTCAAATTCCATTTGAACTTCTATATTCTCGTTTCTATATTTGAATTCTATTGAAGTTCAAATATTCAAACTCCTTTTAAATTCCATATTCAAAATTCCATAGTTTTAAACCCATTTGAATTTCATATTCAAATTCCATAGATCAAATCCGATTTGAATTCAATTTGAATCTCTTATATTCAAATTCCATTTTTCTTTTCCATTTGAATTCTAATATTCAAACTTATTATTTTATTTTATTTTTTCACCATTTGAATTACTTCACTCAAATCCATTTGAATTCCCTTAAATTCAAATTCCATTTCAAAACCATTTGGATTTCCTATTTTGAAATCCTATTTTGAAATTCTATTTCCAATTCTACTTTGAAAATCCTATTTCAAAGTTTATTTCAAATTCTATTTTGAAATCTCATATTCAAATTTCTATTTGAATTCCTGTATTCAATTCCATGTTCAAATTCAATACTTGAATTTCTATTTCAAATCTCAATTCAAATTTCATATTTAAATTCCAATTCAAATCTTTATTCAAATTTCACATTTCAAATCCTATTCAATTCTTCTTTGAAATTCTATATTTCAATTTCTATTTTGAAATTCCACATTCAAATCTCTAATTTGAATTTCTTTATTCGAATTCCTTTGAATTCAAATTTTATTTTAATTTCTTGAATTCAAATTCTAATTTTCATTCTAATTTCGTCTATTCAAATTCTTTTTGAACTTCTATTTGAATTTCTAATATTCAATCTCTTCTTAAAATTCAAATATTTAACTCCCTTTAAAAATTCAAATATTTTACTCAACTTTCATTTGAGTTATATATTTAAAAATTCCATTTCACATTCTATTTTGAAAATTTCATTTCAAAATCCCAATTTCACGCTTGTATTTCTATTTCTGAATTATCAAATGATAATTCTTTTCACTTCATTTATAACTTCGTTATAAAAGAACTATTTATAACTTCGTTTATAAAGAAACTACTTGTTTTGTTTTTCAAAACAAGTTTATATTTTTATTCCATTTAAAATTCAAATTCTATTTAAAAATAGAATTTTTCTTTTTCTTTCTCAAATATCCTTCCACGATATTTTTAAATATCATTACTTAAGCCCAGTGGTATTTAAACACACAAAGCAACGAATTATTTATTTTTCTAACACATCATATATAGAAATATATATGCAACAAATAAACAAACAGATAATATATTTTTGAGGAATCCTGTTGGATTCCTCCAACCTGTTTTCCTGCATCCACAGATGTTAGCACATAAATAATACCAATTCTGCTTCGTGGCAGAATATCGCGGTATAGAAGGTCATCCACTAATCATAGCGTGGGGCGTATAGGGTAATCATCCGCTATGAAACTGCGGGCATCCGCTAATGAGGCTGCGGGAATCCAACCAATCAATCAACCCAATATATATATATAATAGCCTAAATAACTAATATATATAAAACAAGCAGAAAGCATGCACACAAGCAACAGACAATTATTTTTAAGGAAATAAAAATAATTCTAAAGGTGAGTGAGATTTACTCACCAGGGATTTTCCTTTGTCGCATACTTATTTAACATTCTCCATCGTCTCGCCTTTCCGTCTTCTTGAATAAATTAATTTAGTACCTACCATTAATTTAATTCAACGGTTAAATGATTTTTAATTTAAACTACCCTATCCTATAGATTAATTTATCCTATGTATTTTCAAACACTTAACCATATATATTTTCAATGCTTACCTAAATAAATAAACAACGACTTCAATTACCTTTTCCACTTCCTTTTACAAAAATTTAGATTTCCAATTATATAAACTAATTTCCATACCTTATTTAATTTAAATTTGTTTCCACACAAATAAAAATACATAAGTAAATTTTTCTCTTGAAATAAACTCATACCCTAAATCATCACTAATTACTTAAATTAAATAAATAATTTTTCTTACTTTAACTAAACTTAAATCCTTGTACTACAGTTTATAAATTTTAAATGAATTAAAAATGTTACTAGCTAATTTAATTAAGAACTAAATCTATTATTCACCTTTTTATCCTCTTGATTCCTTCCACTGCTCGTCCCATAAGCCACCGCGACTTCCCCTTTCGCTGTTCCTGAATCGCCCCATCCCAGAACCCCAAATCGCGACTCCAAATCAGGCTCGAGTTCACCTCAAAATCAAGAGCCTAACTCCCTTCCAGCTCGCAAGCCTCCAGAAGCCCGAACCCCCAAAATCGAAACCGCTTCCTGATTTCACTGCCTCGATGAACAACGCCTAACCCTAAGTTGCGCTCGAACTGTCGAGCTCCACAAACCACCACGATGTTCAAAATTCCCTTTCCATTTGGTTCGATTGTGAATAGATGCGCAACCATTTTTAATTCGATTTGTTGAAGAATATTTAGAAGAGGAACTGGCGGGTTTTGATTTTCTTTGTTAAGGAAATGAAAATGAACGGAGTAAAGGAGTTGCGATCTATTTAAAAGCCAACGAAGGGGACATGAGTACGAAGGCATTAATATTGTGTTTCCTTGCTATTGAAGATCACCGACAGATTTTTTTTTGGCTCGAGGGAAGTAGGGTTTGAGTTTTTCAAAGAAGGTAGGTCGGCTTGTTGGCTTAAGTACCAACATGAAAAATATAAATTAATTTTTGATTTTATTTAAATAACTTAAAATATCTCACGGTCCCCGGACCGCTATGAAACATAACGAACGAACGACGTTACTAGATTATAATACAATTCTAGGCTCAATGGAAAAGGTTCTGAGATTTTATCTGATCGTATGGAAAAGATAACAAATTTAACTGACAACTAAATTAAATTAAATCTAATTATTTCCAAGCATTTTTATATGTTATATTAAATAGTTTCAAATTTAAATTGATTTAAATTCATCGATAATAGATTATTTTTATCGTACATGTTCAGACAGAACTGACACTGATCATTTGAATTGTTTTGATTCTTTTAACTTCGTGTTCAGTTATATTTTGTTCTCGTATTTCGATTATTTGATCGATAATTCACTAAAAAAAATTCTTTTATATGGTTAATCCAATATTTAAACGATACTAAATATTTAAAATACTGTTCGAAAAATCCGGGTCGTTACACACACCTTCGAAACACGAACATAAATACTGATGATGTGGCCACATCATCAGAATTACCCCCGGGTGTCTAGAATGTGACTCTATATCTATCCAGTATATTAAAACTTCGACTATACGTTCATGACGCGTATACGCGAAATCTTTATATATTGGATTGTCCATATTCAAAATAAATAAATAATCAAATATGCATAAGGCGATTTAAATTTTCAAAACAAAATTTGTTTTCATTTGAAAAATATACTCTTCACACTTGTTCTAGGATACTACTGATCCTATCTCTAACAAGTCATTCTAATTGGATATTACTAATCCAATATCTGATGAATTCTTTCGTATGGTTCTAATGTGTCTTGTTCTCGAGCTCTGTAAACCAAAGCTCTGATACCACTCTGAGACGACCCGAACTTCCCCGTGAAGGAAAGCACGGATAGAATTGAGGACAAGACAAAATAGAACGCATACAGAAGAACATTTCATGTTATTACAACAATTCCATCAGATACAAGAATATACAGAGTATAAATGAATAAATTACATTCAACAAATATCAGATTTACAATAAATTACATAGCAGCGGAAAATATACAAAACACAACTGAAAGTAATACACGGATACAGAGCTTTCCGAGCATCGTTCCAGCTGTAAATAAGGATCCTGTGAATATAAATCTGCAAAACCAAAACTACTAGCTGCCCGTGCGGAAAATAGGGGCACCCAGAGTTTAGGTTAAAACAATAAACTCCAGGTCAGTCATGTAACTGGTGTGAGAACTAAAGCAGTTATTAATCTTTATTTTTAAAGTTAGGTAAATCAAGGGACCACGCCGTATAACACGGAACGGGTTTACTCCCAAGAATACCAGTGCATAAAACAAACAGCGCAATGCTAAATAAAGAAAAATGAAGCTGTTATAAGACCCAGGTCCCATCACACAATGCAACGCAAGCCGGAGGATAGGGTTTTTACCTTATAACAGCCAAAGCATGCTTGATACGTTTAAAACACATTATTTGATACTATTATAGTGTATAGTGTCAAAACAATTTCAATCATAAGTATTAATCATAGGCGGCATAGCTACCATCTACTATGTCGCCATACTAGGCTCTACAAATAAAACCGAAACACACGTATTGGAAATTGGATTCCGTCATGAGCCGAGGCAAGGGGAAAGCTCCTCTCCGATTCGAGACACTCTAGCAAATGTCTCAGGACCCCACTATGATCCTTGGATCTTCAGGGCCGGTCCTCTCTTACTTTTGAGGATTGGCAATTCCTGAACACACGTTTCCCGGTCCTTACAGACCTATATCCGAGGCGCCTCGCATTCCAACAACCACACAGGTGAAAAGTATATAAATGTCAGGGCTGGTAGGTCACTGACACCACCTTAGCTAGAAAGAAACGTCGTGCTCTCCCTGCAGTCACTATCCCGTTTTTGACTCATACCGAGGTGTGAGGCTCGCGAATTCACGTTATACACAAAGCTATGCCACACAGGCTGTGCTTTGATCATCAACCACAAGACTTTGCTTTTCAACAGAAGCCTTGATTTATTGCCACTTACGCATGCCACATTGTCAATTCACTCCATGCAACTGATGTCCATCGATATACAACCTCTGAGCTCGTACGTCTCAGAGAAGGGCGTTAAGCAAGAGAATAAATTCTCCGCCGCCAAACAGATGTATATTTAATAGAGATCAATCAACACAGAATAAAATCCAATGTCAGACACACAATCCATTTACAAGTTCGTTCTGGGTCTGAACGAAACCGGAGGCACTTTCCTCGCATATCCATCCATCTCCAAGTACGTCTGGACGATCACCAACTAATTCCCTCATCCTGGTTGTACAGCCCAATCAAGATCATCAGTAATCACCCAAACGATGTGAAGACTTCCGGTCTTCAACCACCGTCTTCATCTTCGACATCTCGTCGAATCGGTTATTCAGAATGGGTATAACCCGGCCTTTCTGAATAACCCACGTATATAATAAACAAATGTTACATAAACACAATGAACGCCTCATTCCAATTCAGAATATTCTTTTATTCACAAAATCACATTCTTAGGGAAAGGTTCCCATTAATTTTATCCAAGATAAATTCTTCTAAATTTATTCTTTAATCCTCCTATGGATATCATTTCACACTAGTCGGGATTAACGCACCACACCGAAGTAATTATTTATTTTATTTCCCAATCCCAACCTATATATCCCATGGAGAAAACTGGTAATACTCCACAACTAACACCACGATGTTATCCGTAAAATTAATTACCATTTCACGTTCAAATCTAATTAAAGATTTAACCATCGCTTTGGAGCAAAACTGGTGGTACTCCATTCTCGATCACCTTTCAGATTTGATAATTTAAATTATCAATTCACATTTTAATCTAATTAAAGATTCATTAAAACTCCACTTAGTTTTAATCCTTTCAAAAATCAACATCTTGCCTTTAACTGGGGTAAAGAACCAATGTCATCTAAAACACGATTCACGATAAACCCAAATCACATTTGATATTAAATACAAGGCTCTGAATAGAAAATATATCGGCTTATATTCAATATCAAATTCTGAAACCAACAAATATCGTATTGGAAATAACGATATAAAATATCTTTCAAATCCCCATAACAATATTTGTATAGCCACGAAATCCAACATCGAAATATTCCGAAGATAATTTCGATTCAACTCCAGTCCAATTCACGTATTGGAAATATCGATTATTTTTAAAATCACTTTCAAATTCAATTTATTTATTTCAACAATAAATTGATTTTAATTCTAGTTCAAACTAGTTCATTTCGATAAAAATCTATTTTTATCCTTTCAAATGTGGAATTTTCCAGCCTAGTTTTTCCTAAATCACCTCTTATGATTTTACACAAATTATAGATATTTTTAATAATTTTATCAAGGCCCGTATAGTCGATTTCCAACAACGGCCATCGAACTGCACTTACAGCGACCTTTTCTGAAATTGATTTGGACATAATTCCAAATCCAACCGTTAGATTTCAAATTTCTAATATTCATTGGAAAGCTCTTTTCGATACGAACCCAACGGTTTCGGTTTTAGGAGAATCCGACGGTCGGATATCCCGCAATGTCCGTTTGAAATAAATGGTCGAAATTCACGAACTGCCGCGGCGCGGCGCGTTCTATTCAGGCCATTATATATATAATATATATATTATATATATTTCGTCGATTTCCTTTTAAAATGAATTTTATAAATCGTTTTAACTTCGTTTCAAAACCATTTCAACACTATTTCAATTTCTAATCAAAACTGAATATTTTATATCATTACTATATAAATGATAATATTTTCAAAACGTTATATTTTGAAATCACTTCTTTTCAATATTCATTATAAAAACGAATATAATCGATATAAATATCGTTCACTTCAAAATAGCTCAACTCTAATCAACACGGCTTTATATATTTCAATAAATCGTTATTCTATTCAACAAATGAATATTTATTCCATTCAACACATGAATCTATATTTCTTCCAACACCTGACTAATCTCAACACATGAGTACTGTCAACACATCACTATTTTTGTTATGTAAAATATTTTATAAAACTATGGTATCTATCGTTTGATTTTTAATTAGACTTCTACTGGGAAGTAGTTCTAATTTTAAATATGATAAAGATGTAAATTTCATTGCATAAAATATTTCACTCAACACATGAACATTGTCAACACATGACTATTTTTATATTCAACACATGAATTTTCTTTTATAACATTCATTATTTTCCCGATTGGAATGAGGCCCAATCAATCACCATATAACGTTAATTATATGGATTCCATACAACACATGTATATAATAGCATTGATAAACAATCAACCATCATCCAAAGTGCACCACACAACTGCATAAGCATCAAATATAAATAATCGACGCTTACACAGTCTGTCGACCAATCGATCGACAATAAATAAATAATTGGGATTAGTGTACGCCAAACATCATCCCAACACCCGTGTGGGGTTTCAAATCAACAAACACTGAATATTATTATTTGTGCAGTTGGGTGATGTGTAAAATTTATCATCCCAATCAATATCAGTCAAATCAGTGTATATAAACAAATCGGCCGATTTGTTTATAAATATTCATTTATTCACTTTCACGTTAAAATTATATTTTTAACGATAAAACAATTTATTTTAACACATGAATTTCTATTCATTTCATTTATCAAATAAAATGATATCTTTTATTTTTCTAACTTATTTTAGAAAATTTCGGCGGCATAACGGCACGATACTAGAAACGGGACGAGGCCTAGCCTTATCCCCGGTCTAGTGAAGGCCCACGCCATTCACACATCAATCAAATCCATTCAATTTCACCCAACAATTCAATTCAAACCAATTAGACTAACCAACTACACAACCAAACAATTTAACAAACAAGCCATCCATGGTCTATGGATGACGGGTGTCGGGTGCTACTAAGCACCGTCTGCATCCTAGTATATATATAACTAGAAAAAGAAATTGAAAGGTGAGAAGTTCTCACCGATAGCTATCCAACTTCACGACACTTCATTGACAGAAATCTTCCTCGTTGTTGCCTTTTTCATCTACGCTGCCCGTAGTCACTACATATATAAAAAATCACACATTTTTATATTTTGATGTCTTTAAAATAAAAATTACATTTTTATTTATTCACTTTCAATTTAAAAGTCATATTTTTATAATCACTTCATATATTAAAAATCGGATTTTTACTATGCTATTCAATATATAAAAATCGAATTTTTACTATGATGTTCAATATATATGAAAATTATATTTTTACTTCGATGTTCAATATATATAAAAATTATATTTTTACTTCGATGTTCAATATATAAAAATCTCGCCTTTTTCAACTATAAAGACTTCACCTTTTCAAAAATATAGATTTCATCATTATGAAAATCACCACTTTATTTCAACGTATATAAAATAAAAATCAGATTTTTATTTCGCTACATATACAAAGATGATATTTTTATATTCTCTATCCTATAAAGATTACATTTTTATCACGCCATTCCTCATATAAAGATTTCGCCTTTCCAAAAATAAAGACTTCGCCTTTTCAAAAATAAAGACTTCGCCTTTTCAATTTTTAAAATATCGTCTTTTTATTTTTAAAGATTTTACTTTTTCAATTCCATCCCTATAGAAATCACATTTTATTTTGCTACCTATAAAAAGATGATATTTTTAATATTCCTAACATGTAAAAATTATATTTTTAATTCTTTAAAAATATAAAAATCATATTTTTACATCTTCTATATAGTAAAGATTATATTTTTAGAATTTTATAAATATAGAAATCATATTTCTATAATTAAAAATCACTTCTTTTCCTCTCTTAGCTAATGAACAAATAAAAATCTTAGCTTGTTCATAAAAATCAACTCTTTGTTTATTCTAAAATCTTGTCTTTCTATGTTTTCTTCAAAATCAAGTCTCTTACATTTAGAAATCAAATCCTTTATGACAGTAAAAATCAATCCTAAATCATAATGGTTCATACAAAATTTTAATAGCAAAAATAACTAAATACTAACTAATAGAAGACTTACAGTGTTTTTTTTTATAAGAGGGAGGGGGTTCGACAGTCGAGCGGAGGCCGAGGGAGGGGCGTTTGGGGTCGGCGGTGGTGGCCAGCGGGGTGGAGGAGGTCGGGGTTGTCGGCTAGGGTTTCAGGCGGGAGGGGGTGCGGTTGCTGGCGCGATGGGGGTTGCGCGTAGGGGGGAAGTGGCGCGGTGGAGGAAGAAGGAGGAGGAGAAGAAGAGGAAGCAGCGGCGGCGACATCGCGGGGGGGGGGGGGGGGGGGGAGGGCGCGATGTGGCGGCGGCTCTCCCCCCCGTCGCCCTCGTCTCTCTTTTTTTTTTTAATACTGAATCGGGAAAGAAGAAGTAAAAAGGGGGGGCTTTTATAAAATTTATATTATTTAATTTATTTATTTTTAATTGCAAAAAAGTTGACTTTCACAAACGACCTCTAAACGAGGTCCACCGCCTGTCGTCCTTAGCGTATTACCCCCATTCTGAACACAATGGGATATGTATCGTAGGTTGATTTGATCGTTTCGATCAGTTTCCTTTGAATTTACATTTAAATCACTATATTGAATTTTAAACGTACATTTCAAATTACCGGGGTCGCATACGAACTCTAAAAATTCTCGAAAAATATTTTCCAGCTTCGTATTGACGATACGGTCCTAACAAAACTAGTTTCATCGAATTCTGAGACCGTTGGAAAAATGGCCAATTTCCAGTCGATTAAAATCAACTAAAACTGGTCAAACGTGTTTTCCTTTGCCACGCTCACACATTGATTCGAAAAATTATGAAATTTGAAACCTAGCAATAATCTTACACTGCGGATCCAACAAAAGTGGTTTCGTCGAAATCCGAGGTCGTTTGCAAAATGTCTACTTTTAAGGGCCTGAATTCCATAGCGACTATTCAGAATTTTCAACTGGACATATCTTTTGATTCCCGCTATGAAATCTTGATCTGTCGGATTCGTTGGAAAGATATCATCAAATAGATCCTATTGTTTTTGGTTTCACTAAAATCCGGATTGTTTTGCACCTGGTACATTCAATTGAAGTTTGAAATCGAATTATCGAACTACCGCGCCATTTTCAATTCTATTTATAATTATATATAATTATTTATATTCTAACGATGACGTATATAATATATACGTTCTATTTATATTCAAAATAAATTTCTCGTCGATTTTATTTAAAATAATCTATTTTAAATGTTCAAAATTCGCTAAAATTGCAAAAATAAAAATTTTAAACTGGTTCAGAATTTCCGGGTTATTACAATCTCCCCCACTTAAAACTTTTCGTCCCCGAAAAGGAACAAAGTCGAAAGTGGTTTGATTAATCAGCTCCACGTTCGATCTGACTTCCATTCTCCAACTTTTCAGTTTCTGAGAATTTTCAAATTCTTCAAAAATTTGGCTAACACCCTAAATTTTCGAAAAATTTCGCCATAACCTCCCCTGCAATGGGAGCATCGGGAAATTTCAAATAGCTTCCCCGGTCCTTCTAATCTCAAAAAGAAAAAGAAAAAGCCAAGCGGCTAGCCAATAGGCTCATAAAATCATCATCACCCAAACAAAACAGTAAATTATGATAAACATGTACCTATTTGTCGGGCAAACAAATTTTATTCTCTGCTCTAGCCTCCTTGCTATGACCTGTTCAATGTAAGTATATGTATATGCAAGCAAATGCGACCAATTTTCAATACAGTTCAATATTTGATTCTATTAGGCATAATGGTTCAAAATTATCAAACAAATAAACAAGCAACTCAAACATCAATCAATTAGTGAATTAACGTTTCAAATTCATAATTTTGATATATATACAGAAAATCATGTTTTTGATGCCAATTCACAACAATGTGTTCTAACTATATTAGTTTTGGTTCTCACACCAGTCTAATGGAAATATATAGATATCACACCTTCGAAACACGAACATAAATACTGATGATGTGGCCACATCATCAGAATTACCCCCGGGTGTCTAGAATGTGACTCTATATCTATCCAGTATATTAAAACTTCGACTATACGTTCATGACGCGTATACGCGAAATCTTTATATATTGGATTGTCCATATTCAAAATAAATAAATAATCAAATACACATAAGGCGATTTAAATTTTCAAAACAAAATTTGTTTTCATTTGAAAAATATACTCTTCACACTTGTTCTAGGATACTACTGATCCTATCTCTAACAAGTCATTCTAATTGGATATTACTAATCCAATATCTGATGAATTCTTTCGTATGGTTCTAATGTGTCTTGTTCTCGAGCTCTGTAAACCAAAGCTCTGATACCACTCTGAGACGACCCGAACTTCCCCGTGAAGGAAAGCACGGATAGAATTGAGGACAAGACAAAATAGAACGCGTACAGAAGAACATTTCATGTTATTACAACAATTCCATCGGATACAAGAATATACAGAGTATAAATGAATAAATTACATTCAACAAATATCAGATTTACAATAAATTACATAGCAGCGGAAAAATATACAAAACACAACTGAAAGTAATACACGGATACAGAGCTTTCCGAGCATCGTTCCAGCTGTAAATCAGGATCCTGTGAATATAAATCTGCAAAACCAAAACTACTAGCTGCCCGTGCGGAAAATAGGGGCACCCAGAGTTTAGGTTAAAATAATAAACTCCAGGTCAGTCATGTGACTGGTGTGAGAACTAAAGCAGTTATTAATCTTTATTTTTAAAGTTAGGTAAATCAAGGGACCACACCGTATAACACGGAACGGGTTTCCTCCCAAGAATACCAGTGCATAAAACAAACAGCGCAATGCTAAATAAAGAAAAAAGAAGCTGTTATAAGACCCAGGTCCCATCACACAATGCAACGCAAGCCGGAGGATAGGGTTTTTACCTTATAACAGCCAAAGCATGCTTGATACGTTTAAAACACATTATTTGATACTATTATAGTGTATAGTGTCAAAACAATTTCAATCATAAGTATTAATCATAGGCGGCATAGCTACCATCTACTATGTCGCCATACTAGGCTCTACAAATAAAACCGAAACACACGTATTGGAAATTGGATTCCGTCATGAGCCGAGGCAAAGGGCAAGCTCCTCTCCGATTCGAGACACTCTAGCAAATGTCTCAGGACCCCACTATGATCCTTGGATCTTCAGGGCCGGTCCTCTCATACTTTTGAGGATTAGCAATTCCTGAACACACGTTTCCCGGTCCTTACAGACCTATATCCGAGGCGCCTCGCATTCCAACAACCACACAGGTTAAAAGTATATAAATGTCAGGGCTGGTAGGTCACTGACACCACCTTAGCTAGAAAGAAACGTCGTGCTCTCCCTACAGTCACTATCCCGTTTTTGACTCATACCGAGGTGTGAGGCTCGTGAATTCACGTTATACACAAAGCTATGCCACACAGGCTGTGCTTTGATCATCAACCACAAGACTTTGCTTTTCAACAGAAGCCTTGATCTATTGCCACTTACGCATGCCACATTGGCAATTCACTCCATGCAACTGATGTCCATCGATATACAACCTCTGAGCTCGTACGTCTCAGAGAAGGGCGTTAAGCAAGAGAATAAATTCTCCGCCGCCAAACAGATGTATATTTAATAGAGATCAATCAACACAGAATAAAATCCAATGTCAGACACACAATCCATTTACAAGTTCGTTCTGGGTCTGAACGAAACCGGAGGCACTTTCCTCGCACATCCATCCATCTCCAAGTACGTCTGGACGATCACCAACTGATTCCCTCATCCTGGGTGTACAGCCCAATCAAGATCATCAGTAATCACCCAAACGATGTGAAGACTTCCGGTCTTCAACCACCGTCTTCATCTTCGACATCTCGTCGAATCGGTTATTCAGAATGGGTATAACCCGGCCTTTCTGAATAACCCACGTATATAATAAACAAATGTTACATAAACACAATGAACGCCTCATTCCAATTCAGAATATTCTTTTATTCACAAAATCACATTCTTAGGGAAAGGTTCCCATTAATTTTATCCAAGATAAATTCTTCTAAATTTATTCTTTAATCCTCCTATGGATATCATTTCACACTAGTCGGGATTAACGCACCACACCGAAGTAATTATTTATTTTATTTCCCAATCCCAACCTATATATTCCATGGAGAAAACTGGTAATACTCCACAACTAACACCACGATGTTATCCGTAAAATTAATTACCATTTCACGTTCAAATCTAATTAAAGATTTAACCATCGCTTTGGAGCAAAACTGGTGGTACTCCATTCTCGATCACCTTTCAGATTTGATAATTTAAATTATCAATTCACATTTTAATCTAATTATAGATTCATTAAAATTCCACTTAGTTTTAATCCTTTCAAAAATCAACATCTTGCCTTTAACTGGGGTAAAGAACCAATGTCATCTAAAACACGATTCACGATAAACCCAAATCACATTTGATATTAAATACAAGGCTCTGAATAGAAAATATATCGGCTTATATTCAATATCAAATTCTGAAACCAACAAATATCGTATTGGAAATAACGATATAAAATATCTTTCAAATCCCCATAACAATATTTGTATAGTCACGAAATCCAACATCGAAATATTCCGAAGATAATTTCGATTCAACTCCAGTCCAATTCACGTATTGGAAATATCGATTATTTTTAAAATCACTTTCAAATTCAATTTATTTATTTCAACAATAAATTGATTTTAATTCTAGTTCAAACTAGTTCATTTCGATAAAAATCTATTTTTATCCTTTCAAATGTGGAATTTTCCAGCCTAGTTTTTCCTAAATCACCTCTTATGATTTTACACAAATTATAGATATTTTTAATAATTTTATCAAGGCCCGTACAGTCGATTTCCAACAACGGCCATCGAACTGCACTTACAACGACCTTTTCTGAAATTGATTTGGACATAATTCCAAATCCAACCGTTAGATTTCAAATTTCTAATATTCATTGGAAAGCTCTTTTCGATACGAACCCAACGGTTCCGGTTTTAGGAGAATCCGACGGTCGGATCTCCCGCAATGTCCGTTTGAAATAAATGGTCGAAATTCACGAACTGCCGCGGCGCGGCGCGTTCTATTCAGGCCATTATATATATATAATATATATATTATATATATTTCGTCGATTTCCTTTTAAAACGAATTTTATAAATCGTTTTAACTTCGTTTCAAAACCATTTCAACACTATTTCAATTTCTAATCAAAACTGAATATTTTATATCAGTGCTATATAAATGATAATATTTTCAAAACGTTATATTTTGAAATCACTTCTTTTCTATATTCATTATAAAAATGAATATAATCGATATAAATATCGTTCACGTCAAAATAGCTCAACTCTAATCAACACGGCTTTATATATTTCAATAAATCGTTATTCTATTCAACAAATGAATATTTATTCCATTCAACACATGAATCTATATTTCTTCCAACACCTGACTAATCTCAACACATGAGTACTGTCAACACATCACTATTTTTGTTATGTAAAATATTTTATAAAACTATGGTATCTATCGTTTGATTTTTAATTAGACTTCTACTGGGAAGTAGTTCTAATTTTAAATATGATAAAGATGTAAATTTCATTGCATAAAATATTTCACTCAACACATGAACATTGTCAACACATGACTATTTTTATATTCAACACATGAATTTTCTTTTATAACATTCATTATTTTCCCGATTGGAATGAGGCCCAATCAATCACCATATAACGTTAATTATATGGATTCCATACAACACATGTATATAATAGCATTGATAAACAATCAACCATCATCCAAAGTGCACCACACAACTGCATAAGCATCAAATATAAATAATCGACGCTTACACAATCTGTCGACCAATCGATCGACAATAAATAAATAATTGGGATTAGTGTACGCCAAACATCATCCCAACACCCGTGTGGGGTTTCAAATCAACAAACACTGAATATTATTATTTGTGCAGTTGGGTGATGTGTAAAATTTATCATCCCAATCAATTTCAGTCAAATCAGTGTATATAAACAAATCGGCCGATTTGTTTATAAATATTCATTTATTCACTTTCACGTTAAAATTATATTTTTAACGATAAAACAATTTATTTTAACACATGAATTTCTATTCATTTCATTTATCAAATAAAATGATATCTTTTATTTTTCTAACTTATTTTAGAAAATTTCGGCGGCATAACGGCACGATACTAGAAACGGGACGAGGCCTAGCCTTATCCCCGGTCTAGTGAAGGCCCACGCCATTCACACATCAATCAAATCCATTCAATTTCACCAAACAATTCAATTCAAACCAATTAGACTAACCAACTACACAACCAAACAATTTAACAAACAAGTCATCCATGGTCTGTGGATGACGGGTGTCGGGTGCTACTAAGCACCGTCTGCATCCTAGTATATATATAACTAGAAAAAGAAATTGAAAGGTGAGAAGTTCTCACCGATAGCTATCCAACTTCACGACACTTCATTGACAGAAATCTTCCTCGTTGTTGCCTTTTTCATCTACGCTGCCCGTAGTCACTACATATATAAAAAATCACACATTTTTATATTTTGATGTCTTTAAAATAAAAATTACATTTTTATTTATTCACTTTCAATTTAAAAGTCATATTTTTATAATCACTTCATATATTAAAAATCGGATTTTTACTATGCTATTCAATATATAAAAATCGAATTTTTACTATGATGTTCAATATATATAAAAATTATATTTTTACTTCGATGTTCAATATATATAAAAATTATATTTTTACTTCGATGTTCAATATATAAAAATCTCGCCTTTTTCAACTATAAAGACTTCACCTTTTCAAAAATATAGATTTCATCATTATGAAAATCACCACTTTATTTCAACGTATATAAAATAAAAATCAGATTTTTATTTCGCTACATATACAAAGATGATATTTTTATATTCTCTATCCTATAAAGATTATATTTTAATCACGCCATTCCTCATATAAAGATTTCACCTTTCCAAAAATAAAGACTTCGCCTTTTCAAAAATAAAGACTTCGCCTTTTCAATTTTTAAAATATCGTCTTTTTATTTTTAAAGATTTTACTTTTTCAATTCCATCCCTATAGAAATCACATTTTATTTTGCTACCTATAAAAAGATGATATTTTTAATATTCCTAACATGTAAAAATTATATTTTTAATTCTTTAAAAATATAAAAATCATATTTTTACATCTTCTATATAGTAAAGATTATATTTTTAGAATTTTATAAATATAGAAATCATATTTCTATAATTAAAAATCACTTCTTTTCCTCTCTTAGCTAATGAACAAATAAAAATCTTAGCTTGTTCATAAAAATCAACTCTTTGTTTATTCTAAAATCTTGTCTTTCTATGTTTTCTTCAAAATCAAGTCTCTTACATTTAGAAATCAAATCCTTTATGACAGTAAAAATCAATCCTAAATCATAATGGTTCATACAAAATTTTAATAGCAAAAATAAATAAATACTAACTAATAGAAGACTTACAGTGTTTTTTTTTATAAGAGGGAGGGGGTTCGACAGTCGAGCGGAGGCCGAGGGAGGGGCGTTTGGGGTCGGCGGTGGTGGCCAGCGGGGTGGAGGAGGTCGGGATTATCGGCTAGGGTTTCAGGCGGGAGGGGGTGCGGTTGCTGGCGCGATGGGGGTTGCGCGCAGGGGGGAAGTGGCGCGGTGGAGGAAGAAGGAGGAGGAGAAGAAGAGGAAGCAGCGGCGGCGGCGTCGCTGGGGGGGGGGAGGCGCGATGTGGCGGCGGCGGCTCTCCCCCCCGTCGCCCTCGTCTCTCTTTTTTTTTTTTAATACTAAATCGGGAAAGAAGAAGTAAAAAGGGGGGCTTTTATAAAATTTATATTATTTAATTTATTTATTTTTAATTGCAAAAAAGTTGACTTTCACAAACGACCTCTAAACGAGGTCCACCGCCTGTCGTCCTTAGCGTATTACCCCCATTCTGAGCACAATGGGATATGTATCGTAGGTTGATTTGATCGTTTCGATCAGTTTCCTTTGAATTTACATTTAAATCACTATATTGAATTTTAAACGTACATTTCAAATTACCGGGGTCGCATACGAACTCTAAAAATTCTCGAAAAATATTTTCCAACTTCGTATTGACGATACGGTCCTAACAAAACTAGTTTCGTCGAATTCTGAGACCGTTGGAAAAATGGCCAATTTCCAGTCGATTAAAATCAACTAAAACTGGTCAAACGCGTTTTCCTTTGCCACGCTCACACATTGATTCGAAAAATTATGAAATTTGAAACCTAGCAATAATCTTACACTGCGGATCCAACAAAAGTGGTTTCGTCGAAATCCGAGGTCGTTTGCAAAATGTCTACTTTTAAGGGCCTGAATTCCATAGCGACTATTCAGAATTTTCAACTGGACATATCTTTTGATTCCCGCTATGAAATCTTGATCTGTCGGATTCGTTGGAAAGATATCATCAAATAGATCCTATTGTTTTTGGTTTCACTAAAATCTGGATTGTTTTGCACCCGGTACATTCAATTGAAGTTTGAAATCGAATTATCGAACTACCGCGCCATTTTCAATTCTATTTATAATTATATATAATTATTTATATTCTAACGACGACGTATATAATATATACGTTCTATTTATATTCAAAATAAATTTCTCGTCGATTTTATTTAAAATAATCTATTTTAAATGTTCAAAATTCGCTAAAATTGCAAAAATAAAAATTTTAAACTGGTTCAGAATTTCCGGGTTATTACATACGACATGACGCTGATGAGAACTGAAACTGAGCATATCAAATTTTGGTCAAATTCTAGTTCTGAACTGATCAGAATTTTAATCATCGGTGAGATTTCTATTTTTGAAAATTTAGTTTTATTCCTCGTTGTTTGAAGTTCATATATACGTATGTATTTAATCGTGTCTGCGATTGTTGTAATTAAATTTTTTATTTGTGGTTGGTGAACGTTTGTATTGTTCGTGTGTGATAAATCTGGTCTTGTAAAACCAGAATTCCCCTTTTTGATTGAATCTAAGTTATGGATCTAAATTCTATTCTGAATCCATATATGAAAATATTCGTTTTGTTTGTAAACTTATAAAAATTGTAACTTTTGTTGATAAATAAAAGATATCACCTTTTGTTTGTTAAATAAAAGATTTCACCTTTAATTGAAATAAAAGGTTTCAACTTTGTTTAAAAACAACACTTTTATTTGAAAGGTGTTATGCAAATCAAATTTACATTTTTGATTAGAAACTAGTTATGGAAATAAAAACAACACTTTTATTTGTATAAAAACAACATTTTTTTTGAAAAGTATTATGCAAATCAAATTGACATTTTGATTTGAAATTGGTTAGACAAATACATATTACATTTTTATTTGAAATGTGTCATGCAAATAAAAATGACAATTTTGATTAGGAGCTTGTTGTAAAAAGGAAACATTTTTTTTGTCAAAATATGCTTATAGAAATAAAAAGAAACATATTTTTATCAAAAGAATGATTAGTGAAAAAGAATAACATATTTTGTCAAAGAATGATTTGTGAAATAAAATAACATTGTTTGGTGGAATGAAAATTAACACATTTTTATCAAAACTTGATTAGTAACAAAATTTACATTTTGGTTAATTAGATTATAAAGGACAAAATTTATATTTTGGTTAATTAGATTATAAAGGACAAAATTAACATTTTGGTTAATTAGATTATAAAGGACAAAATTCACGTTTTGGTTAATTAGATTCTGTTAGACAAAGGTAACATTTTGGGTAATTAGAACATGTTGGTGAAAAGAATAACATTTAAAATTAAAAAGAAGAAATCTTCATTTGGAAAGATGTTAACATATAATTTACATTTTTAATGATAATTAGAATTCATTAAAAAGAAGGAATCTTTGTTTGAAAAGATGCTAAAATATAATTTGCATTTTAATGATAATTATAATTCATTAAAAAGAATGAATCTTTGATCGGGAACTTATGAATATGTAATTTACATTTTTATGAAAATGGATCACTAAAAAGAATAAAACATTGATTAGAATGTGTTAACATTTAAAATTACATTTCTACGTAGTTAGTATTCGTCAATAAGAATTAAACAAAGATGTACATTTTATTCATTTTCAAAGGATATAATAAGAACATATATTTTTGTGTTAAAATATGTTAGTGAAGAAAAATTACATTTTTGATGTAAACATGTTATGTAAGTTAAGATATACGTTTTGTTAATATTAAAAGTTTTATAACAAAATTCACATTCTGTTAACATTTTATGTAAAGGAAATTTAAAAGGACATTTTTGTATATTAAAAATGAATTAGACAAAATGGACATTTTTGTATATTAAGAATGAATTAGGAAAATGATCATATTTTACAAGCAGAATATGTTGACATTAAAAATCTACTTTTTAATGTAAAATAGAATATTAGAGAAATGTTCATATTTTGACAAAGCAAAATATGTTAAAATTAAAATCTTATATTCAAGAAAGAAATAGGAAAGTACATTTTTATATGTATTCAAAGAAAAGAATAACAGATTACAATTTTTGTATGTAATCAAAGAATGAAAAGAAGAGGTTACTTTTTCATGTAAATAAAGAAATAAAAGATTTCATTTCTTTAGATATTAAAAATATTCATTTTGTCCTTTAGAAAGAATTTCACCAAAATATTCATTTTTGGCCACTTAAAAGAATTTCACCAAAAATATCCACTTCTGGTCAAAACTTGATTATCAAATGAAATGTATATTTTTTTAATACATTAAAAGGAAATGAATTAGAAATGGACATTTTTGTCATATTAAAAAGAACAAAGAGAAATCACATTTTTGTCATTAATAAGGATTAAGACAAAAATATAACTTTTTGTTCATTTAGAAGAAAGATTACATTTTGATCATTTAAAAGATTAGACAAAATTAACATATTTTGTTACATTGGTAAGATTAGACAAAATTAACATATTTTGTTACATTGGTAGGATTAGACAAAATTAACATGTTTTGCTGCATTGGAAAAGATTAGACAAAATTTGCATATTTTGTTACATTGCAAAGGATTTGGCAAAAGTATCCAATTTTGTCACTTTAAAAGAATTAGAATAAAAGGGACATTTTTGTCATTGTAAAAAAGATGAAGTAAAATATTGATTTTGTCATTAAAAATGAATGAGACCAAAAATATGCATTTTGGTAAATAAATAAGAGTTAAGATTCTTATTGCCACCTGTTTAATATAAAAAGAATTGAAACATATGTCTGTGATGTTGAAATGTTTGATGTGTTAATTATAATGTTGGGTATATTCAAACCGAGTATTACACTTCCACTTACAAGTCATCCGACTTGTTTATGTGATTGGGTCGATAATTTTTACACATTGCCTAAGTGCACAAATAATTTGTTATTTGATTGTTGGATGAAACCCCACACGGGTGTTGGGATGATATTTGACCTACACTAGTCCCAATATTTAGTGTAGAATCCACTCTGGTTGTTATTTTGATGCTTGATAGTTATTTCTCATTGATTACATGCAATATATGGATGTTGATTGAGTCACATTCCAATAAAGAGTATTCTAAAAAAGAAAATATTTAAGAAAAGAATATATTTTAGAAAAATATATTTTTATTGAAACGAACTAGTTATTTACTAGAATAAATCATTAAATTAAGATTTAATGAAGTTTTCCAATTATTTAATATTTAATTGAAATTTAATTAAATAATTTGGATTTTGGGTTTGTCGTGAATAGTGTCTTAAATAACACTGTTCTTAACCCGTAATAAAAGAACAATCTTTTAATTTAAGATTATTAAAAGTTTTCAATTATATCTAGTAACTGAAATAAGATGAAACGTGAGTTCGGTTTATTGTGAACCATGTTTTTAAGTGACATGTGTTCTTTAACCCAACTGACTGTAAAAATATGATTTGGAATTTATAAATCTTTTATTAAGATTTAAATGGGAATTTTCGAAAAGTAAAGTTTTCCAATTTAATATATTAAATTGGAGTTGAATGGAATTCGAATTAATAATAACCGAGATAAGCTTCTGTAACAGAAGATCGATACTACATATGGTATTTAAGAGGCTTTGCCGTTATTCCATTTATATTATTGGTCGGATACATAAATTTATAACGATTATATATTGATTTGATTTCTGTGAAGATTCCATATTTTATGGAAGATGATTTTGAGTTTACCGTGAACTATGTTTTAAATGACATTAGTTCTTTAACCCAGTTAAAAATAAGATTAATTTCTTAAATTTAAATAATCATTGAATAGTGATTTTTGGTATTTAAAACCAAATTAAAGTTTTGATAAATCTTTAAAAGTAAGATTTATGAATAATTTTAAATAGTTTATCTTTGATAGGATAATGCAAATATTTTATAGAAAAATATTCTGAATTGGAATGAGGCGTTGGATGTGTTTTTATAGTACTTAATTTTTAAATATAAAATACGTGAGTTATTCGGAAAGACCGGGTTTAACCCATTCCGAATAATTACTACGACGATGAAGAGTCGAAGATGAAGACGGTGGTGGAAGACCGACGATCTTCACATCGGGCAGATGTGTTGCTACAGAAACCCTTGATGGGAGTAGCTACCTTGAAAGGGCTTCAGTGGTGGCCGTCCAGACTATGGTTGATTGTTCGGATTTGGTTTTCGCTCAGACCCAGAGCATAAGCTAGTAAATGGATGCGTGCCTGACATTGGATTTCGTTCCATGTGAATTAAATTGATTTCTGTTAATGTATGTCTGTTTGGTGGTGGAGGATTTATTCTCTACTTAACACCCTGGTATATATTAATAGTGATCAATCACATGGCGTGGGTTGTCAATGTGGCACGCCAAGATGCAAATGATCAAGGCTTTTGTTGAAAAGTAGGGCCTTGTGGGATGATCAAAGCATAGCCTATTACGGCATAGCTTTGTGTATATCGTGACTTCGCGAGCCTCACACCCCGGTATGAGTCAAAAACGGGATTAGGACTGCAGGGACTGCACACGTTTCTTTCTAGCTAGGAGTGATGTCGGTGCTTAAACTGGCTGACATTTTACTTATGTGGATGATGGATTTTGAGGCGCCTCGGATTTTTGTTGGCCGTTAGTGGTCATAATATAGGTCCAAAGGGACAGGGAAGCGTGTGTTCAGGCATTACCAATCCACTGCCGATAGGCGGGGACCGGCCCTGAAGATCCATGGGTTCACTGCGGGGGATCCTGAGGCATTTGCTAGAGTGTTTCGAATCGGAGAGGAGCTTACCCCTAGCCTCGACTCATGATGGAAATCCAATTTCCAATACGACCTTGCGGTTTTGATTGTAGAACTAGTATGGCGACATAGTAGGATGGGGTACTATACTGTCTAGGATTGATACATTTATATTTGAAATGTTTTTATTAAAACATATACACACTAATACTAAATCCATTTTATAGTATCAAGCATCTTTTGATAATTATAAGGTAAAACCCTATCCTCCGGTTTGCGTTGCATTGTGTGATGGGACTTGGGTCTTATAATGATTTCATTTTTCTAAAAAGCATTGCGTTGTTTACGATTTACTTTATTTTATGCACTGGCAATCCAATGGAGTAAACCCGTTCCGCGTTAGCGGCGTGGTCCTGTGATTAGCCTTATTATTAGATAAGTTAAGTTAAGATTTCCAGTCCCATGACTAATGTGTAGTTTGTTTCACTGGCAAACTCGGGTGCCCATATTTTCCACACGGGCAGATGAGTAGCTTTTTGCAGATATATTTACAGGATCCTGGCATACAGCTGAAGCGGTATTCGGAAAGCTCTGTATCCGTGTATTCCTTCCAGTTGTATATTTGTATTATTTCTCCGCTGGTATTGAGATGTATTCTAAAACTCTGATATGAATGTATTTCTATTGTGTAACATATATTCATACTCTGTTACATTGTTGTACTCTGATGTAATTGTTGTAATCAGCAATAAAATGTTCTTCAGTTTGTGTTCTGATGTGTGTTGTTTTCATAACAATCTGGACTTTCCCGCAAGGGAGAGTTTGGGTCATAACAACACCACTATGTCGCCATATATAGGTTCTACAATCAAAACCGCAAAGTCACATATTGGAAGTTGGATTTCCATCTGTGAACCGAGGAAAGGGATCGACCTCCACCGAATTCGAGACGCTCTAGCCTGCCCCTTAGGAACAGCCACAACTGCCCCTTGGATCATCAGGACCGGTCCCCCGATGTGGATTATAATGCCTGAACACTACGTTTCCCCACCCTATGGGGCGTCAATGAGTCCACTGACTCCATCGGCTCCACAGAGTCACTGATATATTTGAGGCGCCTCGCAACCCAACAACCACATAAGTCAAACTCGTCAGGGCTTGTCAAACAACTGACGCCACTTCTAGCTAGAAGGAAACGCATGCCCTCCCTGATGTCCTCTCCTGTTTCTGGTTCACAACCGCGGTGTGAGGCTCGTGAATCAACGTTACACAAAGCTATGCCACACAGGTGGTGCTTTGATCATCAACCACAAGACTTTGCTTTTCAACAGAAGCCTTGATTAATTGCCACTTAGGCATGCCACACAGGCAATTCACACCATGCGACTGATGTCTATCGATATAGAACCTCTGATCCCGTACGTCTCAGAGAAGGGTGAAGTAAGGGAATGAATTCCCCTTCGCCAGGCAGATGTATATTTAATAGAGATCAATCAACACAGAGCAAAATCCAATGTCAGACACACAGTCCATACAAGTTCGTTCTGGGTTTGAACGAAACCGAAGGAACCTTATTCCTCGCATATCAATCGATCTCCAAGTACGTCTGACGATCACCAACTGATTCCCTCCTCTTGGGTGTACTGCCCAATCAAGATTATCAGTAATCACCCAAACGATGTGAAGACCTCCGGTCTTCGACCACCGTTTTCATCTTCGACACATCGTCGAATTAGTTATTCATAATGGGATAAACTCGGTCTTTCTGAATAACTCGCGTATATAATAAACAAGTGTTACACAAACACAACATACACCTCATTCCAGTTTAGAATATTCTTTTATTCAAATATTCTTATACTTTGGGAAAGGTTCCCATTAATTTTATCAAAGATAAATTCTTTAAATTTATTCTTTAATCTTCTTTTGAATATCAATTCAAATTAGTCGGGATTAGCGAACCACACCGAAGTAATCATTTATTTTATGTCCCAATCCCAACCTATTCAGCCCATGAAGTAAAACTGGTAATACTTCATATCTAACATCATGATGTTATCGGTAAATTCGATTACCATTTCACGTTCAAATCTAATTGAAGATTTAACTATCGCTTGTAGCAAAACTGGTGATACTCCATTCTCGATCATTTCAATCTAATTAAAGATTCATTTAAACTCCACTTGGTTTTAATCTTCCCAAAAATCAATATTGATGATTGTTTAACTTGGGAAATCACATCCTTTTTTTAACTGGGTTAAAGAACCAATGTCATTTAAAACACGGTTCACGATAAACCCAAAATCACATTCTATTCCATCAGCCTTTAACCGTAAATTAGCAAGTGAACAATTCCCTAAGTAATAACCCCAAGGCCTAAACCAACACCAGATTTCACTGTAAATCGGGTTAAAAAACAAATATCGTTAAAATACAGTTCACGATAAACCAAATTCCCATTTGATATTAAATATAAGGCTCTGAATAGAAAATATATCGGCTTATATTCAATATCAAATTCTATGACCAACAAATATCATATTGGAAATAACGATATAAATATATCTTCCAAATTTCCATAACAATATCTATATAATCACGAAATCCAACATCGATATATTCCAAAGACAATTTCAATTCAAATCCATTCCAATTCAATTATTGGAAATTCTGGTTACTTTTAAAACCCTTTTAAATCCAATTTATTTATTTATTTAAAAATAAATAAATTATTATTCTAGTTCAAAACTAGTTCATTTCGATAAAAATCTGTTTATCTTTTCAAATTTGGAATTTTTCATCTCAATTCTTCACAAACATTTCTTTTGATTTTACACAAATTACTACTATTTCTAATAATTTTATCAAGGCCCGTACATTCAATTCCGTCAACGGCCATCGAACTGCACTTACAGCGACCTTTTCCAAATTTGATTTGGACATAATTCCAAATCCAACCGTTAAATTTCAAATTTCTAATATTTTTTAGAAAGCCCTTTTCGACACGAATCCAACGGTTCTGTGTTTAGGAGAATCCGACAGTCGTATTTCCCGTAATATCCATTCGAAGTCAATGGTTGAAATTCGCGAACTGTCGCGGCGCGGCGCGTTCTATTCAGGCCATTTAATATATATAATATATATTATATATACTTCATCGATTTCAATTCTAAACATATTTTATAAATCATTTTAAAAACGATTTCAACTTCATATTTAATTTTAAATCAAAATTTAATATTCCATATCATTACATATAAATGATAATATTTTCAATACGTTATATTTTGAAATCACTTCTGTAATAACCCGGAAAATCTGGGCCAGTTTAAAATTTTTATTTTGGCCATTTTAGCGAATTTTGAATATTTAAAATAGTATTTTAAATAATATCGACGAGAAATTTGTTTTGAATATAATTCGAACGTATATATTATATACGTCGTCGTTAGAATATAAATAATTATAAATGGAATTGAAAATGGCGAGGTAGTTCGATAATTCGATTTCAAACTTCAATTGAATGCACCGGGTGCAAAACAATCCGGATTTTAGTGAAACCAGAAATCATAGGATCTATTTGATGATATCTTTCCAACGAATCGGAATAATCGAGATTTCATTGCGGGAATCAAAAGATATGTCCAGTTGAAAATTCTGAATAGTCGCTATGGAATTCAGGCCCTTAAAAATGAGAATTTTGCAAACGACCTCGGATTTCGACGAAACCAGTTTTGTTGGGTCCGTGATGTAAAGTTATTGCTAGATTCCAAATTTCATAATTTTCTGAATCAATACGTGAGCGTGGCAAAGGAAAACGCGTTTGACCAGTTTCAGTTGATTTTAATCGACTGGAAATTGGCCATTTTTCAAACGGTCTCAGAATTCGACGAAACTAGTTTTGTTAGGACCGTATCGTCAATACGAAGCTAGAAAATATTTTTCTGGAATTTTTCTAGTTCGTATGTAGCCCCGGTAAATTGAAATGTACGTTTAAAATTCAATATATATATTTAAATGTAAATTCAATGGAAACTGATTGTAACGATCAAATCAGCTTGCGATATATATCCCATTGGGTTCGGATTGGGGGTAAAACGCTATAGACGACAGGCGGTGGGCCTCGTTTCGAGGTCGTATGTAGAAGTCAACTTTTTGCTAATTAAAATAATTAAATAAAATAATAAAATTAAATTTCCTTCTCTCCCCTTTAACACGATTTGCCCCCCCCCCTCACGTTCATTATGCAGATCGAATAAAAAAAAAGGAAAAAAGAAAAGAAAGAGAGCGGGAGGAAGCGCCGACCGACGGAGCCGCTCAGCCCACCGCCCCATCGCCTGCGCGCGCCACCGCCCCATCGCCTGCGCGTGCCACCGCCCCTCTCGGATCAACCCCTTCCGGCCACCCCTCCTTTCTCTCGTTTCTCCTCCCTCTTCCCTTTCGAATCCCGCCCAAGCCGCTCAAAACCACCACCGTCCTTACCCGAACCCTAACCGCGATCTCCTACCGCCAAACCCCTCCCCCCCCCCTCAGCACTCCTGACTCCGGACCCTACAGTTGCACGCAGTTCGAGGAAAGAGAAGTCGAGCGGGGTTCGATTTTTATACGGACGATGGAGATGATGAAAAAGGGGTTGTTTTAAACGTGGCTGAAGGTATAACAGTGAAGTTTTGTCTTGTTTTATTTATTTATTTCAATGTAATTTGTTTAGTTAATTAAACAGTAATTAAATTTAAAAATGTTAGGGATTAAAAATATATAAAATAGAAATTGTTTTATAAAATGAAATAGCGAATATTTTATAAAATATAATTATCGTTGGTTTATAAAATAAAGTTATCATTGTTTTCAAAATATATATAGCAAGAATAAAAATATGATTTTTATATTTTTGAAGTATTAAAAATATAGTCTTTATTATATAGAAGAAATAAAAATATGATTTTTATATTTTTGAAGTATTAAAAATATAGTCTTTATTATATAGAAGAAATAAAAATATGATTTTTATATTTTTAAAATAATAAAAATATGATCTTTACTATATAGAAGTAGTGAAAATGTGATTTTTATATTTTTAAAGAGTTAAAAATATAATTTTTACTTGATAGGAATATTAAAAATATCATCTTTATATGTGTAGAAAAATAAAAATGAGATTTTTATAAAGATGAAATCTTTAAATTTGAAAAAGCGAAGTATATGTTTTAGAAAAGGCGAAATCTTTATATGAGGAATAGCGTGATAAAAATATAATTTTTATCTATATAACATAGTAGAAAAAAATTCGATTTTTAAATATATGAAGTGAATATAAAAATATGATTTTTAAATTGAAAGTGAACAAATAAAAATGGGATTTTTTATTTAAAGACATCAAAATATAAAAATGTGTGATTTTTATATATGTAGTGAAAGCGGGCAACGAAGATGGGATAGCGAAGAAGATTTCTATAAATGAAGAGTCGTGGTATTGGATAGCTTTATGTGAGAACCTCTCACTTTAAATTTCTTTTTCTAGTTATATATATAGATATATATACTAGGATGCAGACGGTGCTTAGTAGCACCCGACACCCGTCATCCACAGACCATGGATGGCTTGTTTGTTAAATTGTTTGGTTGTGTAGTTGGTTAGATTATTTGGTTTGAACTGAATTGTTTGGTGAAATAAAATTGATTTAATTGATATGTGAATGGCGTGGGCCATTATTAGACCGGGGATAAGGCTAGGCCTAGTCCCGTTTCTAGTATCGTGCCGTTATGCCGCCGAAATTTTCTAAAATATGTTAGAAAAATAAAAATATCATTTTTATTGTGTAAATGAAATGAATAGAAATTCATGTGTTAAAATAAAATATATTATCATTAAAAATATAGTTTTAACGTGAAAGTGAATAAATAAATATTTGTAAACAAATCGGCCGATTTGTTTATATACACTGATTTGACTGATATTGAATGGGTCGATAAATTTTACACATCGCCCAACTGCACAACTAAAAATCTGTGTTTGATTATTTGAAACCCCACACGGGTTTGGGATGAAATTTGAAGTTCACTCATCCTGATTGATTAAATATGTCGATCGATTGATCGACAGGCTGTTATAAGCGTAAGATATCTATATTTGATGCTTATACAGTGTAGTGCACTTTGGTTGATGTTTGATTGTTTATTATTGCTATTATATACATGTGTTGTATGGAATCCATATAATTAACGTCATATGGTGATTGATTGGGCCTCATTCCAATCGGGAAAGTAATGAATATTATAAAAGAAAATTCATGTGTTGAATATAAAAATAGTGATGTGTTGACAGTACTCATGTGTTCAGATTAGTCGTGTGTTGAAATAAATATAGATTCATGTGTTGAATGGGATAATATTCATTTGTCGGATAGAATAAAGAAGTTTTGAAAATATAAAGCCGTGTTGATTAGATTGACGCCATTTTGACGTAAACGATATTTATATCGATTTTATTCATTTCGAAATGAACTGAATTGAAAACGATTTCGAAATGAATTGAATTGAAATCGATTTCGAAATGAATTGAATTGAAAACGATTTCGAAATGAATTGAATTGAAAACGATTTCGAAATGAATTGAATTGAAAACGATTTCGAAATGAATTGAATTGAAAACGATTTCGGAATGAATTGAATTGAAAACGATTTCGGAATGAATTGAATTGAAAACGATTTCGGAATGAATTGAATTGAAAACGATTTCGAAATGAATTGAATTGAAAACGATTTCGAAATGAATTGAATTGAAATCGATTTCGAAATGAATTGAATTGAAAACGATTTCGAAATGAACTGAATTGAAAACGATTTCGAAATGAACTGAATTGAAAACGATTTCGAAATGAACTGAATTGAAAACAATTTCGAAATGAATTGAATTGAAATCGATTTCGAAATGAATTGAATTGAAAACGATTTCGAAATGAATTGAATTGAAAACGATTTCGAAATGAATTGAATTTAAAACGATTTCGAAATGAATTGAATTGAAAACGATTTCGGAATGAATTGAATTGAAAACGATTTCGAAATGAACTGAATTGAAAACGATTTCGAAATGAATTGAATTGAAAACGATTTCGAAATGAATTGAATTGAAAACGATTTCGAAATGAATTGAATTGAAAACGATTTCGAAATGAATTGAATTGAAAGCGAATTCAAATGAATTCAAATTGAATTGAATAGAAATGAATTTTAAAACGAATTTATAAAGAAGAATTCAATTTTGATCTGAATTGAAATGGAAGTTGGAATTGTTTTGAAACGAATGTAGAACTATTTATAAAATTCGTTTTAAAAGGAAATCGACGAAATATATATAATATATATATATTATATATATTATGGCCTGAATAGAACGCGCCGCGCCGCGGCAGTTCGTGAATTTCGACCATTTATTTCAAACGGACATTGCGGGAGATCCGACCATCGGATTCTCCTAAAACCGGAACCGTTGGGTTCGTATCGAAAAGAGCTTTCCAATGAATATTAGAAATTTGAAATCTAACGGTTGGATTTGGAGTTATGTCCAAATCAAATTCGAAAAAGGTCGCTGTAAGTGCAGTTCGATGGCCGTTGTTGGAAATCGACTGTACGGGCCTTCGTAAAATTATTAAAAATATCTATAATTTGTGTAAAATCATAATATATGGATTGGAAAGAGTTGAGCTGGAAAATTCCACATTTGAAAAGATAAAAATAGTTTTTTATCGAAATAAACTAGTTTTGAACTAGAATTAAAATCAATTTATTTTTGAAATAAATAAATTGAATTTGAAAGTGATTTTTAAAAATAATCAATACTCCCAATATGTGGATTGGACTGGAGTTGAATCGAAATTATCTTCGGGATATTTCGATGTTGGATTTCGTGACAAATATTGTTATGGGGATTTGAAAGATATATTTTATATCGTTATTTCCAATACGATATATGTTGGTTTCAGAATTTGATATTGAATGTAAGCTGATATATTTTCTATTCAGAGCCTTGTATTTAATATCAAATGTGATTTGGGTTTATCGTGAATCGTGTTTTAGAAGACATTGGTTCTTTAACCCAGTTAAAGGCAAGATATCGATTTTTGAGAAGATTAAAACTAAGTGGAGTTTTAATGAATCTTTAATTAGATTGAAAAATGAATTGATTATTTAAATTATCAAATCTGAAAGGTGATCGAGAATGGAGTACCTCCAGTTTTGCTCCAAAGCGATAGTTAAATCTTTAATTAGATTTGAACGTGAAATGGTAATTAATTTTACCGATAACACAGTGGTGTTAGATGTGGAGTATTACCAGTTTTCTCCATGGGATATATAGGTTGGGATTGGGAAATAAAATAATAATTACTTCGGTGTGGTTCGCTAATCCCGACTAGTTTGGAAAACCATAATATGGTTTGAAATGATATCCAAAGGAAGATTAAAGAATAAATTTAGAAGAATTTATCTTGGATAAAATTAATGGGAACCTTTCCCTAAAAATGTGATTTTGTGAATAAAAGAATATTCTGAATTGGAATGAGGCGTTTGATGTGTTTGTGTAACATTTGTTTATCATATACGTGGGTTATTCAGAAAGGCCGGGTTTACACCCATTCTGAATAACCGATTCGACGAGATGTCGAAGATGAAGACGGTGGTTGAAGGCCGGAAGTCTTCCCATCGTTTGGATAGTTACTGACGATCCTGATTGGGCTGTACACCCAAGAGGATGGAAATAGTTGGCGGTCGTCCAGACGTACTTGGAGATGGAAGGATATGCGAGGAAAGTGCCTCCGGTTTTGTTCAGACCTAGAACGGACTTGTAAATGGATGGTGTGTCTGACATTGTATTCCTTTATATTGTATTTGTTGATCTCTGCTAAATATATATCTGTTTGGCGGCGGAGAATTTATTCTCTTGCTTAACGCCCTTCTCTGAGACATATGAGCTCAGAGGTTATATATTGGCAGAAATCAGTGGTACGATATGGATTGATAGTGTGGCATACTGAGATGCAGTGATCCAGACTTTTGTTGAAAAGCAAAGTTTGGTGGTTGATGATCAAAGCGCAGCTGATATAGCATGGCTTTGTGTATAGCGTTGATCCGCGAGCCTCACAGCCCGGAATGGTGGTAAACTGATGGTTTGATCAGTATACATTTTTAGTGTAGTGGATTCGGTCGACCGATATTGAGCTTTGTGCTCGGAGGGATAGAGTAAGCGGTGTTTTCTCTTGCTGGGACGTAAGCCGCGGTGATACTTGAGTCCCAAAAGTGCGGATGTGCATAGCGGTGTTTTCTCTCGCTGAGACGTAAGCCGCGGTGATTTGTACTACGCGATCGATCTTTCGAATCAGGAGCCACCATGATGGAAATCCAATTTCCAATACGTGTATTTCGGCTTTATTTGTAGAGCCTAGTATGGCGACATAGTGGGATGGGGCACTCATGCCGTCTATGATTTATATTTATGACTGAAATTGTTTTTGACACTATACACTTATTATAGTATCAAATGATTTGTTTTAAACGTATCAAGCATGTTTGGCTGTTATAAGGTAAAACCCTATCCTCCGGCTTGCGTTGCATTGTGTGATGGGACCTGGGTCTTATAATAGCTTCATTTTTCGAAAAAGCATTGCGCTGTTTATTCTATGCACAAGTATTCTTGGGAGGAAACCCGTTCCGTGTTATACGACGTGGTCCCTTGAATTACTCTCTTTTAAAGTAAAGTTTTAAATAACTGTTTTAGTTCTCACACCAGTCACATGACTGACCTGGAGTTTATTGTTTTAACCTAAATCTCTGGGTGCCCCTATTTTGACACGGGCAGCTAGAAGTTTTGGTTTTGCAGATTTATATTCACAGGATCCTGGTTTACAGCTGGAACGATATCCGGAAAGCTTTGTATCCGTATATCTCTTCTAGTTGTGTATTGTATTATTTTCCGCTGCTAGGTATTTAAATGTAATTTAAATCTCTGATATTTCTGTGTAATATTCATTTATACTCTGTATATTCTTGTAATCTGATGCATTGTTGTAATAACAGTGAAATGTTCTTCTGTTTGTGTTCTGATTTGTCTTGTCCTCACAGTAATTCGTTCTTTCTCATCTCTTCGGAGACCGGGGAAGTTTCGGGTCGCTTCATTTGGTATCAGAGCTTTGGTTTACAAAGCTAGAGAACAAGGCACATTAGAACCGTACGAAAGAATTCATCAGATATTGGATTAGCAATATCCAATTAGAATGACTCGTTAGGGATGGGATCAGTAGTATCCTAGAACGAGTGTGAAGAGTAAATTTTTAAAGTGAAAAGAAATTTTTGTTTTGAAAATTTAAATCAATTATTCGTATTTGATTATCTATTTATATTGAGTTGGACAGTCCAGTATATAGAGATTTTGCGTATACGTCTGATCCACGTGTATTTGAAATTTTAATATATTGGATAGATATAGAATCACACTCTAGTCGCACGGACCTGATTCTGATGATTGACGCGTCATCATTAGTAATTATTTTCGTGTTTCGAAGGTGTGATATCTATATATTTCCATTAGACTGGTGTGAGAACCAAAACTAATATAGCTAGAATACATTGTTGTGATTCGGCATCAAAAACATGATTTTTGTATATGTATCAAAATTATGAATTTGAAACTCTAATTCACTAATTGATTGATATTTGTGTTGTTTGTTTATTTGTTTGCTAATTTTTAACCAATTAGCCTAATTGAATCAAATATTGAATTGTATTGAAAATTGGTTGTGTTTGCTTGCATATACTTGCACTTATATTGAACAGGTCATAGCAAGGAGGCTAGAGCAGAGAATAAAATTTGTTTGCCCGACAAATAGGTACATGTTTACTACATAATTTACTGTTTTGTTTGGGTGATGATGATTTTATGAACCTATTGGCTAGCCGCTTGGCTTTTTCTTTTTCTTTTTGAGATCTGAAGGACCGGGGAAGCTATTTGAAATTCCCCGATGCTCCCATTGCAGGGGAGGTTATGGCGAAATTTTTCGAAAATTTAGGGTGTTAGCCAAATTTTTGAAATTCTGAAAATTCTCAGAAACTAAAGAGTTAGAGAATGGAAGCCAGATCGAGCGTAGAGTTGAATGATCAAACCACTTTCGACTTTGTTCCTTTTCGGGGACCAAAAGTTTTAAGTGGGGGAGATTGTAATAACCCGGAAAATCTGGGCCAGTTTAAAATTTTTATTTTGGCCATTTTAGGGAATTTTGAATATTTAAAATAGATTATTTTAAATAATATCAACGAGAAATTTGTTTTGAATATAATTCGAACGTATATATTATATATGTCGTCGTTAGAATATAAATATTCATAAATAATTATAAATGGAATTGAAAATGGCGTGGTAGTTCGATAATTCAATTTCAAACTTCAATTGAATGCACCGGGTGCAAAACAATCCGGATTTTAGTGAAACCAGAAATCATAGGATCTATTTGATGATATCTTTCCAACGAATCGGAATAATCGAGATTTCATTGCAGGAATCAAAAGATATGTCCAGTTGAAAATTCTGAATAGTCGCTATGGAATTCAGGCCCTTAAAAATGAGAATTTTGCAAACGACCTCGGATTTCGACGAAACCAGTTTTGTTGGCTCCGTGATGTAAAGTTATTGCTAGATTCCAAATTTCATAATTTTCTGAATCAATATGTGAGCGTGGCAAAGGAAAACGCGTTTGACCAGTTTCAGTTGATTTTAATCGACCGGAAATTGGCCATTTTTCAAACGGTCTCAGAATTCGACGAAACTAGTTTTGTTAGGACCGTATCGTCAATACGAAGCTTGAAAATATTTTTCTGGAATTTTTCTAGTTCGTATGTAGCCCCGGTAAATTGAAATGTACGTTTAAAATTCAATATATAGATTTAAATGTAAATTCAACGGAAACTGATTGTAACGATCAAATCAGCTTGCGATATATATCCCATTGGGTTCGGAATGGGGGTAAAACGCTATAGACGACAGGCGGTGGGCCTCGTTTCGAGGTCGTATGTAGAAGTCAACTTTTTGCTAATTAAAATAATTAAATAAAATAATAAAATTAAATTTCCTTCTCTCCCCTTTAACACGATTTGGCCCCCCTCACGTTCATTATGCAGATCGAATAAAAAAAAAAAAGAGGAAAAAAGAAAAGAAAGAGAGCGGGAGGAAGCGCCGACCGACGGAGCCGCTCAGGCCACCGCCCCATCACCTGCGCGCGCCACCGCCCCTCTCGGATCAACCCCTTCCGGCCACCCCTCCTTTCTCTCGTTTCTCCTCCCTCTTCCCTTTCGAATCCCGCCCAAGCCGCTCAAAACCACCGCCGTCCTTACCCGAACCCTAACCGCGATCTCCTACCGCCAAACCCCCCCCCCCAGCACTCCTTACTCCGGACCCTACAGTTGCACGCAGTTCGAGGAAAGAGAAGTCGAGCGGGGTTCGATTTTTATACGGACGATGGAGATGATGAAAAAGGGGTTGTTTTAAACGTGGCTGAAGGTATAACAGTGAAGTTTTGTCTTGTTTTATTTATTTATTTCAATGTAATTTGTTTAGTTAATTAAACAGTAATTAAATTTAAAAATGTTAGGGATTAAAAATATATAAAATAGAAATTGTTTTATAAAATGAAATAGCGAATATTTTATAAAATATAATTATCGTTGGTTTATAAAATAAAGTCATCATTGTTTTCAAAATATCTATAGCAAGAATAAAAATATGATTTTTATATTTTTGAAGTATTAAAAATATAGTCTTTATTATATAGAAGAAATAAAAATATGATTTTTATATTTTTGAAGTATTAAAAATATAGTCTTTATTATATAGAAGAAATAAAAATATGATTTTTATATTTTTAAAATAATAAAAATATGATCTTTACTATATAGAAGTAGTGAAAATGTGATTTTTATATTTTTAAAGATTTAAAAATATAATTTTTACTTGATAGGAATATTAAAAATATCATCTTTATATGTGTAGAAAAATAAAAATGAGATTTTTATAAAGATGAAATCTTTAAATTTGAAAAAGCGAAGTATATGTTTTAGAAAAGGCGAAATCTTTATATGAAGAATAGCGTGATAAAAATATAATTTTTATCTATATAACATAGTAGAAAAAAATTCGATTTTTAAATATATGAAGTGAATATAAAAATATGATTTTTAAATTGAAAGTGAACAAATAAAAATGGGATTTTTTATTTAAAGACATCAAAATATAAAAATGTGTGATTTTTATATATGTAGTGAAAGTGGGCAACGAAGATGGGATAGCGAAGAAGATTTCTATAAATGAAGAGTCGTGGTACTGGATAGCTTTATGTGAGAACCTCTCACTTTAAATTTCTTTTTCTAGTTATATATATAGATATATATACTAGGATGCAGACGGTGCTTAGTAGCACCCGACACCCGTCATCCACAGACCATGGATGGCTTGTTTGTTAAATTGTTTGGTTGTGTAGTTGGTTAGATTATTTGGTTTGAACTGAATTGTTTGGTGAAATAAAATTGATTTAATTGATATGTGAATGGCGTGGGCCATTATTAGACCGGGGATAAGGCTAGGCCTAGTCCCGTTTCTAGTATCGTGCCGTTATGCCGCCGAAATTTTCTAAAATATGTTAGAAAAATAAAAATATCATTTTTATTGTGTAAATGAAATGAATAGAAATTCATGTGTTAAAATAAAATATATTATCATTAAAAATATAGTTTTAACGTGAAAGTGAATAAATAAATATTTATAAACAAATCGGCCGATCTGTTTATATACACTGATTTGACTGATATTGAATGGGTCGATAAATTTTACACATCGCCCAACTGCACAACTAAAAATCTGTGTTTGATTGTTTGAAACCCCACACGGGTTTGGGATGAAATTTGAAGTTCACTCATCCTGATTGATTAATTATGTCGATCGATTGATCGACAGGCTGTTATAAGCGTAAGATATCTATATTTGATGCTTATACAGTGTAGTGCACTTTGGTTGATGTTTGATTGTTTATTATTGCTATTATATACATGTGTTGTATGGAATCCATATAATTAACGTCATATGGTGATTGATTGGGCCTCATTCCAATCGGGAAAGTAATGAATATTATAAAACAAAATTCATGTGTTGAATATAAAAATAGTGATGTGTTGACAGTACTCATGTGTTGAGATTAGTCGTGTGTTGAAATAAATATAGATTCATGTGTTGAATGGGATAATATTCATTTGTCGGATAGAATAAAGAAGTTTTGAAAATATAAAGCCGTGTTGATTAGATTGACGCCATTTTGACGTAAACGATATTTATATCGATTTTATTCATTTCGAAATGAACTGAATTGAAAACGATTTCGAAATGAATTGAATTGAAAACGATTTCGAAATGAATTGAATTGAAAACGATTTCGGAATGAATTGAATTGAAAACGATTTCGGAATGAATTGAATTGAAAACGATTTCGAAATGAATTGAATTGAAAACGATTTCGGAATGAATTGAATTGAAAACGATTTCGAAATGAATTGAATTGAAAACGATTTCGAAATGAACTGAATTGAAATCGATTTCGAAATGAACTGAATTGAAAACGATTTCGAAATGAACTGAATTGAAATCGATTTCGAAATGAACTGAATTGAAAACGATTTCGAAATGAACTGAATTGAAAACGATTTCGAAATGAACTGAATTGAAAACGATTTCGAAATGAATTGAATTGAAATCGATTTCGAAATGAATTGAATTGAAAACGATTTCGAAATGAAGTGAATTGAAAACGATTTCGAAATGAATTGAATTGAAAACGATTTCGAAATGAACTGAATTGAAAACGATTTCGAAATGAATTGAATTGAAAACGATTTCGAAATGAATTGAATTGAAAATGATTTCGAAATGAATTGAATTGAAAACGATTTCGAAATGAATTGAATTGAAAGCGAATTCAAATGAATTCAAATTGAATTGAATAGAAATGAATTTTAAAACGAATTTATAAAGAAGAATTCAATTTTGATTTGAATTGAAATGGAAGTTGAAATTGTTTTGAAACGAATGTAGAACTATTTATAAAATTCGTTTTAAAAGGAAATCGACGAAATATATATAATATATATATATATATTATATATATTATGGCCTGAATAGAACGCGCCGCGCCGCGGCAGTTCGTGAATTTCGACCATTTATTTCAAACGGAAATTGCGGGAGATCCGACCGTCGGATTCTCCTAAAACCGGAACCGTTGGGTTCGTATCGAAAAGAGCTTTCCAATGAATATTAGAAATTTGAAATCTAACGGTTGGATTTGGAGTTATGTCCAAATCAAATTCGAAAAAGGTCGCTGTAAGTGCAGTTCGATGGCCGTTGTTGGAAATCGACTGTACGGGCCTTGGTAAAATTATTAAAAATATCTATAATTTGTGTAAAATCATAATATATGGATTGGAAAGAGTTGAGCTGGAAAATTCCACATTTGAAAAGATAAAAATAGATTTTTATCGAAATAAACTAGTTTTGAACTAGAATTAAAATCAATTTATTTTTGAAATAAATAAATTGAATTTGAAAGTGATTTTTAAAAATAATCAATACTCCCAATACGTGGATTGGACTGGAGTTGAATCGAAATTATCTTCGGGATATTTCGATGTTGGATTTCGTGACTATACAAATATTGTTATGGGGATTTGAAAGATATATTTTATATCGTTATTTCCAATACGATATATGTTGGTTTCAGAATTTGATATTGAATGTAAGCCGATATATTTTCTATTCAGAGCCTTGTATTTAATATCAAATGTGTTTTGGGTTTATCGTGAATCGTGTTTTAGAAGACATTGGTTCTTTAACCCAGTTAAAGGCAAGATATCGATTTTTGAGAAGATTAAAACTAAGTGGAGTTTTAATGAATCTTTAATTAGATTGAAAAATGAATTGATTATTTAAATTATCAAATCTGAAAGGTGATCGAGAATGGAGTACCACCAGTTTTGCTCCAAAGCGATAGTTAAATCTTTAATTAGATTTGAACGTGAAACGGTAATTAATTTTACCGATAACACAGTGGTGTTAGATGTGGAGTATTACCAGTTTTCTCCATGGGATATATAGGTTGGGATTGGGAAATAAAATAATAATTACTTCGGTGTGGTTCGCTAATCCCGACTAGTTTGGAAAACCATAATATGGTTTGAAATGATATCCAAAGGAAGATTAAAGAATAAATTTAGAAGAATTTATCTTAGATAAAATTAATGGGAACCTTTCCCTAAAAATGTGATTTTGTGAATAAAAGAATATTCTGAATTGGAATGAGGCGTTTGATGTGTTTGTGTAACATTTGTTTATCATATACGTGGGTTATTCAGAAAGGCCGGGTTTACACCCATTCTGAATAACCGATTCGACGAGATGTCGAAGATGAAGACGGTGGTTGAAGGCCGGAAGTCTTCCCATCGTTTGGATAGTTACTGACGATCCTGATTGGGCTGTACACCCAAGAGGATGGAAATAGTTGGCGGTCGTCCAGACGTACTTGGAGATGGAAGGATATGCGAGGAAAGTGCCTCCGGTTTCGTTCAGACCTAGAACGGACTTGTAAATGGATGGTGTGTCTGACATTGTATTCCTTTATATTGTATTTGTTGATCTCTGCTAAATATATATCTGTTTGGCGGCGGAGAATTTATTCTCTTGCTTAACGCCCTTCTCTGAGACATATGAGCTCAGAGGTTATATATTGGCAGAAATCAGTGGTACGATATGGATTGATAGTGTGGCATACTGAGATGCAGTGATCCAGACTTTTGTTGAAAAGCAAAGTTTGGTGGTTGATGATCAAAGCGCAGCTGATATAGCATGGCTTTGTGTATAGCGTTGATCCGCGAGCCTCACAGCCCGGAATGGTGGTAAACTGATGGTTTGATCAGTATACATTTTTAGTGTAGTGGATTCGGTCGACCGATATTGAGCTTCGTGCTCGGAGGGATAGAGTAAGCGGTGTTTTCTCTTGCTGGGACGTAAGCCGCGGTGATACTTGAGTCCCAAAAGTGCGGATGTGCATAGCGGTGTTTTCTCTCGCTGAGACGTAAGCCGCGGTGATTTGTACTACGCGATCGATCTTTCGAATCAGGAGCCACCATGATGGAAATCCAATTTCCAATACGTGTATTTCGGCTTTATTTGTAGAGCCTAGTATGGCGACATAGTGGGATGGGGCACTCATGCCGTCTATGATTTATATTTATGATTGAAATTGTTTTTGACACTATACACTTATTATAGTATCAAATGATTTGTTTTAAACGTATCAAGCATGTTTGGCTGTTATAAGGTAAAACCCTATCCTCCGGCTTGCGTTGCATTGTGTGATGGGACCTGGGTCTTATAATAGCTTCATTTTTCGAAAAAGCATTGCGCTGTTTATTCTATGCACTAGTATTCTTGGGAGGAAACCCGTTCCGTGTTATACGACGTGGTCCCTTGAATTACTCTCTTTTAAAGTAAAGTTTTAAATAACTGTTTTAGTTCTCACACCAGTCACATGACTGACCTGGAGTTTATTGTTTTAACCTAAAACTCTGGGTGCCCCTATTTTGACACGGGCAGCTAGAAGTTTTGGTTTTGCAGATTTATATTCACAGGATCCTGGTTTACAGCTGGAACGATATCCGGAAAGCTTTGTATCCGTATATCTCTTCTAGTTGTGTATTGTATTATTTTCCGCTGCTAGGTATTTAAATGTAATTTAAATCTCTGATATTTCTGTGTAATATTCATTTATACTCTGTATATTCTTGTAATCTGATGCATTGTTGTAATAACAGTGAAATGTTCTTCTGTTTGTGTTCTGATTTGTCTTGTCCTCACAGTAATTCGTTCTTTCTCATCTCTTCGGAGACCGGGGAAGTTTCGGGTCGCTTCAACTTCCTTTTCTATATTCATTTTAAAAATGAATATAATCGATATAAATATCGTTCACGTCAAAATGGCGTCATTCTAATCAACACGGCTTTATATATTTCAATAACTTCGTATGTCTATTTAACAAATGAATATTTTCTTCAATACATGAATTTTCTTTTATTCAACACTTGAATATTCTATTTTATTCAACACATGAATGGTTTCAACACATGAATATTCTCAACACATGAGTATTGTCAACACATGTCTATTTTGTTTATTCAACACATGAATATAATTTATTTTCTAAATTGGAATGAGACCCACTCAATTACCATATAATATTGTTTATATGGATTCCCTACAACACATGTATATATAGCAACGATAAATAATCAACCATCATCCAAAGTGCATTCTACACTGTATACGCATCAAATATAAATATTCAACGCTTATAACAGCCTGTCAATCAATTGATCGACATACAACTAATTATTGGGATTAGTGTATGTCCAATTTCATCCCAACACCCGTGTGGGGTTTCAAACAATCAAACACAGATTTTATTTATGCAGTTGGGTGATGTGTAAAATTTATCGTCCCAATCAATATCCTTCAAATGGGTGTACATAAACAAATCGTTCGATGTGTAAATGAATATTTATTTTACTTCAACACATGAATATATATTTTTATTTCAACACATGAATATATATTTTTATTTCAACACATGAATTTATATTTTTATTCAACACATGAATTTATATTTTTATTCAACACATGAATATATATTTTTATTCAACACATGAATATTTATTCTATTCAACACATGAATTTTTATTCTATTCAACACATGAATTTTTATTCTATTCAACACATGAATTTTATTCTATTCAACACATGAATTTATATTTTTATTCAACACATGGATTTTTATTTTATTCAACACATGAATTTTATTCTATTCAACACGTGAATTTATATTTTTATTCAACGCATGAATTTTTATTTTCCATTCTACCTCACAATCAACTTTCACACAAACAAATCAATCCAAACGCAATCAAACAAACAAGTCGTCCATGGTCTGTGGACAACGGGTGTTAGGTGCTGCTAAGCACCATCTGCATCCTAGTATATATTTCAAACTAGAAATCAAAATAAAAGTGAGAAGTTCTCACCGATTAGCTAAACCAAACACCGCGACTCTTCATATGTAGAAAAACTTCGCCGTGCTCGCCTTTTGTCACTTTCGTTGTCTGTATCCACTACATATATAAAAATCGCATCTTTATATTGTTGCTATGTATATAAAAATCACATTTTTATAACTAGACTACATGGATAAAAATCACATTTTTATACTGCTACTATATAGATAAAAATTCTATTTTTATAACGGTGTTCATATAATAAAGATCATATTTTTTTCTTGTTAACTTCATAATAAAAATTATACTTTTATATCGCTCTTCTTCTAATAAAGATTATATTTTTTTATCGCCACTCATATAAAAATCACATTTTTATTTTTTCTAGTATATAAAAATCATATTTTTATCATGCTATGGTATAAATAAAAATCATACCTTTACATCGCTATCGTATATCTAAAAATCTCCTCTTGCTTCATGATAAAAATCTATCCTTTCTTTATATAAAAATCTCACATTTTTCTACATAAAAATCATAATTTTACCCACTATTACACATATAAAAATCATATCTTTAGCTAATTAAAAATCGAACCTTTCTCATATAAAAAATCTAATCTTTATGTCGAGCTAAAACACATAGGAAAAATTGGATTTTCTTCACACAAGTAAATAAAAAAACTTACTGGCCATCGTTGAACGGAGAGGAGGAGGGGGGGTCGGGGATGACTGACGGTGGCCTTCAGAGGCGGAGGCGTGGCTTGATTTAGGGGTGCGGCTTGCGGTGGCTCGAATTGGGGCTAAGGCTTTGGTCTTCGTCGATGGGGGAAGAGGGGCTGAGGGAGGGGGTCCGGCGCTGAGGAGGCCGGAGCCTGGAGCGGCGGTGGGAAGCTCCGGCGTCACGGTGGCGCGAGGGAAGGTGGATCGTGGTTTTCCGCATCGTTCTTCTCTTTTTTTCTTTTGATTCGTGTTTGACTGATGTATGGGTGGAGGATAAGGGCTTGACCAATTATATAATATATATATATTTTATTCTATTTATCTTCAAAAATGTTAACTTTGTATTTGAACTCGAAACGATACCCAACGACTGTCGCCGCTCGCTAATTACCCCCATTCCGAGCACAATGCGATAAGTTTCGTAAGCCAGTTCGGCTGTTACGATCAGTTTCCGCTCAAATCAAAATTTAACTCTATATATTGAATTTGAACGAACATTTCAATTTACCGGGGCCACATACGGACTCTAAAAATTCCCGAAAAATATTTTCTAGCTTCATATTAACGATACGGTCCTAACAAAACTAATTTCATCGAATTCTGAGACCGTTTGAAAAATGGTCATTTTCTGGTCGATCAAAATTGACTGAAATTGTCAAAACACGTTTTCTTTTGCCACGCTCACATTTTGATTCAGAAAATTATGAATTTTGGAATCTAGCAATAATTTGACATTCCGGTTCCAACAAAAGTGGTTTCGTCGAAAACCGAGGTCGTCTGCAAAATTTCAATTTTTAAGGGCCAGAATTCCATAGCGACTATTCTCAATTTTCAATTGGACGTAACTTTTGATTACCGCTATGAAATTTCAATTTTTCGGATTCCTTGGACAGATATTCTGAAATAGATTCTAATGTTTTTAGTTTCGCCAAAATCTGGTTTATTTTGAATCCTGTACATTCATTTGAACTTTGAAATCGAATTTTCGAACTATCGTGCCATTTCAGGCTCGTTATATAATTAAAATAAATTTATTCGTTTTAACTTCATCGAAAATATATTTTCCTTCGCTATTATTTAAAATAATTCATTTTGAATATTCAAAATTTGATAAAATTGCCAAAATGAAAATTTAAATTGGCTCGGATTTCCGGGTTATTACATTATAGGGCTATCGTAATCATTTGGGATAGTTTTGGAAATAGTGCATTCGTTGTAGTCGTGAAATCAAGGAAACGGTGGTAACCTTATAGCCGGAGAAATCAAGGGGAGTATACTTAATCAAGAGTGTTTGGAATCGGTGGTAACCTTATGGCCGTGACCGTGAAATCATGGGTGTTTTACTTGGATATTGATATAGTAATAAAACTCTGCACAATCCAACATTGCGTAGGACTGGACGTAGGAGTAATCTGAACTAGTATAAAATCCGGTGTGTTCTTTTCTTTTCTGCATTTATTTTTGTTTATTTATGTGTTTGTGTTTGATTCTATTTCTGTAGTTATCCTTGTGGTGTGTGATTCATATAGTAGATCATATAAGTTTTAGATTTACTTAAATTCCTTAAAAACACTATTCACCCCCTCCAGTGTTAGTTTTGCCTTAGCGATCCATTCCGCATTCCCTAACAATTGGTATCAGAGCAAGGTTTTTCAACAAGTTCATAATCTGATTTTTGAAAATATTGAATGGAAAATTTTGAACACTAGTCTAAATTGCATCAGCATTAGATAGTTCTGCATTTTATTATTTTTGAAAAATAAAGTTATAATAATCTGTCTTTTGAAAAATTTAAAATTACAATTAGTTATTTTGAAAAGTCACTTGATTCTTTGAAAAGTTGCATTGTTTTGCAGGGGAAGAGTTATGTCTGATGATCATTGGTTGAAAGACATCAAGATGATTGTTCATCAAAATAAGAGTTTATGAAGGGATATGACTTTTGGGGTTATAGTAGTTGAAGTGTCCATTCATTCAATGTTCAGATTCAAATTCAAAATTTTGATACCAAAAATGAAGATAGATGCTATAATTGCAACAGACCAGACCATATAAAAAGGTTGTGTCCTTATCCAGATGATTCAGATTCATCTTCAAGTGATGAAGAGCCAAAAACCGAAAATACAAACATATGCTTCACAATAGTTCAGAATTTAGAAAATATCAAAGAAATGGATCTAAAAACTGGGTATGCTTTAATTAAATTTTAATTTTTCTGGTTGAATGGATGATCTGATATTCTTGCTCGTTTGCTTTGCTTTGAATTTGAAATTTCAAAATTCAAACTAGAAATTTGAAATTTAAAATTCAAATTCAAATTTTGAAATTTAAAATATCAATAAAATAATAAAATAAATTTTGGATGTTTGTTAGGATTAATATTATTTCAGGAAAAAGTTAAACCTGAAATATAAATCGATAATTTAAAACCAAAGTCACAAAACCATATATTATTTGAAATTTATACATATATGTCGACATACATATGTCCTTATGTCGACATAAAGGCTTGTAAAATGAAATTCAAATTTTGAGTTTCAGAAGCTTAAACCTTCAAACTTCCCTCCATCTTTTAAATAAGAAAATGCCAGTTCAAATTCTAGTTATTAAATTTGTGCCTACTTATTTTGTTTCAAAATATATATAAATTAGTAAAATTTTGTAGACATGTTAATACGATATACAAAATTAATTTTCAAATATTTTATATTGTTATAAAATATAAATTTATTTATCTTTTATATATAGTTTAAACATGCATAGTTTAACTTATATATTATTTATATGATTTCATAACAATTTTGGGTTACATTATCACAAGCACTATTTGTAACTCAATACTGATTTTGATTTCTTGTTAAGATTTATAAAAGCTTGAATATTTAACCTAATATTTTGGTATAAAATAATAATATATGCATATATATATGATTTTATGTCTTGAATGTATAATTTAAATATAAGAAGTTATTGCTTTACAATTTACTTTATATTACCAGATTTCATAATTTTGTTATAACTATAGATTTCTTTTTAAGTTTTAACATATAAATGGCTCTTTAGAAAATTAATATATTTCGATTTCTAAAAGTTTAAATTTAAAATTGATTTGTACCAAAAGATTGATTTATATATTAAATTATATTTTTAAGTCCTTTTTAAAATTAGTTTATATATATATATATACACACACAATTACAGATATATGTTTATATAAAAACAGTTTACTTTATATGATACAATTCTATATTCTCTTTAAAAAGATCTTCATTTTTTTATATTAAATAAGCACCTATTAAAGATATATTCATATTTCTTAGAAAATTAGTTTAAACACTTATTTTTTTTCTAATTATCATGAATATATATATATATATAAACTTTTATATTTACTATCCTTTTATCTCTTTCATTAGTATTATTAACCTAAGTCTATAAATTAATGTATATTACCTTTGTTTGATTCATATATAATTTATAATATATACATATATACATAATAGATAGATATTACTTTAAATATCGTTTACAACCACGCATATCATCATTAATTCATTCTGCATATTATTACACATATTATTTCATATCATGCCTCATTTATTATAATACATGTCAAAAATCATTCACATCACAAGCTACATTTCATTCAATATATCACTTCATATAGTTTTGCATATACTGCATTATCACTAACACATTGCATTACATGTTAACTTTAACAAGTATATTGTATGAGAAGTTTTTTTATATAATTAGAAATATAGGATTATTAATCAAATACATAACACATTTTGAGATGACCCAAACTTCCCCTTACAAGAAAGCCCGAATTGAATTGAGAACACAACAAATCAGAATGCAAACAATAGAACATTTCATTGCTATTACAACAATTACATCAGAGTACAAGATATCAGAGTATAAATAATTATACAACAGAAAAATATCAGATATTTAAGATACAAAGAAGCGGAAATTTAAATGTATAAATACAATGTATAGCGGAAAATATATCTACAACACAACTGAAGGGAATACACGGATACAAAGCATTCCGAATATAGCTCCAGCTGTGTTCCTGGATTCTGGGAAAAGAAACATTTGTGAAAACCAAAACTACTAACTGCCCGTGTGGAAAATATGGGCACCCAGAGTTTAGGTTAAAACAATAAACTCCAGGTCAATCATGGGACTGGTGTGAGAATTAAAATAGTTATTAGCTTTTATTTTAAAGTTAGGTAAATCACGGGACCACGCCATATAACCCAGAACGGGTTTATCCCACGTAAATACCATAAAACAAATAATGCGATGCTAAATAAAGAAAAATAAAACTATTATAAGACTCGGGTCCGATCACACAGTGCAATGCAAGTCGGAGGGTAGAGTTTTAACATATAATAGCCAAATATGCTTGATGCGTGAAATTTATCTTTTATTACTATAAGTGTATAGTGTAGAAATCAATTTTAAATATAAATGTATCAATTATAGACGGCATGAGCACTCCATCCCACTACGTCTCCATATATAGGTTTACAATTAAAACTGAAAAATGTCATATTGGAAGTTTGGATTTCCATCATGATGGCTACCGATCCGAAAGATCGATCACGTAGTGCAGTTCCCCACGGCTTACCTCCCAGGCATGAGAAAACGCCGTAACGCACATCCGCACTACATCTAGGATACCGAGAATCTCGGCGACTTACCTCCCGTGCATGAGAAAACGACGCTTACTCTATCCTTCTGGGAATCAGGTGGGTGTGCGCCTATCCCTACAGGGTGTGTAGCGACCACACCCAGCCTATCTCTGTTGACCAAATTTGTCCTCATATCGAAAGTATACCGATCTAACCATCAGTTCACCATCATACCGATGTGTGAGGCTCGCAAATTAACACTACACAAAGCTATGCTAATTAAAGCTATGCTTTGATCATCATCCACCAAACTTTGCTTTTAAAAAAAAAATCGGATAACTACATCTCAGCATGCCACACTATTAATCCATGTCATACCTTTGATTTCTACCAATATATAACCTCTAAGCTCGTATGTCTCAAATAAGGGTGTTAAGAAAAAGAATAAATTCTCCGCCACCAAACAGATATATATTTAGCAGATATCGACAAATATAGCATAATGGAATATAATGTCAGACACACCATCCATTTGCAAGTCCATTCTGGATATGAACGAAACTGGAGGCATCTTATTCCACGTCCCGTATGTCCAATACAGGATGTAACACCCCACGTCCATTAATGTCACTCACAAAGGGAATGCATTAACTTCCGTGGAGGTTATAAGTGAATATAGAACAGAAAAATTACAACAAGATAGATAGTAAGTAGTACTTGAAAACTAAAACTTCATTTTATTGCAGCGGAAACATGTTTATTACATCACAAAACCGTTAATCAGAGTCAAGTACATTATCCATCTTCATAAAAAAAATACATAATCCTATAACATAAATAGCCATTAAAAAGATAACAAGCTGGACTTTACTTCAACGGTCCAAGCTTTCCAAAGAGAGATGAAGCAATTCAATCAACTCCACTAGAGCTGGGCCCAACCTGAGGACCTGGAGGGGGAAAGAGGATAGAAATAGAGGGGGTCAGACATAAAGTCTGGCGAGTATGATAATTCTAACAATACTATTATCAAAATAACTAGACTAAGGCATAAGCTGGAAGACAAGTAAATGTCTATGAACTCTTAGAAAGATAAAGATAGCGTTTGAGATAATGTTAAAGATAACGGTAAAGGCACACCTAATTACTAGCGAATGATTACTACACTGCACCACACATTACTACACTGCACCACACCAGTCACCCTATTGTTTGATCCCACTTGCTTTACACAGAAACTTTATAAATAGCCTTACGTACCCCTAGCTGACTACATAGGTGTCGTCTGCCCCTATCTCCACTAGGTGTACCCCACTACCCACTTTCGATCGGCTCCCTACTCGTAGATACCAGTGTTGGCCCCATAGTGGGGTGTATCACTCCCCTAAAGTGGCAACCCGATACAACTTGAGAATGCACGGCTTATACCTACACGATGCAACAACGTCTTACCTACCAGCTTGGGTCCACACACGCATATGAAACCCGTTGGACTTGCGTTGCCACCACTCCCCGTTTTGGCCTCTTACAGTCGAACCCAGCATGCGTGTCCCGTCCTCGACTTGGGTCGAGCCCACAAAGATACGTTTGGGATACTGGTCGAAATAGGCCCCCACAATCTACCCACCTAAGCTTGTCACTAGTATATCCCACTTAACCCTCTTAGTCATGTTCATTTACATGTGTGTTTGGTTAAGTCTTACTAATCGTATTTCACATGCCACTAAGGGCACCCCCTAGATTCCTCATGCCACCCAAGGCACCTACTTAACCCCCATATCCCACCTTACATGTTTATCTGGTTAAGTATTTCTTAATTCATTCAGGCCATAACCTCATAAAGACCTCTCACATTAGACTGGCATTTATGGCAGCTGGATTTGCCGGGCGGGTCCGGGCAGTCTTACACCATAAAAGAGTCTAACCTCGTGTCTTTACAACCGTTATGCTTTAGTTTAGGCCTAGGACCTCTCACATTGGGCTGACATTTGTGACCACTGGATTTGCCGGGCGGGTCCGGGCAGGTTTACGTCACAAACGAGTCCAACCTCGTGTCCTAAGCATTGATTAACACTTAAAAACTTTTACCCCAGTTTTAATAATTCCCTATTCAAATTATTGATTAAGTCAACTTTTAATGATGTCCATAATTGACTCAATTATGGCCATCCACTTATGGCATGCAAAATCATATCAATTACACCCCAACTTTTTAATATTAAATCCTTAATATTACCCCTACCCCATGTTTATACATTCACTTATTCAACGCATAATATAGGCTAGACTTGTATAGTCTAACACCTAGCACAAAGATAAATTATCACAACATATAGAAAATTAAAATAAATCTAATCATAATAGGGGTAAAACTTGCATAAACTACACATATTAAGGATCAAAAGGTGTCAACTTGTTAAATGTCTCAATTTACATGATAGGATCATAGCCCAAATCTATACATAAACTTGCATATGGGGTTTTTAGGTAACATAATGATGGTGTGAACTAGCATAGGATATCACATATGTCATAGCATAATTCTAGATGTCATAATAGATGTCTTGGTATATGTTCATAACTTTTCTAATCAATCTAACTTTCATATGTGACTTGTCATATAGATCAACATAACCCAAACATGATGATTTAATTAATATGAACTAAGCATAGATGGTAACATCATGGCCTTTTTAACATGTATGATTCATCACAACTTAGCATAGAAACTTTCAACATACATAACATCATCATAACATGATTTACAACATATAAGATATCATCATCACATGACATTGGATTTACAATATACATGATAGCAAAAGCGGTTTACAACAACATATATGATAATTCACATCATCTACTCATAATCCATTCATAACTCAACCTAATTAAAATGATAATAATCTTGTTAAGATCATCATACTCACAATTTAGAGAAGAAAAGAGAGAGTTTTGCTTTGCTTTAGGGTTGAGAGAATTAGAATTGAATTAGCTTTTCTTCCTTCTTAGTTGTTGGCGGCTCCATTGATTCCCAGGGCGACGGTAACTATTCTATTTTAATTAGGTTTAGGGTTAGCATTAGGATGTATTTATAGGTGTAGGAAGTTATTTAGGACCATTAGATTAACCCTGAACCATGAGAACCAATCAAATGCAAAATCTGCATTTGAGCAAATCGGCCCACGGGTTGACAGCCAAACACCCTGGATTAACCCCTAGACGACCCAACGAGGCTCGTGTCGACCTCAAAAATGGGCCGGTTCGGTTATTTCACCTCCCAATTCGCTGTTTTGAACTTTTTAGCATATTTATTTAATTAATTTTTAATTTATATATATATATATATATATATCAATATATATATTTCTCTGCGCAACCCATTTCACTTAATTCTTTTATAAAAATTAAGTATACTTTAATTTGTGAATTTTATTGTTATAAAATTACGGGGTGTTACATTCTCCCCTCCTTAAAGGATTTCGTCCCCGAAATCTCCAAGTCAAGAAGAATGTATATCCTACCATCTAATAGTCCATCTACTCAACCATCAAACACCAGCATCCATTGTCCTTAAAAGACTTCTAATGCTTTATTGTTTATATGCACAATGTGTGTATATGTCCATATCTAATGCAAAATTAGGCGGTTTACCGATTCAGTCGACCTCCTTAGTCCAATTCATGATAGTGCCATGCGTCCAATATGTATGCAAAAGATTCCTAATGATACATATTAATTCTATATGCATGCACAACCATCCACTCGTATGCAGCAACTATATGATAATACAACCATTATACATCCATTTTACTAAATACATCCATATATATGCAATATGCAATATGAAGTGACTGAGCCGATCTGGTGCCTAATAGTGTGTGTATATGCATCCACGAGCAACCACTAGCAAACACTTGCATCCACTTTGCATCCACCATACATAACATGTCTCAAACACATGTTTCAACCATAGGATTATCCTAACTAAAGGTCAAAGATACTAGCGAGAGCATATATTAAAGATAAGATAAGTAAAAGCTAAGCGATAAAGGAGAAATTAAAAGGCATACCCTCAAAAAGAAAAGGGTATCATGAACGCATCTTCTCTTCTGTCTCCCAAGTAGCGTTGCTCTCATCATCTCCCCATTGCACTTTGACTAGTCTGACCTCTCGATTCCTTAACCTCTTGATCTCCGACCCAAGAATGCGCGTAGGAGCTCGTCGAATTGTCGCATCACGCTCTATCTCCACCTCTCTAAGCAAGCTCGGCTCTACCACTCCCGCGGTCTCGTGCAAGCACTTCCTCAAATGTGACACATGGAATACGTCATGTACACCACTAAGTCTCTCGGGCAACTCCACTCTATACGCCATCCGTCCAATCCTCTCCTTAATAGGAAACGACCCTACAAACCTTGGTGCTAATTTCCCAATGGACCCAAAGCGAAAAACGTTCCGTAATGGAGACACTTTGACAAAGACCATGTCCCCAACTTCAAACTCGAGATCTGTCCCCCTCTTATCCGCGTAAGATTTCTGCCTATCTTGTGCTGCTTTCATCCTCCTTCAAATCAACTCGATCTTCTCCGAAGTCTCCCTAATCATATCGGGCCCAAGTAAGATCTTATCCGTAGATTCCCACCAACATGTAGGTGAACGACAAGGTCATCCATAAAGAGCTTCGAATGGTGCTATACCAATGTTGGACTGAAAGATATTATTATATGCAGACTCAACCAATGGAAGATGCTCTTCCCATGTACCCCCAAAGTCTAGGATACATAGCCTCAACAGATCCTCTAGAATGCGATTCACCCTCTCAGTCTGGCCGTCTGTCTGAGGATGATATGCGGTGCTCAAACATAACTAAGTCCCTACCGCCTCTTGTAAGCTTCTCCAAAATTCGCTAGTGAAAATAGGATCGCGGTCGCTCACTATGCTAGAAGGAACACCGTGCAAATGAACTATCTCTCGAACGTATACAGAAGCTAACCATGGAGCAGTCCTCTTACTCTTCACGGGAATAAAATGGGCGCTCTTAGTAAGTCTATCTACTATAACCCAAATTCCCGTATTACCCTTCCTCGATCGCGGTAACCCATCCACAAAATCCATCGAGATGCTTTCCCATTTCCATAGTGGAACCTCCAATGGGTGAAGCAACCCACCGGGTTTCTTTTGTTCCGCTTTTACTTGTTGGCACACCAAGCATCTAGCGACATACTCGGCCACATCTTTCTTCATGCCGGCCCAAAAGTAAACTCTTTTCATGTCTTTGTACATCTTCTCCCCGCCGGGATGAATGGTCATCTTCGAATGATGTGCTTCGTCAAGAATAGTCTTCCTTAGGTCATCGTCTTTTGGTACACAAAGTCTACCGTCCCTACGTAACCAACCCTTATCGTCTAGGGTATACCTACGGAGATGGCTTGATGACTCCCCTCCTTTGAGTTTTTCTACTAACTCAACCAACTGCGGGTCGTCTCGCTGTGCCTCGCCAATCCGTCCCAAAAGCGTAGGTCTGACCTCCAAGGATGCTAACAAACCGGGTACGAAGTCAACGGAAGGTATAGGCTACACAAAAAAGGACTTAAGGATAATCTTTTTCTACTTAAGGCGTCTTCCACCACATTACCCTTGCCAGGGGTATAGGCTATTTCGAAGTCCTAGGACGCTAAGAACTCCATCCACCTTTGCTGCCTTAAGTTCAAGTCCTTTTGAGAGAATAGGTATTTTAAAGACTTGTGGTCAGTGAATAATTCGAATTTCTCGCCAAGAAGATAATGACGCCAAGACTTAAGCGCGAAAACAATAGCGGCCAATTCTAGGTCATGTGTAGGATAATTTTTCTCATGCGCTCTCAACTGCCTTCCACCATAGGCTATTACCCTACCCTCTTGTATTAAGACTGCGCCTAGTCCTGTCCCATAAGCATCAGTATAAACGGTAAGTGGCTTACTCCCGTCTGGCAATACTAAGACTGGGGATGAAGTCAAAGCTCTCTTCAAACGTTGGAACGCATCATCACAATCTACGTCCCATGTGAAAACTAGATTCTTCTTCGTCAAGCGTGTCAATGGAGCTGATATCTTTGCGAAGTCTTTGATAAACTTCCTATAGTAGCCAGCCAACCCCAAGAAACTTCTTACTTCGGTAGCATTTTTAGGGACCTTCCAATCTTGGATGGCCACCAGCTTCACGGGATCTACAGCTATCCCTTCTTTGGAAACCACGTGCCCCAAGAACCGTACTTCCTTCCTCTAGAAGTGACACTTAGAAAATTTAGCCTTAAGGCTATGCGCTCGTAGGGTCTCCAACACTTCCCTAAGATGTAGGGCATGCTCTTCTTCATCCTTAGAAAAGATCAAGATGTCATCTACAAAGACTACCACGAATTTGTTAAGGTGCTCCCTAAACCCCCTACTCATCTAATCAACAAAATATGCTGGGGCGTTTGTCAAACCGAAGGGCATCACTAGCCATTCATAGAAACCGTCCGGAGTCCTAAAGGCAGTCTTGTCTATGCTATCCTCAGCCACTCTCAACTGATGGAACCCAGTGGCTAAGTCCAACTGCGAAAACACTGAGGCGCCAACTAATTGATCGAAGAGATCGTCAATCCTCGGCAGTGGGTGTCTGTTCTTCTTAATAAGTTTATTAAGTTCTCTATAGTCCACACACAGTCTAAGGGCCCCATCCGCCTTCGTGGTAAATACTACTGGAGCACCCCACTCCGATATACTTCATCTTATGAACCCCTTCTCAAGCAACTCATTCACTTGCTTACCGAGTTCCCTCCTTTCACGCGGAGCCATGTGGCGTACCGGCAAAGATACTGGTTTCGCATTATCCACAAGATATATTCGAAAATCTATCTCCCGCTTCGGAGGCAAGCCCTTCGCCTCTTCAAACACATCCGAATATTCTCGGACCACTCTAACAGATCGTAGATTTTCCTCAGACGCGTCAAGCGATTCTAGATAACTTAGCATAACCGAATTTATGGGATTACAAAAGATTTCGAGAGTGTTGCCAAGACGAGTCACGAGCCTAACTACTCTCCTTTCACAATCAAGAACGGCCCCATTTCTGGATAACCAATCCATTCCTAAAATTAGCCCATAGCCCATGAAGCCCAACACATAAGCATCACATCTAAATTCAACGCTAAGTATGGAAATTTTCAAATCCAAACACATCATGGACAAATAAGCTGAGCCCCCTATTGGATTCGAAACAACTAAGGGATCCTCTACTAAATTGGTGTTTAAGTGCAGTGATTCAACTAATGATGTAGAGATAAACGAATGTGATGCACCCGAATCGAATAAGGTACAGACAGGATGATCAAACAGAAAAACTAAGCTTTCAACAGAAATGGTTCTACCTCGTTCTTGCAGCGGTGGGACCGCGAAAGCCTGAACTTGTCCCCTTGCCTGCCCTGGTGCTATAAGAGCCTGCACCTGTCCTCCCGAGGTAGCTCCTGCCCTCTGCCCCTTCTTTGGGCAGTCCTTCACTAAATGTCCCGCATCGCCACAATGAAAACAGCCTGTCTTCTTTTTCTTTCGGCAATCCTTACTGAGATGGCCTGGGGTTCCACAGTTAAAGCACTTCTTATTTCCCTTGCCATTATTGTCTTTTCCACCCTTCTTATTTTGCTGTTGTGGTTTCTTCTGATCCCCTTCTTCTCGGGTGCCTTATCAGCTTTAGCGCTTTTCTCCTCATGCATGAGCGCCATTTCTACTAACTTCTCAAAGGTGGCCCCCATCGGGATGTGGGTCATACCAACCCTTGCAATGGTTCATTCAAGCCATTCACGAACCTTAGAGCCTTCTTCTCCGGCGTGTTTACTAAGTCCAAGCCAAAACTTGGTAACTGATTAAATTTATTAACATATTCTTTTACTGATGAGCTTCCTTGCTTCAATGTCAAGAACCTTTCCATATATAGATTTTCTTCCGCCCTTGAGAGAAACTTCGCCTCGAACCTACGTCTGAAATCCGCCCAAGAATCAACAGGACGCTCCCCATTAGTGACCTCCCACCAAAACGAGGCCTCTCCCTTCATCAACCAAGCTGCTAATCGAACTCTCCTCCCTTCTTCTACTTCAAAGATTTCTAGCAATTCTTCCACCTCCTTAAGCCAATCTCTAGCTTCCACAAACGTTTCTGACCCTTGAAATGGTTTTCCACCCATAGCCTTGAATTCCTTGCACGTCTTTGCAAAAGTATCTACGTGAGGAGGAGGAGGAGGGACGGGTGCAACTGGTGGTGGAGGAACATTGGCTGGACCTGCAGCGGCCTTAGCCTCTAACAACCTCCTATACCATCCTGGTATCGTTACACCGTCAGGTAGATTAAGATCTTCAACCATGCTGAAACGAAAAAGGAAAGATTCAGAATGGAGAATTCGAAAGATAAAGATATGTGGCTATTGGGGATTATGTTTTTCTTAAAAACTTTTCACTTTAAATTTCTCATTAAAACATGTTTTTGAAAACACTTCTTCCAAAAATAACTATTTTCCTAAAGTATTTTTATCTGGTAACCTTAAGCTCTGATACCACGTGTAACACCCCACGTCCATTAATGTCACTCACAAAGGGAAGGCATTAACTTCCATGGAGGTTATAAGTGAATATAGAACAGAAAAATTACAACAAGACAGATAATAAGTAGTACTTGAAAACTAAAACTTCATTTTATTGCAGCGGAAACATGTTTATTACATCACAAAACCGTTAATCAGAGTCAAGTACATTATCCATCTTCATAAAACAAAATACATAATCCCATTACATAAATAGCCATTAAAAAGATAAGAAGCTGGACTTTACTTCAACGATCCAAGCTTTCCAAAGAGAGATGAAGCAATTCAATCAAACTCCACTAGAGCTGGGCCCAACCTGAGGACCTGGAGGGGGAAAGAGGATAGAAATAGAGGGGGTCAGACATAAAGTCTGGCGAGTATGATAATTCTAACAATACTGTTATCAAAATAACTAGACTAAGGCATAAGCTGGAAGACAAGTAAATGTCTATGAACTCTTAGGAAGATAAAGATAGCGTTTAAGATAACGTTAAAGATAACGGTAAAGGCACACCTAATTACTAACGAATGATTACTACACTGCACCGCACATTACTACACTGCACCACACCAGTCACCCTATTGTTTGATCCCACTTGCTTCACACAGAAACTTTATAAATAGCCTTACGTACCCCTAGCTGACTACATAGGTGTCGTCTGCCCCTATCTCCACTAGGTGTACCCCCACTACCCACTTTCGATCGGCTCCCTACTCGTAGATACCCGTGCTGGCCCCATAGTGGGGTGTATCACTCCCCTAAAGTGGCAACCCGATACAACTTGAGAATGCATGGCTTATACCTACACGATGCAACAACGTCTTACCTACCAGCCCGGGTCCACACACGCATATGAAACCCATTGGACTTGCGTTACCACCGCTCCCCATTTTGGCCTCTTACAGTCGAACCCAGCATGCGTGTCCCGTCCTCGACTTGGGTCGAGCCCACAAAGATACGTTTGGGATACTGGTTGAAATGGGCCCCCACAAGCTACCCACCTAAGCTTGTCACTAGTATATCCCACTTAACCCTCTTAGTCATGTTCATTTACATGTGTGTTTGGTTAAGTCTTACTAATCGTACTTCACATGCCACTAAGGGCACTCCCTAGATTCCTCATGCAACCCAAGGCACCTACTTAACCCCCATGTCCCACCTTACATGTTTATCTGGTTAAGTATTTCTTAATTCATTCAGGCCATAACCTCATAAAGACCTCTCACATTAGACTGGCATTTATGGCAGCTGGATTTGCTGGGCGGGTCCGGGTAGTCTTACACCATAAAAGAGTCTAACCTCGTGTCTTTACAACCGTTATGCTTTAGTTTAGGCCTAGGACCTCTCACATTGGGCTGACATTTGGGACCATTGGATTTGCCGGGCGGGTCCGGGCGGGTTTACGTCACAAACGAGTCCAACCTCGTGTCCTAAGCATTGATTAACACTTAAAATCTTTTACCCCAGTTTTAATAATTCCCTATTCAAATTATTAATTAAGTCAACTTTTAATGATGTCCATAATTGACTCAATTATGGCCATCCACTTATGGCATGCAAAATCATATCAATTGCACCCTAACTTTTTAATATTAAATCCTTAATATTACCCCTACCCTACGTTTATACGTTCGCTTATTCAACGCATAATATAGGCTAGACTTGTATAGTCTAACACCTAGCACAAAGATAAATTATCACAACATATAGACAATTAAAATAAATCTAATCATAATAGGGGTGAAACTTGCATAAACTACACATGTTAAGGATCAAAAGGTGTCAACTTGTTAAATGTCTCAATTTACATGATATGATCATAGCCCAAATCTATACATAAACTTGCATATGGGGTTTTTAGGCAACATAATGATGGTGTGAACTAGCATAGGATATCACATATGTCATAGCATAATTCTAGATGTCATAATAGATGTCGTGGTATATGTTCATAACTTTTCTAATCAATCTAACTTGCATATGTGACTTGTCATATAGATCAACATAAACCAAACATGATGATTTAATTAGTATGAAATAACTAGCATAGATGGTAACATCATGGCCTTTTTAACATGTATGATTCATCACAACATTGCATAGAAACTTTCAACATACATAACATCATCATAACATGATTTACAACATATAAGATATCATCATCACATGACATTGGATTTACAATATACATGATAGCAAAAGGGGTTTACAACAACATATATGATAATTCACATCATCTACTCATAATCCATTCATAACTCAACCTAATTAAAATGATAATAATCTTGTTAAGATCATCATACTCACAATTTAGAGAAGAAAAGAGAGAGTTTTGCTTTGCTTTAGGGTTGAGAGAATTAGAATTGAATTAGCTTTTCTTCCTTCTTAGTTGGCGGCGGCTCCATTGATTCCCATGGCGACGGTAACTATTCTATTTTAATTAGGTTTAGGGTTAGCATTAGGATGTATTTATAGGTGTAGGAAGTTATTTAGGACCATTAGATTAATCCTGAACCATGAGAACCAATCAAATGCAAAATCTGCATTTGAGCAAATCGGCCCACGGGTTGACAGCCAAACACCCTGGATTAACCCCTAGTCGACCCAACTGAGCTCGGGTCGACCTCACAAATGGGCCGGTTCGGTTATTTCCCCTCCCAATTCGATGTTTTGAACTTTTTCGCATATTTATTTACTTAATTTTTAATTTATATATATATATATATATATATATATCTCAATATATATATATTTCTCTGCGCAACCCATTTCACTTAATTCTTTTCTAAAAATTAAGTATACTTTAATTTGTGAATTTTAATGTTATAAAATTACGGGGTGTTACACAGGAGAGAGGCCCTCGCATATCCGAACAATCAACAAATACGTCCGGACAGCTACCACTATAGCCCTTTCAAGGTAGCTACTCCAATCATGGGCATCTGTAGCAATCCATCCATTCGATGTGAAGATCATCAGTCTTGTATCGTCTTCAATTTCTTCGAATGTTAGTCGTAGTATCAATTATTCGGAATGGGTTAAACCCGGTCTTTCTGAATAACTTGCGTATCTTATATTCAGGTGCTATAACAACACATCATACACCTCATTTCAATCCATAAAATTCTTTTATTAGTATTTCTTTATTCTGGAAAGGTTCTCATTAATCTTATCAAAGATTTATCTCTTTTAAACACACTGTTTAATCCATTTCTTTGGAAATCATTTCAAAAAAATTTATATTATTTTTTCATAGTTTAAACCAAATTAAGGTTTATCAAACTAGTCGGGATTAACACCTTACCGAAGCAATCATTCATTTTATTATCCCATCCCATCCTATTCATCCCATGGAGCAAAAATTGTAGTACTCCATATCTAACACCACTGTGTTATCCGTAAATTCAATTACCATTTCACGTTTAAATCTAATCAAAGATTTAACTATAGCATGAAGTAAAACGGGTGATACTCCATTTTCGAGCACTTCACAAATTTGGCAAATTTAATTACCACATTAACATTTCAATCTAATTAAAGGTTCACTAAAACTCCACTTAGTTTTAATCTTCAAAATTCATTATTTTATGATTATTCAAATTTAGGAAATAAATCCTATCTTTACCGGGTTAAGGAACGAGTGTCATTTAAAACACAGTTCACGATGAACCCAAAATCATCTTCCATTAAAATGGAATCTATACGAAATCATAATAGTATATATTCGATATAAATTAAATACTATAAATGGAATAACGACAAAAGCTTTTAAATTCCATGTATAGTAACGGTCTTCCTTTACAGAAGCTCGTCTCTATTATTACCAAATCGAATTCCATTCAATTACAGTTTAATATATTAAATTGGAAATCTTTACTTTGAAAAATTCCATTCATATTAATTAAAAGATTATAAATTCCAAATCATATCTTCGCTGTAACATCCCAAAATTTTGAACGTTAAATATGAATATTAAAACTCATTTTAAATATTGATTTGGTGATATTAATGGATTATATATTGAATATATTTATCAGAAAATAGAGATCGAATTTATGTATTTATAAATTAATTAAAACAAGCTCGGAACAGCGTGGTAGTTCGTAATATTGAGTTTTGAATTTTATTTGAATATATATGACCCGATATAAGTCGGATTTCTGTGAAACAAGAAACGTTTGAATCTGTTGGATAGTGATTTCTAATAAAAGAGGAAAATTGAGATTTCATCGTATAAATTATAAGATATGTTTATACTAAAATATGAAATAATCGCTATGAAATCATTATAAAATTCACCGATTTATTTAATAATTATAAAGGAATTTTATTCTGAAATTAATATCATTTTAACCTGAAATTTCAATTTTAGAAACCAGCTCTATCATATCCGAAAAATTAGATATACTGAACGGTTTTAAATTTCGTAACCATCGAAGTTAGTACAGGATCACACGAATTATAAATGTTGAACGCTAATTTTATGTGGAATAATATAGGGTTATTTTCAACGCATCAAAATAAAAATCTTGTTGACTCCTAGTTAAATGCCTCCATACATCAGAATGTCCTCTGTATCTTTCAAAAGCAGTAAAAGGATCTCACTCAGGAACAGAACAAAATATCAAGGATAAGGATATATGGTTCATTAAATTTCGACTGAACGAAAATGAGACCTCTGAAACAAATCTCGGTGAAATAAAGCGGCCAAATCTAGACTATATGCGCTGCCTTGTCAAAGGTATGGGCTTACAGTACTTTGATTGGGTAAGAGAAAAGGAAAATTCATCTGAACAAGTCTTCAGGGAAATCTTGGCATGTTACCACAGTAAAAAAATCCCATGAATACTGTTTAAATGGAAATACTTGTTTCTGTAGAGTACTTTTTACCTTTATGTCAACCATTTCGGCAAGGCATGTGACTGAGCGGTACCTTATCTCCGTGCAAATTTTTAGATATAAATCCACAACAATCTTGTCATCTAAACCGCACTAAAGATCTTTCAGCAGCTCCTACCCAATCTCAGCGTAGTATCAAATCAAGAACGTCAGTTGTTTTCCCACATTTAAATGGCTGATGCCTTCATTTTTCGAATCATAGAAACCTGTGCATATCTCTTCATAAATCTTAGTATATGCATCCCCTAAAACAATAACCATCTCGATTGTATAATTTAGAGGAAGAATCTGTGTAAATCTTTGGAACATGGCCAAACCATAGTAATGTCTTTTCAAAATCTAAGGTAATCTCTGTGGAAGAACTGAAGCCAACGATCGCAGCTAGCCAGCTATGTATGATATATTATATATAATAGAATAAAATAAAACTATCTGCCTATATATATCAAGGAAGGCTCATTCATTCGAACCCAAGCTGAATAACGGAAGGAATCCTTTGTTTTCTTCCTCTCCTACAAAATACAGTAAGCAACGTGAAAATTGAATCACTATACAAAATAAAATACAAAACAAAGATAATGAAGGACTTCAACGTGAGGGACGAAGGTACTGACTGAGTAGGCGGTCAGTTTGACTTTGGGATAGAGAGCAGTGACGGACGGAGTGGAAGTTGAGGATGCAGCGAAGTTCGAGTTGGAATGCAAGTGCATGCCAGCATTGTTTGAAGAAGTTTACTGGCATGGGTACATTTTGAGGGATGACTCGCATGCACCGGAAAGAAGGAGGATGGTAGCATTTGTGTGAACAGTGTTGAAGGACAGGAGAAGTAATACTGCATGGTATTGGGAGCGGGCGAGTGTGTAAATAACAAAAAGAAAAGAAGGGAAAAGTGGCATTTGTGTGTACAGCCGAAAGGTGAAAAGCATAGTGATGGGAGGAAAGCATGTGTAGGGACGGTGCGCGTTTAAACATACCGAAGGGATGGTAAAGCACGGTTGCAAGAAGGAGATGAGCTATGCCTACATGTTGACCGCTGGAGTGAATGGTTTACATGAAGGAGGAGAAGTGCAGCATTGGTAAGTGGGAAGGCGTGCACCTTGTCCATGAAAAAAAGGATTGGAAAAAGAAAAATGGAAAGAATAGGAAATAGATGGGCATCACGGGCTCTTGGAACCAGCAGATTACAGTGGAGGTGCTTAGTTTAAGGTAAGTAATTAAAGGTATTAATAATAAAATTAGTTAGTTAATGGCTAATGAAGTTATAAATATTTACAATATTGTAACACGCCTAATTTGTTCGTACAACTACAGAAGTGAGCGCCACCAGGTTCGTTGGAATCGCAAAAGCATGGCTTATGTAATCATATTGATTTGATTAGCTTTAGATCTGATGAGGATTTCATCAAAAGTCAGTTCAAAATTGGATGAAACAATGCAGAAATCGTTGATCGAACAAAAATGTGAGTTAACTCTCACACCTTCTGGAATATCATGATGTGCTAAATTTATATAAATTAAATTTACTGTAAATTGGTTGCTTTGGTTGATTATTGATTGATTAATGGTTGTCGACATTTACAATAATGTTGTATTGGACGATTGGTTGAATATTACCCCACATGTAATTATAATCTGTGATCCAGGGAAGGACAGGTTTGGGGGATCCAACCGGATCACTCAAATAAACTGTGTATTATTTATTTTTATATGAATTGTTCACCCCAAATACCAACATATCTAGTCAACGATTTTTGATTGAATATTGATTGCTGAATTTAGATTCAACGATCGTCGTGTTTGAAACCAATAGACATTATTGATTAAGTGGTTGGTAGTAAATGGATCAGAATTTTAGACGTCGATTTGCCGATACGCAAACTGACGATCATTTAAGTTGTAAAATATATTTTATAACTAAAGCGAAGTCTAGTTATATTTATAACAATTATTTCAAATAAATGGTTTATTAAACTTTATTGTCAAAGAATTATTAAATAATTTATTTTCTTATGGTTACCATAAGAAAGGAAAGACCGAAATGCGCCGGAAGGTAAAATCTGAGATATTTGTTTGAAGAATTAAGCGGGGTCATATTAAATTAATTATAAAATTTAATTTATTTAATAAAGAAAATGAAAAGCAAAAATCGGTTAGCTGTTTATTTTAAGTTGAGTTAGCCAACTGTCTCATTTGGAAATATTATGTAATGGGAATAGTTATATCAATTAATTGTTTAAAAACTTAACGTGCATTAGTAGGAAGTAAATTAATACTTTGTGTTTTAAAGCGATTATCAAATAGTTTAAAATAAATAAATCATCTATTTAGTGAATTACTTCTATTTAGTTGGTTATTATTTTAATAACCAAGGCAAAGACTTTAAATTGACATTTGTTTAAAGGGTAATCGAGTTTTATAAGTTAATGACAGTAACGAGATCTTTAAAGGGGTTTTAACCCAAAATTGCAAACAACGTTTGCAAATGGAAAGGAAAGTTAATGCGGTGAATTTAAAAGAAGTTTTACTTAACGAATAAGTTTTTTCCAAATATGAGATATGGTTTATATAACATGTTAAACGAAATTGTAAATGGAATTAATATTAATATTATTGGGTTTTGCGTTATAGACTTCTATCTATTTTGAGATAAGAACGACGTCGATCAAGGTCTGAGAGGTAGTTAGAATACCCCAACTTGAACGATTTCACTATTATCGAGAGATGGTATTAGTTTGTAATGGTAGAGGAAGTAAATGAGGTTTTGTGCTTTATTTCCAAATTAAAGGGAATATATAAAAAGAGATTTTAAAGAATATTTTCAATGTGAGCAATATAAATTGACTTACGAGGTAGCGATATTTGTAAAATGATATAAAAAGAGGATTTTGGAAATACGCCAAACGAGAATTTATATGAGAAAGAGTTCTAAAGTTAAAATGTATCGTTATGATTATATTATAAGAATACGTCGCTTGACGTTATTCTGTCACAAATAAGATTTGTTAATTATCTATACTGATTATAGAATTGAAGATGATATTTTTGAGATAATGGGAATAAAAGAGGTTTTGTGTAATATAACCATATGTTAGAAAAAAGGAAATAACGAGGTGGGTTTTGAAGATGGTTATGAAAGAAAAAAAGAGATAAATGTTGAATATGTTTCAAGTAACGGAACAAAAGGATTTTGCTAAAATAAATTATAGAATCGATTTAAAATCGATATATTGGTTTTGAATGAATAGTTTGAAATGAAAAGGACCTGAGCTGCCAAAGTACTAATCGATATTATTTGAGTTGATAGTTAAAACACCAAACTATCAACGAGATATTATTGGACCTTTCGACGAGTTAGTTCGAAGAGACCGGGATGGGAAATAGTCCCAAAACCAATTCAACCCAACTATGCGCTCGCGACTAACGTGCAGTTATATAAAGATGGAGCCTTGAAGACCGTTGATCTTCATGAACGGAAGAAATACTCGTTGAATTTCTCCAGGTCGCTCCCGGAGATATTTTGACTTGTGATTCTGTTGGGATTGAAATCTTCGGATTACAAGGACTTATCGCTACTGATCCTGGGGGATGATTCCTATATAGGATACGGTAGGAGGGTGCCTTTGGTCCATCCTGTTCCTGGATGACTTGTATGGATGAATGTCTGACAGAGTATTTCCTTAAGAATCATGTACATTGATTTTTACAAATATACCAAGTTTGGTGGTGGAGAAATTCTCTTGCTTAACACCCAGAGTGTATTTGTGGACGTCAGTTAGTTATTTGGTGGATCTGACGATGTGACACTCAAAGTGAATTGAGATGTGCTATTCTAAAAAGTTAAACGTGACCTCAAGCCTCATCAACCGGGAAATGGCACAAAATAAGGTAAGCAGCATGGCTATGTGGGTCGCACCCATTAAAAGGGTATATCATTACCTGATCTGGAGAAATCAAATGCCTTTGGTTGTCTTTTTTTATTTTTATATTTATGCTATCGGTTCGGTTTGCTGGCCCCCAACCGTGGTAATGATATATTCGGTACTCTCAAGCGAAATGAGGGGCCGGTCATGTGTGAGCCGGGTTACAAGACGTTTTTGTTGAACCCCAATGTATTCATCTCCTGAGGTACATTGTCGGAAGGTGATCCCATACCTTGCCAGGAAATCCATTCTCCAATAAGAGCCAGCGATTTTGATTGTATGCTATATACGCAGAGCGTGAGATGCAAGCGTTCTGCTGGATTGATATTTATTTGTGGATTGCTTGGCACTATTATAATATCAAAAAAGGATATTCACTTCAAGAATGTTTTGGGTTATAGTAAGGTAAAAACCATCCATGTTTATGTGTGGACTGGTCTTATTATTATCCTTTCGTTTCAAAAGGATTTTTCAAAGTTAAACAAGTTGTTTGTGCAGTGAATTTATCACTGAAAGTATTCCAGACTGATCCGGGTGAATTTTGCTTTGCTTCAAATGTGCTCGGGTCAGACCGAGTATATTTACAGGTTAGGCTTCGCTTAGAGATTCAGGAGCTGGAAGCAGGAGGTTTCACCGGTAGTTATATACAGTTATTTTCCACTGTGATTGATGTATGTTGTACTCTGATAAATGGTATGTATATAAAAAGTTATTTTACAAAGAGATTTGTTATATTATATTAATTCGTTCCGCTGTGAGATTCTAATGTGTTCTTCTTCTTTCTTCTATTCTAGATTTCTTTCTTTTCTACTTCTTATCCTCTAACTTCTTTCTATTAACAGTCTGGGGTTCGATACTTGGGTATTTGACAAGTAATACGGGTTATGTATTATTGTTGAAAATCCGAGAGTCGAAAATTTCCGGGCCGTTACAGTTGGTATCAGAGCTATTAATTTATCAATAACTTTGGCTCTGTGGCGTAACTCAATAGAGATAGGGTTAGTAACACCCAAGATAGAGTTTGAATGTATATATATACGAGAGCGCGTATTTGTAATTTGATGTGAAAAATATTTTTAAACTATTTTTGACCAGTATATTTTGTAATGAAAATAAAAATAGTTATTTTCTTAAATTATTAAAATCAACTAATGTTGATTTGAATTGGAATTCAAAATAGGTTATGAAATTACAAAAATGATATTAACTTATGTTGAGTTAAAATAAATCTCGCAAGTTGGAATTGAAACAAAACTTGGTTGGTATTTGGAAAATGAAAATGGATTCAAGTTAATGAACTCAAATTGGAATATTAAACTGGAATAAATTAATATAATGGAAAGAGATTTCAGTTGTGAAATCGAGTAAATGATAATTGAATGGAAATTAACCCAATATTAATCAATTGGTGTGATACCAAAGTGAAAGCAAACAAGAAATATTAATTTTAAATCAAAATGATTTGTTTAAATTGTTATGCCTTGGTTGTTTGTTATATGTTGGTTGGTTTGTATAGAACCCACCAACAGATAAATTTAAGGTGGATAAATAAACTTGATTGCAAACTAGAATAAATGAGTTGAACCTATTGAGATGAATCCAAGAATAGTGTGGAAATCGAATGGATTATAATGGAAGTCAATCGGGTATTAATCGATTAATGTTAGTGTATGTTAAACCAAAGTGAATACAGACCAGTAAGTATTCACATTTGATATACTTCAAATGATTTGGTTATTTGGATATTGGGTGAATCGAATGAAATTCATCAAACGGGCCAATAAAGAAGTTGAATGAAACTAAAACCCCTGTATAATGAATTGGGGATAAAATCAGTTATGAAATAACTGAAATATTTAACCCGGATTGTTATTTGCATTATAAGTGGAATTAATTGCATAATCCTGAAGGCTGTTGAGATGATTTGGTTATACAAATTGGAAGGATTTAAAAGATCAGTGGTTGATTTGCTTCGTAATCAGAAATTGAGTTGCCTGACAATCAGGTAAACCTTAATATATTGATGGGAGTGTTAGATTTTACCCCTGAGTTGGGTAGCCGCTTGGCTTTCGTTTTTCTTTTAGTGAAGTTAAGGCTTGGAGTGGCAATTGTGGTTGGATTGGTTGAGCCATGCAGAGGAGGAATTGACGAAATTTTCGAAAATCTTCACGAGTTTGAATTTAAATTTGCTAATAATTCAAAAATAATTATTTCAAAATAACTGGGTTTAGAGCATTCTTCTTAACTTGTAATTTCGGGGACGAAATTCTTTTAAGGGGGTAAGAATGTAACGTCTCAAAATTTTGAACTTAATTACGAATATTAAAACTCGTTCTAAATATCGATTAGGTGATAGTAATGGATTATATATCGAATATATTTATCAGAAAATGGAGATCGAATTTATGTATTTATAAATTAATTAAAACAAGCTCGGAACAACGCGGTAGTTCGTAATATTGAGTTTTGAATTTTAATTAAATATATAGGACCCGATATAAGTTGGATTTCTGTGAAACAAGAAATGTTTGAATCTGTTGGTTAGTGATTTTCTAATAAAAGAGGAAAATTGAGATTTCATCGTATAAATTATTAGATATGTTTAAACTAAAATTTGAAATAATCGCTATGAAATCATTATAAAATATAATGATTTATTTAATAATTATAAAGGAATTTTATTATGAAATTAATATCATTTTAACCTAAAATTTCAATTATAGAAACCAACTTTATCATATCCGAAAAATTAGATATACTGAATGGTTTTAAATTTCGTTACCATCGGAGTTAGTACAGGATCAAAAGAATTATAAATGTTGAACGCTAATTTTATGTGGAATAATATAGGATTATTTTCAACGCACCAAAATAAAAATCTTGCTGACTCCTGGTTTAATGCCTCCATACGTCAGAATGTCCTCTGTATCTTTCAAAAGCAGTAAAAGGATCTTACTCAGGATCAGAACAAAATCTCAAGGATAAGGATATATGGTTCAATAAATTTCAACTGAAAGAAAATGAGACCTCTGAAACAAATCTCGTTGAAATAAAGCAGCCAAATCTAGACTATATGCGCTGCCTTGTCAAAGGTATGGGCTTACAGTACTTTGATTGGGAAAGAGAAAAGGAAAATTCATCTGAACAAGTCTTCAGGGAAATCTTGGCATGTTACCATAGTACAAAAATCTCATGAATACCGTTTAAATGGCAATACTTGTTTCTGTAGAGTACTTTTTACCTTTAAGTCAACCATTTCGGCAAGGCATGTGACTGAGTGGTACCTTATCTCCATGCAAATTTTTAGATACAAATCCATAGCAATCTTATCATCTAAACCGCACTAAAGATCTTTCAGCAACTCCTACCCAATCTCAGCGCAGTATCAAATCAAGACCGTCGGTTGTTTTCCCACATTTAAATGGCTGATGCCTTCATTTTTCGAATCATAGAAACCTGTGCATATCTCTTCATAAATCTTAGTACATGCATCCTCTGAAATAATAACCATCTCGATTGTATAATTTAGAGGAAGTATCTGTGTAAATCTTTTGAACATGGCTAAACCATAGTAATGTCTTTTCAAAATCTAAGGTAATCTCTGTGGAAGAACTAAAGCCAACGATCGCGGCTAGCCAGCTAAGTATGATATATTATATATAATAAAATAAAATAAAACTATTTGCCTTTATATATCAAGGCAGGCTCATTTATTCGAACCCAAGCTGAATAAAGGAAGGAATCCTTTATTTTCTTCCTCTCCTACAAAATACAGTAAGCAACGCGAAAACCGAATCACTATACAAAATAAAGTACAAAACAAAGAGAATGAAGGACTTCAACGTGAGGGACGAAGGTAATGACTGAGTAGGTGGTCAGTTTGAATTTGGGATAGAGAGCAGTAACGGACGGAGGGGAAGTTGAGGATGTAGCGAAGTTCGAGTTGGCATGCAAGTGCATGGCAGCATTGTTTGAAGAAGTTTACTGGCATGGGTACATTTTGAGGGATGAATCGCATGCACCGGAAAGAAGGAGGATGGTGGCATTTGTGTGAACAGTGTATAAGGATGGGGGAAGTAATACTGCATGGTATTGGGAGAAGGCGAGTGTGTAAATAACAAAAAGAAAAGAAGGGAAAAGTGGCTTTTTCGTGTATAGCAGGAAGGTGAAAATCATAGTGATGGGAGGAATGCATGTATAGGGATGGTGCGTGTTTAAACATACTGAAGGGATGGTAAAGCACAGTTGCAAGAATGAGATGAGCCACGCCTACATGTCACTGGAGTGAATGGTTTACATGAAGGAGGAGAAGTGCAACATTGGTAAGTGGGAAGGCGTGCACCTTTTTCCCTGAAAAAAAGGATTGGAAAAAGAAAAATGGAAAGAACAGGAAATAGATGGGCATCACGGGCTCTTGGAACCAGCAGATTACAGTGGAGGTGCTTAGTTTGAGGTAAGTAATTAAAGGTATTAATAATAAAATTAGTTTGTTGATGGCTAATGAAGTTATAAATATATACAATATTGTAATACGCCTAATTTGTTCGTACAACTACAGAAGTGAGCGCCACAAGGTTCATTGGAATCACAAAAGCGTGGCTTACGTAATCATATGTATTTGGTTAGCTTTAGAGCTGATGAGGGTTTCATCGTACGTCCGTTAAAATTGGATGAAACAATGCGGAAATCGCTGATCGAACAAAAATGTGAGTTAACTCTCACACCTTCTGGAATATCATGATGTGCTAAATTCATATAAATTAAATTTAACGTAAATTGGTTGCTTTGGTTGATTATTGATTGATTAATGGTTGTCGACATTTAGTATTGGACGATTGGTTGAATATTACCCCCACATGTTATTATAATCTATGATATAGGGAAGGACAGGTTGGGGGGATCCAACCGGATCCCCCAAATAAACTGTGTATTATTTATTTTTATATGAATTGTTCACCCCAAATAACATCATATTTGGTCACCGATTTTTGACTGAATGTTGATCGTTGAATTTAGATTCAACGATGGTCGTGTTTTAAACCAATAGACATTATTGATTAAGTGGCTGGAAGTAAATGAATCAGAATTTTAGACGTCGATTTGCCGATATGCAAACTGACGATCATTTAAGTTATAAAATATATTTTATAACTGAATCGAAGTCTAGTTATATTTATATAAATTATTTCAAATAAATGGTTTATTAAACTTTATTGTCAAAGAATTATTAAATGATTTATTTTCTTATGGTTATCATAAGAAAGGAAAGACCAAAATGCACCGGAAGGTAAAATCTGAGATATTTGTGTGAATAATTAAGTGGGGTCATCTTAAATTAATTATAAAATTTGATTAGTTTAATAAGGAAGATGAAAAGCAAATCGGTTAGCTGTTTATTTTAAGTTGAGTTAGCCAACTGTCTCATTTGGAAATATTATGTAATGGGAACAGTTATATCAACTAATTGTTTAATTAGTGTGTGTTATTAGGAAGTAAATTCATACTTTGTGTTTTAAAGCGATCATCAAATAGTTTAAAATAAATAAATCATCTATTTAATGAATTACTTCTATTTAGTTTGTTATTATTTTAATAACCAAGGCAAGGACTTTAAATTGAAATTTGTTTAAAGGGTAATCGAGTTTTATAAGTTAATGAAAGTAACGAGATTTTTAAAGGGGTTTTAACCTAAAATTGCAAACAACGTTTGCAAATGGAAAGGAAAATTAATGCGATGAGTTTAAAAAAAAATACTTAACAAATAAGTTTTTTCCAAATTTGAGATATGGTTTATATAACATGTTAAACGAAATTGTAAATGGAATTAATATTAATATTATCGGGTTTTGCGTTATAGACTTCTATCTATTTTGAGATAAGAATGACGTCGATCAAGGTCTGAGAGGTAGTTAGAATACCCCAACTTGAATGATTTCACTATTATCGAGAGATGGTATTAGTTTGTAACGGTAGAGGAAGTAAATGAGGTTTTGTGATTTATTTCCAAATTAAAGGAAATATATAAAAAGATATTTTAACGAATGTTTTCAATGTGACCAATATAAATGGACTGAAGAGATAGTGATATTTGTAAAATGATATAAAAAGAGGATTTTGGAAATATGCCAAACGAGAATTTATATGAGCAAGAGTTCTAAAGTTAAAATGTATCATTATGATTATATTATAAGAATACGTCGCTTGACGTTATTTTGGCACAAATAAGATTTGTTAATTATCTATATTGATTATAGAATTGAAGATGATATTTTCGAGATAATGAGAATAAAAGAGGTTTTGTGAAATATAACCATATGTTAGAACAAAGGAAATAACGAGGTGAGTTTTGAAGATGGTTATGAAAGAAAAATAGAGATAAATGTTGAATATGTTTTAAGTAACAGAACAAAAGGATTTTGCTAAAATAAATTATAAAATCGATTTAAAATCGATATATTGGTTTTGAATAAATAGTTTGAAATGAAAAGGACCTGAGCTGCCAAAGTACTGATCAATATTATTTGAGTTGATAGTTAAAACACCAAACTATCAACGAGATATTATTGGACCTTTCGACAAGTTAGTTCGAAGAGACCGGGATGGGAACTAGTCCCAAAACCACTTCGAACCAACTATGTGCTCGCGACTAACGTGCAGTTATATAAAGATGGAGCCTTGAAGACCGTTGATCTTCATGAATGGAAGAAATACTCGTTGAATTTCTCCAGGTCGCTCCCAGAGATATTTTGACTTGTGATTCTGCCGGGATTGAAATCTTCGGATTGCAAGGACTTATCACTACTGATCCTTGGGGGGTGATTCCTATATAGGATGTGGTAGGAGGGTGCCTTTCGTTCATCCTTTTCCTGGATGACTTGTATGTATGAATGTCTGACAGAGTATTTCCTTAAGAATCATGTACGTTGATTTTTACAAATATACCAAGTTTGGTGGTGGAGAAATTCTCTTGCTTAACACCCAGAGTGTATTTGTAGACGTCAATTAGTGATTTGGTGGATCTGAGGATGTGACACTCAAAGTGAATGGAGATGTGCTATTCTAAAATGATAAATGTGACCTTAAGCCTCATCAACCGGGAAATGGCACAAAATCGGGTAGGCAGCATGGCTATGTGGGTCGTACCCATTAAAAGGGTATATCATTACCTGATACGAAGAAATCAAATGCCTTTCGTTGTCTTTTTTTATTTTTATATTTATGCTATCGGTTCGGTTGGCTGGCCCCCAACCGTGGTATTGATATATTCGGTACTCTCAAGCGAAATGAGGGGTCGGTCATGTGTGAGCTGGGTAACAAGATGTTCTTGTTGAACCCCAATGTATTCATCTCCTGAGGTACATTGTTGGAAGGTGGTCCCATACCTTGCCAGGAAATCCATTCTCCAATAAGAGATAGCGATTTTGATTGTATGCTATATACGTAGAGCGTGAGATGCAAGCGTTCTACTAGATTGATATTTATTTGTGGATTGCTAGACACTATTATAATGTCAAAAAAGGAAACTGACTTTAAGAATGTTTTGGGTTATAATAAGCTAAAAACCATCCGTGTTTATGTGTGGACTGGTCTTATTATTATCCTTTCCTTTCAAAAGGATTTTTTAAAGTTAAACATGTTGTTTGTGCAGTGAATTTATCACTGAAAGTATTCCAGACTGATCCGGGTGAATTTTGCTATGCTTCAAATGTGCTCGGGTCAGACCGAGTATATTTACAGGTTAGGCTTCGCTTGGAGATTCAGGAGATGAAAGCAGGAGGCTTCACCGGTAGTTATATACAGTTATTTTACACTATGATTGATGTATGTTGTACTCTGATAAATGGTATGTATATAAAAATTTCTTTTACAAAGAGATTTGTTATATTATATTTATTCGTTCCGTTGTGAGATTTTTATGTGTTCTTCTTCTTTCTTCTATTCTAAATTTCTTTCTTTTCTATTTCTTATCCTCTAACTTCTTTCTATTAACAGTTTGGGGTTCAGTACTTGGGTTTTTGACAAGTAATACGGGTTATGTATTATTGTTGAAAATCCGAGAGTCGAAAATTTCCGGGCCGTTACATTCGCTGTCAATTGGGTTAAAGAACAAGTGTTATTTAAAACACCATTGACGATAAACCCAAAAATCCAACTCTTTTATTCAGTTCCAATTAAATATCAATTAATTAGAAAACTTCACTAAATCTTAATTTAAAGATTTATTCTTTTCTCAACTGGGTTTAAGAATTGTGTTAATAAAGACACCATTCACAACAAACCTAAAATTTAATTCCATTCCAATTAAATTAATTAATTGGTAAATTTTACTAAACCTTAAATAAAAGATTTATTCTTTTCTCAACTGGGTTTAAGAACAGTGTTAGTAAGGACACCATTCACAACAACCCAAAATCCAATTTGATATCAAATACAAGGCTCTGAATAGAAATTATATCGGCCTATATTCAATATCAAATTCTGAAACCAACAAATATCGTATTGGGAATAATGATATATATATCTTCCACATTCCTCAACAATATCCGCATAATTACGGAATCCAATATCAAAATATTCTGAAGATGATTTCCATTCCAATTTATTCATTGGAAAGTTCTAGTTATTTTAAAACCATTTTTCAATGTCCAATTTATTTATTTTTAAAAATAATTGGATTATTATTCTAGTTAATAACTAGTTCATTTTGATTAAAAATTATTTTTATCATTTCAAATCTGGGATTTTTCACCCAAAATCTTTCCAAATCATTTTTTATGATTTTACATAAATTTTCGTTATTTTTAATAATTTTATTAAGGCTCGTATAGTCGGTTTCCAATAATAGCCACCAAACTACATCCATAGCAACCTTTTTTGAAATTGATTTGGACATATTTTAAAATCCTTCCATTAGATTTCAAATCTCTTGTATTCATTGGAAAGCTATTTTCGATATGAACCCAATGGTTCCGGTTTTAGGAGAATCCGACGGTCAGACCTCCTGTAACATCAACTCGAAGTTAACGGTTGAAATTCTTGAATGGTCGTTGCGCGGCTCGTTCTATTCCTTCCATTAATATATATAAATTTGTTTATAAATTCATTTCAAAACGATTTCAAATTTTATTTCAAATTTAAATCAAAATTGATTATTTTATATCATTATAATATTAAAATGATAATATTTTCAAAATATTAGATTATGAAATCACTTTTCGATAGTCATTATAAAATGAATAAAATCGGCAGAAAATCCCGTTCGTGTTAAAATGGCATTTAACTACTTAACATGACTTCACATTTCAATATTTTCACATCCATCCAAAATCGGACATCAAAATCACAATTTGATTATTCTCTTAATATTATTTTAGAATATTCGTTAATTCTGAACTGGAATCAGACTCAAACTATTACCATATAATTTCAGTTATATGGATTTCATACATCGTATATATACAACAATAATGATAACAATCATTAAAAATTCATACAACATCCAGCGTGAATTTTACAACTGTATAAGCATTAAAATAAATAAATAATGCTTATACAGCCTGTCAACCCATCGATTGACATACCACTAATTATTGGGATTGATGTATGCCAAATATCATCCCAATACCCGTGTGGGGTATTCAAACAACAAATACTGATTATTATTTGTGCAGTTGGGCGATGTGTACAAATTTATCGTCCCAATCAATATCAGTTAAATAGGTTTACATAAACAAACTGTTTGGTTTGTAAATGAATATTTATTTAATTTTCTTTCCATGATAATTTTATATACAGTTTATATAAATAATTTTATATACAATAATATAATTCATTGACAATCCCAATCCCAATCCAAACAAACAATCAACCATGGTTTGTAGAAAAAATAGTGTCAGGAGCTACTAAGCCCCATGTGCAACCTATTATATAATGTAATGACCTGGAAATGCAAGCCAATTTAAAAAATTTATTTTGGCAATTTTAGCGAATTTTGAATATTTAAAATGATTTATTTTAAATAATATCGACGAGAAATTTAGTTTTAATAGAATTCAAATGTATATATTTATATAGATCGTCGTTAGAATATAAGTAATTATTTATAATTATAAAAGTAATTGAAAATGGCGCGGTAGTTCGATAATTCGATTTCAAATTTCAAATGACTGTACAGGATTCAAAATGAACTGGATTTTAGTGAAACCAAAAATACTAGAATCTATTTGAGAATATCTTTCCAAGAATCCGAAAAATTGAAATTTCATAGCGGGAATCAAAAGTTACGCCCAGTTGAAAATTCTGAATAGTCGCTATGGAATTCAGGCCCTTAAAAATGGAAATTTTGCAAACGACCTCGGATTTTGATGAAACCACTTTTGTTGTATCCGTGATGTCAAGTTATTGCTAGGTTTCAAATTTTCATAATTTTTCGAATCAATATGCAAGCGCGGCAAAGGAAAACGCATTTGACTAGTTTCAGTTGATTTTAATCGACTTGAAAATGGCCATTTTTCAAATGGTCTCAGAATTCGATGAAACTAGTTTTTTAGGACCGTATCGTCGATACGAAGCTAGAAAATATTTTTCGAGAATTTTTCGAGTTAGTATGTGGCCCCGGTAAATTGAAATGTGCGTTCAAATTCAGTATAAAGTTTTATATTTTAATTTTGACAGAAACTGATCGAAACAGTCGAATCAGCCTACGATACATATCCCATTGTGTTTGGAATGGGGGTAATTAGCTACGGACGACAGGCGGTGGGTCCTGTTTCGAGGTCGAAATAAAAAGTTGCTTTATGGAATAAATAAAATAATATAATATAAAAAATTTCAATAAAACCCTTTCTCCACCCCCTTTCCCTCTCACTTCCCGTTGACCAGAGGAAAAGTAAAAAGAAAAAAAGGAGAAAGAAAGAATAGAACGGAGCAGCGCCGCCACGCCACCCTGTCGCCTTGCCGTCCAACGTCGCAGGAGGCGGCGCTCCACCTCTGCCACTATCGATCGATGGCGCCCCCTCCGATTCCCCTCCCTCTTCTTCTCCCCGCGCTTTCCTCCTCCAGTCGATCGAGCCTAGCCTCCAGCACCCCACGCCCCTTTATTTTCTCCCTCCTACTTCTTCCTGAACCACACCTAAACCCAGCGCCCAAGCCCACAGCATCAGCCCCCGCACCCCCTGATGCTGGCGACCTCCTCCAGCAAACCCCACGGCCTGCTCCGACCTCACAGCACCAAAACCCCACTTCCAAGCACCACAGTATGTTTTTATTCGATTTTATATAGTTTAATTAATAGAAAAAAACCCTGATTCATATTTTTATTTCATGAGCATCGTTTTAGAAATATAATCTTTCTATGTGAACATCGTTGTAAAAATAAATATATATGAGAGTGAAATAAAAATATGACCTTTATTTTTATCATGAGGTAGTGAGATTAAAAATATGATTTTTATTATATATGAAGGTTAAAAATATAATTTTTATATCATGGAGAGGTTAAAAATATAATTTTTATATATGTATGATAATAAAGGTGTGATTTTTATGCTTGTAGCATATAAAAGAAGTGATTTTTATTCTGTAAAAGAAGTGATCTTTATATATATGATAGCATTGTAAAAATACGATTTTTATATTATATAGATAGTAAAAATTTGATCTTTACATATGTAGCGAAATAAAAATCTGATTTTTATTATATATTAGTTGAAATAAAAATGTGATTTTTTTTATAGCAATGAAATAAAAATTCGATATATATATGAATTAGAAATAAAAATATGATTTTTATTTATTGAAATGAAGCAATAAAAATATAATTTTTATATGAACAGCGTGAAAAGGACTACATTGGAATTTCAAACAGATCCGGACGGTTCAGTAGTTCAAAAGCAAAGGACGACGGAGTGGAACCCTCTGTGAGAACTTCTCACTTTTAATTTTATTTCTAGTTGAAATATATACTAGGATGCAAATGGTGTTTAGTAGCACCCGACACCCGTCGTCCACAGACCATGGACGGCTTGTATGCTTGTTTGTTTGATTTTGATGTGTAGTTGATTGTGTGATGTGATGTGAAAGAAAATAAAATATTTTATAGTTAAAAATATTTTATAGTTGAAAATAGAATTTTTAACTTGTATATGAAATAAATATTTATAAACAAATCAAACGGTTTGTTTATATACACACATTTGATTGATATTGATTGGGACGATAAATTTTACACATCGCTCAACTGCACAAATAATATTTAGTGTTTGTTGATTTGAAACCCCACACGGGTGTTGGGATGATATTTGGCGTACACTAATCCCAATTATTTAGTTGTATGTTGATCGATTGGTCAACAGACTGTGTAAGCGTTAATTATTTATATTTGAGGCTTATGCAGTTGTGTTGTGCATTTTGGATGATGGTTGATTATTTATCGTTGCTATTATATACATGTGTTGTATGGAATCCATATAAGTAACATTATGTGGTAATTGATTGGGCCTCATTCCAATTGGGAAAAAAATATTATAAAAGAAAATTCATGTGTTGAATGGAATGAATAGTCATGTGTTGAAAATATTCGTGTGTTGAAAATATTCATGTGTTGAAAATATTCGTGTGTTGAAAGTATTCATGTGTTGAGTAAAATATTTTAAACAATAAAATCTTTATATTTATCATAATTTTATAAAATATATTAAATAATAAAAATAGTCATGTGTTGACGATGCTCATGTGTTGAGAATATTCATGTGTTAAAATTTTTTATAGATTCATGTGTTGAATAGAATAAATACTCATTCATTGAATAGAATAACGAAGTTATTAAAATATATAAAGCCGTGTTGATTAGAGATGCGCCACTTTGACGCGAACGATATTTATATCGATTTCAAAATATAATGTTTTGAAAATATTATTATTTATATAGTAATGATGTGAAATATTCAATTTTGATTTGAAACTGAATATAGAGTTGAAATGGTTTTGAAAACGAATTTAAAACGATTTATAAAATACGTTTTAAAAGGAAATCGACGAAATATATATAATATATATATATTATATATATAATGGCCTGAATAGAACGTGCCGCGCTGCGGTAATTCGCGAATTTCGACCATTGACTTCGAATTGATGTTGCTGGAGATCCGACCGTCAGATTCTCCTAAAACCGGAACTGTTGGGTTCGTATCGAAAAGAGCTTTCCAATGAATATTAGATTTTGAAATCTAACGGTTGGATTTGGAATTATGTCCAAATCAAATTTGGAAAAGGTCGTTGTAAGTGCAGTTCGATGGCCGTTGATGGAAATCGACTGTACGGGCCTTGATAAAATTATTAATAATTTGTGTAAAATCATAATATGTGAATTGGAAAGAACTGGGATGGAAAATTCCACATTTGAAAGGATAAAAATATATTTTATCGAAATGAACTAGTTTTGAACTAGAAATAAAAATAAATTTATTTTTGAAATAAATAAATTGAATTTGAATTGGTTTTGAAAATGACCGGAATTTCCAATATATAAAGTGGAAGTGGATTTGAATCGAAATTGTCTTTGGAATATTTCGATGTTGGATTCCGTGATTATACAGATATTGTTATGGGAATTTGAAAGATATATTTATATCGTTATTTCCAATACGATATTTGTTGGTATCAGAATTTGATATTGAATATAAGCCGTTATATTTTCTATTCAGAGCCTTGAATTTAATATCAAATGTGATTTCGGTTTGTCGTGAATCGTGTTTTAGGAGACATTGGTTCTTTAACCCGGTTAAAAACAGGATATTATTTTTGATAAGATTAAAACTAAGTGGAGTTTTAATGAATCTTTAATTAGATTGAAAGTGAATTAATAATTTAAACCATCAAATCTGAAAAGTGATCGAGAATGGATTATCACCAGTTTTGCTCCAAGGCGATAGTTAAACCTTTAATTAGATTTGAACGTGAAATGGTAATTAATTTTACCGATAACACCGTGGTGTTAGATATGGAGTATTACCAGTTTTGCTCCATGGGATGAATAGGTTGGGATTGGGAAATAAAATAAATAATTACTTTGTTGTGGTTCGCTAATCCCGACTAGTTTGGAAAACCATAATATGGTTTGAAATGATATCGAAAGGAAGATTAAAGAATAAATTTAGAAGAATTTATCTTTGATAAAATTAATGGGAACCTTTGCCTAAGAATGTGAATTTTTGAATAAAAGAATATTCTAAATTGGAATGAGGCGTATGTTGTCTTTATGTAACACATGTTTATTATATACGCGGGTTATTCAGATAACCCGTGTTTGTACCCATTCTGAATAACCGATTCGACGATATGTCGAAGACGAAGACGGTGGTTGAAGACCGGAAGTCTTCACATCGTTTGGGTGATTACTGATGATCTTGATTGGGCTGTACACCCAAGACGAGGGAATCAGTTGGTGATCGTCCAGACGTACTTGGAGATCGATGGATATGCGAGGAAAGTGCCTCCGATTTCGTTCAGACCCAGAACGAACTTGTAAATGGACTGTGTGTCTGACATTGGATTTTATTCTGTGTTGATTGATCTCTATTAAATATACATCTATTTGGCGGCGGAGAATTTATTCTCTTGCTTAACGCCCTTCTCTGAGACGTACGAGCACAGAGGTTGTATATCGATGGACATCAGTCGCATGGAGTGAATTGCCTGTGTGGTACGCCTAAGTGGCAAATGATCAAGGCTTCTGTTGAAAAGAAAAGTCTTGTAGTTGATGATCAAAGCACGACCTGTGTGGCGCAGCTTTGTGTATAGCGTGAATTCGCAAGCCTCACACCTCGGTATGAGTCAAAAAGGATATGGACCGTTGGGAGAACACGACGTTTCTTTCTAGATAGTGGTGGTGTCAGTGATTAAACTGGCTGACATTTATATATACTTTTCACCTGTGTGGTTGTTGGAATGCGAGGCGCCTCGGATATAGGTCTGTTAGGACCGGGAAACATGTGTTCAGGAATAACTAATCCTCAAAAGTAAGAGAGGACCGGCCCAGCCGATTCCAAGGATCATAGTGGGGTCCTGAGACATTTGCTAGAGTGTCTCGAACGGAGAGGAGCTTGCCCCTTGCCTCGATTCATGATGGAAATCCAATTTCCAATACGTGATATTGCGGTTTTATTTGTAGAATCTAGTATGGCGACATAGTGGTATGAGTCATTAATGCCGTCTATGATTGATATTTATGATTGAAATTGTTTCGACACTATACACTTATAATAGTATCAAATGATTTGTTTTAAACGTACCAAGCATTCTTTGGCTACTATAAGGTAAAACCCTATCCTTCGGCTTGCGTTGCATTGTGTGATGGGACCTGGGTCTTATAATAGCTTCATTTTTTTTTATTTAGCATTGCGCTGTTTGTTTTATGCACCGGTATTCTTGGGAGGAAACTCGTTTCATGTTATACGGCGTGGTCCCTTGATTTACCTAACTTTAAAATAAAGATTAATAATTGTTTTAGTTCTCACACCAGTCACATGACTGACCTGGAGTTTATTGTTTTAACCTAAACTCTGGGTGTCCCTAATTTCCACACGGGCAGCTAGTAGTTTTGGTTTTGCAGATTTATATTGTAATAACCCGAAAATCTAGGCCAATTTAAAGTTTTTATTTTGGCAATGTTAGTGAATTTTGATTATTTAAAATGTATTTTTTAAATAATATCGACGAGAAATTTATTTTGAATAGAATTCGAACGTGTATATTATATAGATCGTCGTTATAATATAAATATTTATTTTAATTTGAAAAGCTATGATTTTTAAAGTGTTAAAGACTCGGTTTTTAAAGTGTTAAAGACTCGATTTTTTTTAAAGTGTTAAAGATTCGATTTTTAGTGATTTGAGATATGGTTTTTACGATATGAATAGCGGTATAAAAATGAGATTTTTATCGTATAAAGGAAATATTTTTAGTAAGTTAAAAATATGATTTTTAACTCGAGTACGACATAAAAATATTTAGAAAAAGGTTTAATTTTTATTTAGATAAGATTATATATATATATATATTTTTGTCATGAAGAGAAATGATTTTTAGTCATGAAAAGAAATGATTTTTGGTTTGTAAAAGTTGTGATTTTTACATATAGCTTTGTTATAAAAGTATGTTTTTAAGTAGAAAACTGAATTGTAAAATATAAATTTTATATATGAAGTAGAAGAATAAACATAGAATTTCATTTTATATGTATGGCGAAGAAAATTGTGGTTTTTATTTATATATAGTAGCAATATAAAAATTTGATTTTTATTTATATGTAACAATATAAAAATATAATTTTTTTTACATAGGGAGTAGCGGGAAAAAATAGCGATGGAATCGACTGAAATCAAAAGAAAACCCGAACCGTTCAGAAATAAAGAATGGATGAATGGAACCCTAAGGTGAGAACTCCTCGCCTTTATTTATTTTTCTAGTTGAAATGTATACTAGGATGCAGACGGTGTTTAGTAGCACCCGACACCCGTCGTCCACAGACCATGGACGGCTTGTATGCTTGTTTGATTTTGATGTGTAGTTGATTGTGTGATGTGATGTGAAATGAAATAAAATATTTTATAGTGGAAAATATTTTATAGTTAAAAATAGAACTTTTAACGGGTATTTTAAATGAAATAAATGTAAACAAGTCGAACGATTTGTTTATATACACACATTTGACTGATGTTGATTGGGACGATAAATTTTACACATCGCCCAACTGCACAAATAAAATCTGTGTTCGATTGTTTGAAAACCCCACACGGGTATTGGGGTGATGTATGACATACACTAATCCCAATAATTAGTTGTATGTCGATCAATTGATTGACAGACTGTGATAAGCGTTGAATATTTAAATTTGATTCTTATACAGTGTAGAATGCACATTGGATGATGGTTGATTATTTGTCATCGTTGATATATACATGCGTTGTATGGAAATCCATAGAAATAAAATCTATGGTAATTGATTGGGCCTCATTCCAGTTTTGAATAGAAATATTAGAAATAGAATATTTGAAAATAGAAATATTTGAAATAGAATATTTGAAAATAGAAATATTTGAAAAAGAAATATTTGAAATAGATTATTTGAAAATAGAAATATTTGAAATAGAATATTTGAAAATAGAAATATTTGAAAAAGAAATATTTGAAATAGAATATTTGAAAATAGAAATATATGAAGTCGTGTTGATTAGATTGACGCCATTTTGACGCAAACGATATTTATATCGATTATATTCGTTTTTATAATGAATATTGAAAAGTGATTTCAAAATCGAATATTTTGAAAATGAATTCAAATTCGAATTGAATAGAGCTGAAATTGAATTAAAAATCGATTTAAATTGAAATCAATTTGAGATGAATTTAAAACGAATTTACAAGGAAAAATTCAATTTTGATTTGAAATGAAATTGAAATCATTTTGAAAACGGATTTAAAACGATTTATACAATATGTGTTAAAAGGAAATCGACGAAGTATATTATATATATATATTATATATATAATATAATGGCCTGAATAGAACGCGCTGTGCTGCGGTAGTTCGTGAATTTCGACCATTGACTTCGAATGAAGATTGCGGGAGATCCGACCGTCGGATTCTCCTAAAACAGGAACCGTGGGGTTCGTATCGAAAAGAGCTTTCTATCGAATATTAGAGATTTGAAATCTAACAGTTGGATTTGAAATTATGTCCAAATCGAATTTGAAAAAGGTCGTTGTAAGTGCAGTTCGATGGCCGTTGATGGAAATCGACTGTACGGGCCTTGATAAAATTATTAAAAATAGTAATAATTTGTGTAAAATCATAAGAAATGATTTGTGAAGAATTGGGGTGAAAAATTCCATATTTGAGAAGATAAAAATAGATTTTTATCAAAACGAACGAGTTTTGAACTAGAATTATAATTCTATTTATTTTTAAATAAATAAATTGAATTTGAAAAGGGTTTTTAAAAGTAACTAGAATTTCCAATAATGGAATTGGAATGAATTTGAATTGAAATTGTCTTTGGAATATTTCGATGTTGGATTTCGTGATGATACAGGTGTTGTTATGGGAATTTGAAAGATATATTTATATCGTTATTTCTAATACGATATTTGTTGGTCGTAGAATTTGATATTGAATATAAGCTGATATATTTTCTATTCAGAGCCTTGTATTTAATATCAAATGTGATTTGGGTTTGTCGTGAATGGTGTCTTCATCAACACTGTTCTTAAGCCCAGTTGAGAAAAAGATTAAATCTTTTTATTTAGATTTAATGAAGTGTACCAATTAAATAATATTTAATTGGAATTGAATTGGTATTGATTTTTGGGTTTATCGTGAACAGTGTTTTAAATAACACTTGTTCTTTAACCCGATAATTAATGGAATGTGATATTGGGTTTATCGTGAACCGTGTTTTAAATGACACTGATTCTTTAACCCGGTTAAAGATTAAAACTAAATGGAGTTTTAATGAATCTTCAATTAGAATGGAATGGTCGAGAATGGAGTATCACCAGTTTTGCTCCAGGCGATAGTTAAATCTTTAATTAGATTTGAATGTGAAATGGTAATTGAATTTACCGATAACACCGTGGTGTTAGATATGGAGTATGACCAGTTTTACTTCAAAGGATGAATAGGTTGGGATTGAGAAATAAAATAAATGGTTACTTCGGTGTGGTTCGCTAATCCCGACTAGTTTGAATTGATATTCAAAGAAGATTAAAGAATAAATTTAAAGAATTTATTTTTGATAAAATTAATGGGAACATTTCCCAAAGTATGAGAATATTTGAATAAAAGAATATTCTGAATTGGAATGAGGCGTATGTTGTGTTTGTGTAACACGTGTTTATTATATACGCGAGTTACTCAGAAAGACCGGGTTTATCCCATTCTGAATAACTGATTCGACGTGGTGTCGAAGATGAAGACGGTGGTTGAAGACCAGAGGTTTTCACGTCGTTTTGATAATTACTGATGAACTTGATTGGGTCGTACACCAAAGAGGAGAGAATCAGTTGGTGATCGTCCAGACGTACTTGGAGATCGATGGATATGCGGGGTACTAGGTACCTCCGGTTTCGTTTAGACCCAGAACGAACATGTAAATGGACTGTGTGTCTGACATTGGATTTCAGTCTGTGTGATTGATTTCTATTAAATATATATCTGTTTGGCGGTGGAGAATTTATTCTCTTGCTTAACGCCCTTCTCTGAGACGTACGAGCTCAGGTGTTATATATTGATGGATATCCATCGCATGGAATGAATTGCCTGTGTGGCATGCCTTAGTGGCAATGGATCAAGGCTTCTGTTGAAAAGCAAAGTCTTGTGGTTGATGATCAAAGCACGGCCTGTGTGGCGTAGCTTTGTGTAGCATTGATTCGCGAGCCTCACACCCCGGTGGGGAACCAAAAACGGGAGAGGACCTCAGGGAGGACATGCGTTTCTTTCTAGTTAGAAGTGGCGTCAGTGATTTTACACGCCCTGATGGGTTTGACTTATGTGGTTGTTGTTGTTGCGAGGCGCCTCGGTTAGATCGAACGATCCGTGTAATACCCCACCTCCGCCAGGGTCACTCACAAGAGAATGCACTAGCTTTGGAGGGGCGTTGTCTAGGTAAACATTCACAGAAATATTACAAGACATAACATATAAAACAGCGGAAGAGAAACCAAATTTCATTACCTCATAAAATTACAAGGTCTAAAGCCTTTTTACATCAAAATGCCTTTAAAAGCCATTACATTGGAAACCTGTCTTGCAATAGTTAAAGAAGCATAAAACCACAATCATAAAATATTCACTAAGTAAAACGGTAAAGCAGCCATAGCCAAGAAAAATCCAAGCCAGACATGATGACCTTCAAGCAGAAGAAGTCCGAGCTAAATAACAGTATTTCCTCCCTGAAAACCTGGGGCGGGGGGGGGGGGGGGAACGAAAGACAAAGAGGCGAAAGAAAACGGGGTCAGTCATAAAGACTGATAAGTCCTATCTACTTCCAGCATAAAAACAGGGAAAGGTAACATGACATGCATAAACTGAAAGTAAACATAAGGATGATGACAAGACAGACAAGCTAAACCAAGGTAACAAGATGAGCTACTATATCAAGATAAACTACAGTCACTAGGAATCAAGTATAAGATCCCAAGGTTCTATCGAGTATAACATCCCAAGGTCCTATCGAGTAATACACCCCAAGGTTCTATCAAGTATATTTGCCCTGCACCTTCCGTACTAGTATCCCAACCCGTGTCATGTGTTAGCTACAAAATGTCCCTTGCCCAATGTCATGAAATGGTCCATGTCAACCTAATGTAGGTTTCCCCAACTCGTATGTTTCTTTCCATGCATATGTTTAGTCCTTTGCCGTAAATCCTACGGGCTTCCTCACGTAATTCTATACTACTTCAACGTAGTTCCATTATCCTTGAAATCGTTTTGGACTGTCACCCTTGATCTAGCTGTATTTTCTTACCATGAATTCTTGAATGTTCGGTTAGGATTTATGCCACCTAGGACCACTAGGGATTACGCTACCTACTAGACATTTTCGTAACTCGGTTTGGGTTTTAGCCACCTAGGACCGCTAGGGATTACGCTACCCGTCAACCACGCCCTTTTTCCCACGTATGTATCGTGAATCTTTTTCCATGTCTAGATGCACATGTATCTCATTGTGCCATCCGAGTCCCGTGCCAGGGCAAATCAAGAAATACAAGACTCGGTCGGGAGCTTTAGGTTATCTGCCGATGTAGATATTAAGGTCTGTTTTTCTACCGGTGGTAATGGTCCCACGTGACCCCTCCCTCAACTACTGAAAGGCAATCCAAGAAAATCATGCACGAGAACTATACTCCAGCCATCCATGCCCCACTTTCCTATTGGCCAACCTCACCCATAACTAGATAGCAAGTATATGGTCTGTTGGGAGTTCTCTGCCTTTCCGCATACATACACGATTGACTAAAGATGGTAGGTAGTCGACGACGTGCTATCACAGTGCTAAACTAGATATCGTCGACTCCACGCTAATCCACCCGTCTTTAGGTTGCTCGCACAGCAACCAACGCATACCCTTGGTTCTTCTACCGCAGACCTTAACCTCTGTGAGCCCAGGAGGATCATCTGCAACCTCACAGAGGGATACCAAGAGTACACTCACGTCCCCTGAACTACCGCTTCATCACCCAATTCGCTGGAGCCTTTATCTAAGTCAGATAAACATTCGCTCCTCCTCGTGTGTTTCGTTTTAAACGATGACCTACCGTATCAGGTTACTCATCTATCTGTGAACTGGTCCAATTTTCCTGACTAAGAATTATTACTTAGTTATCCTTAACTAGGGTTTATCACTTAGTTTCCCTTCCCGTTATGCTTATTAACTACGATTTTCCACTTAGTTCCCTGAACTAGGGTTTTGTTTAATGGGTTAAGTGTTGTCATTCGAGTTCATGACTTACCCCGCCTACGAATCATGTCAAAATTGGCTAAGTATTCAAGTTCAAGGCTTAGCCCAACAAACCATGTATCAAGTTGGTTAAGTATATCAAGACGTTCATGACTTAACCCTAGATTATCGTGTTAGATTGGTTAAGTATGCATTAACTTAACCCTATCAAATTTACCGTGTCAGATTAGTTAAGTATAGGTTAACTTAACCCTATCAAATTTACTGGGTCAGATTGGTTAAGTATAGGTTGTCTTAACCTCATCAAATTACCGAATAAAATTGGTTAAGTGTAGGTTAACTTAACCCCATTAAATTATCGAGTTGGATTGGTTAATTATATTTAAGAGGTTCGTGACTTAACCCTATCAAATCATCAAGTCAGATTGGTTAAGTGTTAGTTAACTTAACCACATTAAATTACCGAGTCGGATTGGTTAAGTGTAGGTTAACTTAACCCCGTCCACTAGTCGTATTTATAATTGGTTAAGTATCATTCTTGCGGGTTTACTTAACTCTACCACGCATCACGTTATCCCAGTCGGGTGTTACCAACCCATTTAGGTTAAACTAACCCATCCACTAATTATATTATATGGTTAAGTGTCTTTAAGAAATCAAGTCCGGTCTTGCTTAACCTACCCATTCATGTCATATCGGTTAAGTGCCATTAGTCAAACTAACTTAACCTTATCATGTGGCATTAAGTAAATTAATGCACCCCAACCTCTCACATTAGACTTTGTTGTGGTTACTGGTTACGCCGGGCGGGTCCGGGCAGCTTTACACCACAACCTAGTCTAACCTCGGGTTTTTGAGCGCGATATGACCAACTTCTCACATTGGGTCCTATTGTCTATAGCTACTGGATTTGCCGGGCGGTTCCGGGCAGATTTATGCTACAAACTCAACCCAACCTCGAGTTGGCCACTTTCATGTTTTCCTACTTATCATGTTCATGTCAAATTTAGGCTACGATAAAGTCCACGTTTTACACTTGTGCCCATTGTCCCATTACTTAATTCATGTTAAATTTCATAGCCCATCTCACGTTTGCCTAAACTACCCAAGGCGTATTCCCAACGCAAGTGAAAGCGAGTCAACATAGTAGGAATAATATGACAACATATTGGCCTCAAATCGTGTATGATAGCATAAAGGGATTGGCCTCAAACATGTATGATAGCATAAAAGGATTGGCCTCAAGCATGTATGATAGCATAAAAGGATTGGCCTCAAGCATGTATGATAGCATAAAAGGATTGGCCTCAAGCATGTATGATTGCATAACACTAGGTTCATCATCATAGGCATGTAAATGGTCATGATAGGTTTATGTTCTTTTACATGCATATGCCCCAAGTCAAGTTCATATGAATATTCCACAAGCCAAATGGTTCTAAGGATTCATGCCAACACTTCCATAAGTCAAGATTAAATCTTGAATGATAAACTAAGTCAAACACAACATGAGTGGCATGATTTAATCACTAAGAAATAGCCCAAAGTCATAGGTTCAAGAGAGAGGCAAGACTAGATTCACATAGACTAGCATACTTAGGTTTCATCTCATTTTATTCCATGTCAACATTAGAACTACCGTTTAGATCTAAAAGTAGATAGAACTTACAAAGCGTGGCTAGAGATTTATGAGCAAGCATTTGTTGTAGAATGGTGTAGGAATGATGCTCTACTCTCTTGATTTGATGTAGAAAGCTTGCTCCTTTGACATGGATCTAGTTGAATGCTCAAGCCCTTGAAGTTGGAGATGGAGGCCATGATCAAGAGAGATTTGGGCAGCACTTAGTTGTTAGGATGGTTTTTAGTGAATTAGGCTAGGTCTTAGGGTGTTTTTATAGGAGTTAGGACTAGTTTAGGCCCTTAGATTAGCCCTAGTTTAGATCTGAGCCATCAAAAATCGTCACAGGCCAACAAACCAGACCACAAGACCCTGCAGGTGCACCCAGGCCGACCTGGTCCGACCAGGGAAGTCGACTCCCAGGTCGACACCCAGGTCGACTGGGCAGTCGACCTAGTCCTTGGGGGGTCGACTCCCCAGTCGACCTGGGGCTGGGCGGGAATTTTTCACGCCCAGTCTGTTTGGGCTAAATTCGAATTTCGAAAATCTGTTTTCATTTTCTGATTTTTCGTGAAACTTCTAGAGGCCATATCTCGGTCATACGGACTCCGATTTACGAAATTTCGGACTCGTTTCCAACCAGAATTCCGAGACGAACGCAACGGCGCAACCCTTTTGGCTTGATTCTAATTTTAAAATTTAATTCTGCCTCGATTCTTGTCTTAACACGTTATAAAATTCGGGTTGTTTCATTCTCCCCTCCTTTAAGGATTTCATCCCCGAAATCTATAAGTTAGGAAGAACGTATCCTACCATCCATCATCCATCTACTTAAAACATCATCCACAAGCAAACATTGTCCTTAAGAGATTTCTAATGCTGTATGAACATATGCAGAAAGTGTGTGTATATGTTCCTTATCTAATGCAAATGGTCATGCCTGATTGATCTTTTAAATGCAAAATATGTTTAGTGCCATGAATCCACATGTATGCAAATAGTCCTAGTCACATAAACACTATATGTGTGCACAACCATTCATCCATATGCAATATTCACATGATAACATATTCAAATTCATCCATAAACAAGTATAAACACGTATAAATATGAAATATGAAATGTGACTGAGCCGATCTAGTGCCTAGTGTGTATTCGTGCATCCACGAGCAACCACTTGCAACCATATCAATCATAACATGTTTTCAAATACATGTTTACATCCACAGGGTTCTACCTAAGGTCCTCAAGATAGGACCGAGAAGATAAGCAAGATAAACTCCTTTTGGATTACTAGAAATCCCTTTTTACACCCAACCCATATCCTATAAAGCCCAAAAGGTTTAGTCAACCTACCGGACACCTTCAAACCCTGACATGTATTATTAACCAATGAGTCATACCCCCCTATGGAGTTTGCAATAGAAATAAGATCGAGAATAGGACCGAGAGGATATGCATAAAAGATAGCATGCAGGTAAGCTCTACAGGAAAACAGGGATCAAGAATATACTCTTAAAAAGAGATATGTTGTGCGTATCTTGTCTTCAATCTTCTAAGTCGCATTTCCTTGAGCTTAATTCCATTGTGCTTTGACCATCTTTAACTTCATGATTTCATGGCCTCTTAACTCCTATTTCCAAATATGATCCGGAACTCACTTCTTTGTCGCCTCTCGTTCCACTTTTACTTATTCTCCCTCTAGTATATTTGGCTCAACCATATTCGTGCACTCATGGTTTCATGTAAGCTCTCCAAAATTCACTAGTGAATCATGGATCTCGTTTACTCGCTCTACGTCATTCCTCGCAGAAGAACTTATCTCTTGAAAACAAACAGATGCCAACCATGTTACCAAGTGTACTTACTAGAGTGATTCCCATAACTCATGCACAAGCGAAATGAACCATCCGCCTTAGTGGCGAACTCTACTCGAACGGATTACCAACAAATGCATCAAGAGATTCTAGGTAACCAATCCTGACAGAACCCTAAAGGTTACACGAGACTTCGAGGGTATTACTGAAGCAAGTCAAGAGCCTAACTATCCTCCTTTCCAAACCGAGAATGGCACCCTTACTGGATAACCACTCCATTCCTAGAATTCAACATATAGTTTAAAGCATAAGCATTATTCCCAAAATTCATAGGCGTCCTCAAATCCAAACAAGTCATGAATAAATGGACCGATTCCTCAACAAGATTTGAGACAAAAATGGGATCCTCTACTATGCTAGTACGAAGGTGCAGAGACTCAACTATCGAAGCAGACTTAAATGATGCGGTGATCAAAACAAAGTCCTGACGGGATGATAGAGAAGAAAAGCTAAATCTTTGATAGAAACGTTACCATCCTTCTTAGGTACGCTAACAGTGAGAGCATACAATTGCCCTCTCGATGATCTTGTCCTCGTCTCATAATACTTTGACTATCTTTCCCTTTTTACCTTACTAGAGATACTCTCTCTCGTCATGGATTTTATCATTCACCCTTTTCCTCCTTTGTGGCTTAAGCCATACCAACCAGTTGCTTGTCCTTAAGCTTGTATCCTTTATCCTTGTTCTTACTATCCTTTCTTATAACGCGGTAACAAGTCTCTCGAGACCTGCCTCCATCGTACCGAAAACACTGAGTAGTTAGAAAAAAAGATTAGTCGCAGTTCAAACCACTGTGACTACAGGTGGAGGAAAGAAAGGAAAAGAGATTCAATCAAGGAAACAAAGGATAATGCTAATGGCCTTTGGGGAATAGCCTTTTTAAAAATAAATTTTTCCTTGAAAAATGCTTCTTTATAAACGGTTTTCAAATAGTTTTCAGAAGGTTTTAAAACTCTTGCCCACTCTGGTAACCTTCTGCTCTGATACCAAATGTAACACCAAACCTCCGCCAGGGTCACCCACAAGAGAATGCACTAGCATTGAAGGGGCGTTGTCTAGGTAAACATGCATAGAAATATTACAAGACAGAACATATAAAACAGCGGAAGAAAAACCAAATTTCATTACCTCATAAAATAACAAGGTCTAAAGCCTTTTTATATCAAAATGCCTTTAAAAGCCATTACATTGGAAACATGTCTTTCAATAGTTAAAGAAGCATAAAACCACAGTCATAAAACATTCCCCAAGTAAAACGGTAAAGCAGCCATAGCCAAGAAAAATCCAAGCCATACATGATGACCTTCAAGCAGAAGAAGTCCGAGCTAAATAACAGTATTTCCTCCCTGAAAACCTGGGGGGGGGGAACGAAAGACAAAGAGGCGAAAGAAAACGGGGTCAGTCATAAAGACTGATAAGTCCTATCTACTTCCAGCATAAAAACAGGGAAAGGTAACATGACATGCATAAACTGAAAGTAAACATAAGGATGATGACAAGATAGACAAGCTAAACCAAGGTAACAAGATGAGCTACTGTATCAAGATAAACTACGGTCACTAGGAATCAAGTATAAGATCCCAAGGTTCTATCGAGTATAACATCCCAAGGTCCTATCGAGTAATACACCCCAAGGTTCTATCAAGTATATTTGCCCTGCACCTTCCGTACTAGTATCCCAACCCGTGTCATGTGTTAGCTACAAAATGTCCCTTGCCCAATGTCATGAAATGGTCCATGTCAACCTAATGTAGGTTTCCCCAACTCGTATGTTTCTTTCCATGCATATGTTTAGTCCTTTGCCGTAAATCCTACGGGCTTCCTCACGTAGTTCTATACTACTTCAACGTAGTTCCATTATCCTTGAAATCGTTTTGGACTGTCACCCTTGATCTAGCTGTATTTTCTTACCATGAATTCTTGAATGTTCGGCTAGGATTTATGCCACCTAGGACCACTAGGGATTACGCTACCTACTAGACGTTTTCGTAACTCGGTTTGGGTTTTAGCCACCTAGGACCGCTAGGGATTACGCTACCCGTCAACCACGCCCTTTTTCCTACGTATGTATCGTGAATCGTTTTCCATGTCTAGATGCACATGTATCTCAATGTGCCATCCGAGTCCCGTGCCAGGGCAAATCAAGAAATACAGGACTCGGTCAGGAGCTTTAGGTTATCTGTCGATGCAGATATTAAGGTCTATTTTTCTACCAGTGGTTATGGTCCCACGTGACCCCTCCCTCAACTACTGAAAGGCAATCCAAGAAAATCATGTACGAGAAATATACTCCGGCCATCCATGCCCCACTTTCCTATTGGCCAACCTCACCCATAACTAGATAACAAGTATATGGTATGTTGGGAGTTCTCTGGCTTTCCGCATACGTACACGATTGACTAAAGATGGTAGGTAGTCGACGACGTGCTATCACAGGGCTAAACTAGATATCGCCGACTCCACGCTAATCCACCCCAGTCTTTAGTTTGCTCGCACAGCAACCAAGGCATACCCTTGGTTCTTCTACCATAGACCTTAACCTTTGTGAGCCCAGGAGGATCATCTGCAACCTCACATAGGGATACCAAGAGTACCCTCACGTCCCCTGAAGCTACCGCTTCATCACCCAGTTCGCTGGAGCCTTTATCTAAGTCAGATAAACATTTGCTCCTCCTCGCGTGTTTCGTTTTAAAAGATGACCTATCGTGTCAGGTTACTCATCTATCTGTGAACTGGTCCAATTTTCCTGACTAAGAATTATTACTTAGTTATCCTTAACTATGGTTTATCACTTAGTTTCCCTTCCCGTTATGCTTATTAACTATGATTTTCCACTTAGTCCCCTGAACTAGGGTTTTGTCTAATGGGTTAAGTGTTGTCATTCGAGTTCAAGACTTACCTCGCGTACGAATCATGTCAAAATTGGCTAAGTATTCATGTTCAAGGCTTAGCCCTACAAACCATGTATCAAGTTGGTTAAGTATATCAAGACGTTCATGACTTAACTAGATTATCGTGTCAGATTGGTTAAGTATGGATTAACTTAACCCTATCAAAATTACCGTGTCAGATTGGTTAAGTATAGGTTAACTTAACCCTGTCAAATTTACCGTGTCAGATTGGTTAAGTATAGGTTGTCTTAACCTCATCAAATTACCGAGTAAAATTGGTCAAGTGTAGGTTAACTTAACCCCATTAAATTATCGAGTCGGATTGGTTAAGTATATTTAAGAGGTTCGTGACTTAACCCTATCAAATCATCAAGTCAGATTGGTTAAGTGTAAGTTAACTTAACCCCATTAAATTACCGAGTCGGATTGGTTAAGTGTAGGTTAACTTAACCCCTTCCACTAGTCGTATTTATAATTGGTTAAGTATCATTCCTGCGGGTTTACTTAACTCTACCACGCATCGAGTTATCCCAGTCGGGTGTTACCAACCCATTTAGGTTAAACTAACCCATCCGCTAATCATGTTATATGGTTAAGTGTCTTTAAGAAATCAAGTCCGGTATTACTTAACCTACCCATTCATGTCATATCGGTTAAGTGCCATTAGTCAAACTAACTTAACCTTATCATGTGTCATTAAGTATATTAATGCACCCCAACCTCTCACATTAGACTTTGTTTTGGTTACTGGTTACGCCGGGCGGGTCCGGGCAGCTTTACACCACAACCTAGTCTAACCTCGGGTTTTTGAGCGCGATATGACCAACTTCTCACATTGGGTCCTATTGTCTGTAACTACTGGATTTGCCGGGCGGTTCCGGGGTGATTTATGCTACAAACTCAACCCAACCTCGAGTTGGCCACTTTCATGTTTTCCTACTTATCATGTTCATGTCAAATTTAGGCTACGACAAAGTCCACATTTTACACTTGTGCCCATTGTCCCATTACTTAAATCATGTTAAATTTCATAGCCCATCTCACGTTTGCCTAAACTACCCAAGGCGTATTCCCAACGCAAGTGAAAGCGAGTCAACATAGTAGGAATAATATGACAACATATTGGCCTCAAATCGTGTATGATAGCATAAAGGGATTGGCCTCAAACATGTATGATAGCATAAAAGGATTGGCCTCAAGCATGTATGATATCATAAAAGGATTGGCCTCAAGCATGTATGATAGCATAAAAGGATTGGCCTCAAGCATGTATGATAGCATAACACTAGGTTCATCATCATAGGCATGTAAATGGTCAGGAGGGGATTAGGTTCTTTTACATGCATAAGCCCCAAGTCAAGTTCATATGAATATTCCACAAGCCAAATGGTTCTAAGGATTCATGCCAACATTTCCACAAGTCAAGATTAAATCTTGCATGATAAACTAAGTCAAACACAACATGAGTGACATGATTTAATCACTAAGAAATAGCCCAAAGTCATAGGTTCAAGAGAGAGGCAAGACTAGATTCACATAGACTAGCACACTTAGGTTTCATCTCATTTTATTCCATGTCAACATTAGAACTACCGTTTAGATCTAAAAGTAGCTAGAACTTACAAAGCGTGGCTAGAGATTTATGAGCAAGCATTTGTCGTAGAACGGTGTAGGAATGATGCTCTACTATCTTGATTTGATGTAGAAAGTTTGCTCGTATGACATGGATCTAGTTGAATGCTCAAGCCCTTGAAGTTGGAGATGGAGGCCATGATCAAGAGAGATTTGGGCAACACTTAGTTGTTAGGATGGTTTTTAGTGAATTAGGCTAGGTCTTAGGGTGTTTTTATAGAAGTTAGGACTAGTTTAGGCCCTTAGATTAACCCTAGTTTAGATCTGAGCCATCAAAAATCGTCACAGGCCAACAAACCAGACCACAAGACCCTGCAGGTGCACCCTGGCCGACCTGGTCCGACCAGGGAAGTCGACTCCCAGGTCGACACCCAGGTCGACTGGGCAGTCGACCTGGTCCCTGGGGGGTCGACTCCCCAGTCGACTCCCCAGTCGACCTGGGGCTGGGCAGGAAATTTTCCCGCCCAGTCTGTTTGGGCTAAATTCGAATTTCGAAAATCTGTTTTCGTTTTCTGATTTTTCGTGAAACTTCTAGAGGCCATATCTCGGTCATACGGACTCCGATTTACGAAATTTCGGACTCGTTTCCAACCAGAATTCCGAGTCGAACGCAACGGCGCAACCCTTTTCGCTTGATTCTTATTTTAAAATTTAATTCTGCCTCGATTCTTGTCTTAACACGTTATTAAAATTCGGGTTGTTACAATCCGGGTCCGATGGAGTCATTCGTTGGCTCATTGACACCCCAAAGGGTGGGGAAACGCAGTGTTTAGGCATTTTAATCCACATCCGTGGACCGGCCCTGACGATCCAAAGGTCACTCGAGCTCTGACCTGAGGGGCGGACTAGAGCGTCTCCAATCGGTTGAGGACTATTTTTGCCTCGGTTCACAGATGGAAATCCAATTTCCAAATACGTGATTTTGCGGTTTTAATTGTAGAACTAGTATGGCGACATGATATATGGTACCCATGCCGTCTATGATTGATACTTATGATTTGAAGTTGTTTTATACATTATGCACTTATAATAGTATCAAATGATTTGTTTTAAACGTATCAAGCATTCTTGGCAATTATAAGGTAAAAACCCTATCCTCCGGCTTGCGTTGCATTGTGTGATGGGACCTGCGTCTTATAATAGCTTCATTTTTTCTTTATTTAGCATTGCGTTGTTATTTTATGCACAGGTACTCTTGGGAGGAAACCCATTCTGTGTTATACGGCATTGTCCCTTGATTTACCGAACTTTAAAATAAATATTAATAACTATTTTAGTTCTCACACCAGTCACATGACTGACCTAGAGTTTATTGTTTTAACCTAAACTCTGGGTGCCCCTATTTGGACACGGGCAGCTAGTAGTTTTGGTTTGGCAGATTTATATTCACAGGATCCTGATTTACAGCTGGAACGATATCCGGAAAGCTCTGTATCCGTATATCTCCTTCAGTTGTGCTTTGTATTATTTTCCGCTGCAGTGATGTATTTAAATGCAATTTAAATCTCTGATATTTTTCTGATGTATACTATTTGTTCATACTCTGTATATTCTTGTATTCTGATGAATTGTCGTAATATAAAATGAAATTTTCTTCCGTCTGCATTCTAATTTGTCGTGTTCTCAAAACAATCAGGGGTTTCGAACGGTCTGGGTCGGTTTAACGACTGATTCGGATCGAGCGAAATTCCTTGTCATTACAGTTGGTATCATAGCTTTGGTTTACAAATTTCAGAGAACAAGGCACATTAGAACCATACGAAAGAATTCATCAGACATTGGATTAGTAATATCCGATGAGAATGACTCGTTAGAGATAGGATCAGTAGTATCCTAGAACGAGTGTGAAGAGTGTTGTTTTGAAAGATAAGATTTAAAACAATTTTTGTTTTGAAAATTTAAATCAACTATTCGTATTTGATTATTTATTATATATTGAACTTGGACAATCCGGTATATAAAGATTTTGCGTATGCGTCTGATCCGCGTGTATTCGAAGTTTTAATATACTGGATAGATATAGAATCACACTCTAGTCGCCCGGAGATGGTTCTGATGATTGCTATAGTTTGAACATCATTAAAATTTATTTTCGAGTGACAAAATTGAGATTTCTATATATTTCCATTAGAATGGTGCGAAAATCGAAATGAGACAGGGCTTATAGTTGTGATTTGGCATCAAAAATCTGATTTTTTGACTATATATCAAAATTATGAATTTGAAAAGCTAATTCATTAATTGATTGCTGATTGTGTTGTTTGATTATTGGTTGATTAATTAAAATTTGAACCATATTGCCAATTTGAACCAAATAGTAAATTGTATTGAAGGTTTGTCGCATTTGCAAACACATACATGTACTTACATTGAACAGGTCATAGCAAGGAGGCTAGAGCAGAAGAATAAAATTATTTGCCCGACAAATAGGTACATGTTTAACATAATTTACTGTTTTGTTTGGGTGATGATGATTTTATGAGCCGATTGGCCAGCCGCTTGGCTTTTTCTTTTTCTTTTTGATTGAAGAAGGCCATGGGAGGCTATATGAAATATCCCGAAGTCCCCGGTGCAGGGGTGGTTGTGGCGAAATTTTTCGAAAATTTAGGGTATTAGCCAAATTTTTGAAAAATTTGAAAAGTTCTTAGAAACTGAAAAGTTGAAGAATTTAAGCCGTAATGAAAATACTGGAAGTTGAGTTGATTTGTGAAACAACTTTCGGCTTCGTTCCTTTTCGGGGACGAAAAGTTTTAAGTGGGGGAGATTGTAATAACCCGGAAATCTGGGCCAATATAAAGTTTTTATTTTGGCAATTTTAGTGAATTTGATTTTTTAAAATGAATTATTTTAAATAATATCGACGAGAAATTTATTTTGAATAGAATTCAAACGTATATATTATATAGATCTTCGTTAGAATATAAATATTTATTTTAATTTGAAAAGCTATGAGTTTTAAAGTGTTAAAGACTCAATTTTTAAAGTGTTAAAGGCTCGATTTTTTTAAAGTGTTAAAGATTCGATTTTTAGTGATTTGAGATATGATTTTTACGATATGAATAGCGGTATAAACATGAGATTTTTATCGTATAAAGGAAATATTTTTAGTAAGTTAAAAATATGATTTTTAACTAGAGTACGACATGAAAATATTTAGAAAAAGGTTTAATTTTTATTTAGAGAAGGTTATATATATATATATTTGTCGTGAAGAGGAATGATTTTTAGTCATGAAAAGAAATGATTTTTTGTTTGTAAAAGTTGTGATTTTTACATATAGCTTTGTTATAAAAGTATGTTTTTAAATAGAAATCTGAATTGTAAAAATATAAATTTTGTATATGAAGTAGGGATTTCATTTTATATGTATGGCGAAGAAAAATGTGGTTTTTATTTATATATAGTTGCAATATAAAAATTCAATTTTTATTTATATGATAACAATATAAAAATATAATTTTTTTACATAGGGAGTAGCGGGAAAAGATAGCGATGGTATCGAGTGAAATCAAAACGAAACCCGAACTGTTCAGAAATAAAGAATGGAGGAGGGGAACCCTAAGGTGAGAACTCGTCACCTTTATTTATTTTTCTAGTTGAAATATATACTAGGATGCAGACGGTGTTTAGTAGCACCCGACATCCGTCGTCCACAGACCATGGACGGCTTGTATGCTTGTTTGATTTTGATGTGTAGTTGATTGTGTGATATGAAATGAAATAAAATACTTTATAGTGGAAAATATTTTATAGTTAAAAATAGAACTTTTAACGGGTATTTAAAATGAAATAAATGTAAACAAACCGAGCGATTTGTTTATATACACACATTTGACTGATATTGATTGGGACGATAAATTTTACACATCGCCCAACTGCACAAATAAAATCTGTGTTTGATTGTTTGAAAACCCCACACGGGTATTGGGGTGATATATGACATACACTTATCCCAATAATTAGTTGTATGTTGATCGATTGATTGACAGACTGTTATAAGCGTTGAATATTTATATTTGATGCTTATACAGTGTAGAATGCACTTTGGATGATGGTTGATTATTTGTCATTGTTGATATATACATGCGTTGTATGGAAATCCATAGAAATAAAACCTATGGTAATTGATTGGGCCTCATTTCAGTTTTGAATAGAAATATTTGAAATAGGATATTTGAAAATAGAAATATTTAAAATAGAATATTTAAAAATAGAAATATTTGAAAAAGAAATATTTGAAATAGAATATTTGAAAATAGAAATATATGAAGCCGTGTTGATTAGATTGACGCCAATTTGATGCAAACGATATTTATATCGACTATATTCGTTTTTATAATGAATATCAAAAAGTGATTTCAAAATCGAATATTTTGAAAATGAATTCGAATTCGAATTTAATAGAGCCGAAATTGAATTAAAAATCGATTTAAATTGAAATCAATTTGAGATAAATTTAAAACGAATTTATAAGGAAAAATTCAATTTTGATTTGAATTTGAAATGATGTTGAAATCGTTTTGAAAACGAATTTAAAACGATTTATACAATACGTGTTAAAAGGAAATCGATGAAGTATATATTATATATATTATATATATAATATAATGGCCTGAATAGAACGCGCCGCGCTGCGGTAGTTCATGAATTTCGACCATTGAATTCGAATGGAGATCGCGGGAGATCCCACCGTCGGATTCTCCTAAAACCAGAACAGTTGGGTTCGTATCGAAAAGAGCTTTCTAACGAATATTAGAGATTTGAAATCTGACGGTTGGATTTGGAATTATGACCAAACCGAATTTGAAAAAGGTCGTTGTAAGTGCAGTTCGATGGCCGTTGATGGAAATCGACTGTATGGGCCTTGATAAAATTATTAAAAATAGTAATAATTTGTGTAAAATCATAAGAAATGATTTGTGAAGAATTGGGGTGAAAAATTCCATATTTGAGAAGATAAAAGTAGATTTTTGTCAAAATGAACTAGTTTTGAAATAGAATTATAATTCTATTTATTTTTAAATAAATAAATTTGAATTTGAAAAGGGTTTTTAAAAGTAACCAGAATTTCCAATAATTGAATTGGAATGAATATGAATCGAAATTGTCTTTGGAGTATTTCGATGTTGGATTTCGTGATGATACAGGTGTTATGGGAATTTGAAAGATATATTTATATCGTTATTTCCATTACGATATTTGTTGGTCATAGAATTTGATATTGAATATAAGCTGATATATTTTCTATTCAGAGCCTTGTATATAATATCAAATGTGATTTGGGTTTGTTGTGAATGGTGTCTTCATTGACACTGTTCTTAAGCCCTGTTGAGAAAAAGATTAAATCTTTTTATTTAGATTTAATGAAGTGTACCAATTAAATAATATTTAATTGGAATTGAATTGGTTTTGATTTTTGGGTTTATCGTGAACAGTGTTTTAAATAACACTTGTTCTTTAACCCGATAATTAATGGAATGTGATTTTGGGTTTATCGTGAAACGTGTTTTAAATGACACTGATCCTTTAACCCGGTTAAAGATTAAAACTAAGTGGAGTTTTAATGAATCTTTAATTAGACTGGAATGGTCGAGAATGGAGTATCACCAGTTTTGCTCCAGGCGATAGTTAAATCTTTAATTAGATTTGAACGTGAAATGGTAATTGAATTTAATGATAACACCATGGTGTTAGATATGAAGTATGACCAGTTTTACTTCAAGGGATGAATAGGTTGGGATTGAGAAATAAAATGAATGATTACTTCGGCGTGGCTCACTAATCCCGACTATTTTGAATTGATATTCAAAGAAGATTAAAGAATAAATTTAAAGAATTTATCTTTGATAAAATTAATGGGAACATTTCCCAAAGTATAAGAATATTTGAATAAAAGAATATTCTGAATTGGAATGAGGCGTATGTTGTGTTTGTGTAACGCGTGTTTATTATATACGCGAGTTATTCTGAAAGACCGGGTTTATCCCATTCTGAATAACTGATTCGACGTGGTGTCGAAGATGAAGACAGTGGTTGAAGACCGGAGGTCTTCACATCGTTTGGATAATTACTGATGATCATGATTGGGTCGTACACCCAAGAGGAGATAATCAGTTGATGATCGTCCAGACGTACTAGGAGATCGATGGATATGCGGGGTACTAGGTGCTTCTGGTTTCGTTCAGACCCAGAATGAACTTGTAAATGGACTGTGTGTCTGACATTGGATTTCAGTCCGTGTGATTGATTTCTATTAAATATATATCTGTTTGGCGGCGGAGAATTTATTCTCTTGCTTAACGCCCTTCTCTGAGACGTACGAGCTCAGGGGTTATATATTGATGGATATCCATCGCATGGAATGAATTGCCTGTATGGCAATGGATCAAGGCTTCTGTTGAAAAGAAAAGTCTTGTGGTTGATGATCCAAGCATGGCCTGTGTGGCGTAGCTTTGTGTAGCGTTGATTCGCGAGCCTCACACCCCGGTGGTGAACCAAAAACGGGAGAGGACCTCAGGGAGGACATGTGTTTCTTTCTAGTTAGAAGTGGCGTCAGTGGTTTTACACGCCCTGACGAGTTTGACTTGTGTGGTTGTTGCTGTTGCGAGGCGCCTCGTTTAGATCGGACGATCCGGGTCCGATGGAGTCATTCGTTGGCTCATTGACACCCCAAAGAGTGGGGAAACGCAGTGTTCAGGCATTTTAATCCACATTGGTGGACCGGCCTTGACGATCCAAAGGTCACTCGAGCTCTGACCTGAGGGGCGGACTAGAGCGTCTCGAATCGGTTGAGGACTATCTTTTGCCTCTGTTCCCAGATGGAAATCCAATTTCCAAATACGTGATTTTGCGGTTTTAATTGTAGAACTAGTATGGCGACATACAAATGGTACCCATGCCATCTATGATTGATACTTATGATTTGAAGTTGTTTTATACATTATGCACTTATAATAGTATCAAATGATTTGTTTTAAACGTATCAAGCATTCTTGGCTATTATAAGGTAAAAACCCTATCCTCCGGCTTGCATTGCATTGTGTGACGGGACCTGGGTCTTATAATAGCTTCATTTTTCCTTTATTTAGCATTGCGCTGTTGTTTTATGCACAGGTACTCTTGGGAGGAAACACGTTCCATGTTATTGGGTGTGGTCCCTTGATTTACCGAACTTTAAAATAAATAATAATAACTGTTTTAGTTCTCACACCAATCACATGACTGACCTGGAGTTTATTGTTTTAACCTAAACTCTGGGTGCCCCTATTTGGACACGGGCATCTAGTAGTTTTGGTTTTGCAGATTTATATTCACAGGATCCTGATTTACAACTGGAACGATGTCCGGAAAGCTCTATATCCGTATATCTCCTTCAGTTGTGCTTTGTATTATTTTCCGCTGCACTGATGTATTTAAATGCAATTTAAATCTTTGATATTTTTCTGATGTATACTATTTGTTCATGCTCTGTATATTCTTGTATTCTGATGAATTGTCGTAATATACAATGAAATTTTCTTCCGTCTGCATTCTAATTTGTCGTGTTCTCAAAACAATCAGGCGTTTCGAACGGTCTGGGTCGGTTTAACGACTGATTCAGATCGAGCGAAATTCCTTGTCGTTACATATATTCACAGGAATCTGGTTTACAGCTGGAATGATATTTGAAAAGCTCTGTATCAGTATATTTCTTTCAGTTATGTTTTGTATTATTTTTCCGCTGCAGTAATGTATTTAAATATCTGATATTCTCTGTTGTATAATATTTATTCATACTCTGTATATTCTTGTATTCTGATGGAATTGTTGTAATAAACAATGAAATGTTCTTCTGTTTGCATTCTATTTTGTCTTGTTCTCAAGGCAATTCGGGCTTTCCTTACTAGGGAAATTCGGGTTCCTACAAAGTGGTATCGGAGCTTTGGTTTACAAAGCTCGAGAACAAGAAACATTAGAACCGAACAAAAGAATACATCAGATATTGGATTAGTAACATCCAATGAGAATTACTCATTAGAGATGGGATTAGTAGTATCCTAGAACGAGTGTGAAGAGTATATTTTTAAAATTGAAAACAATTTTTTTTTTGAAAATTTAAATCGTATCAAACGTATTTGAATATTTTATTTGTATTGAATTTGGACAGTCGAGTATATAAAGATTTTGCATATACGCGTCATGAACGTATATTCGAAATTTTAATATATTGGATAGATATAGAATCACACTCTAGTTGCCCGGGGATGATTCTGGTAAGGCTGTAGCGTTATCAGTATTTATATTTGAGTGACGAAGGTGTGATTTCTATATATTTCCACTAGACTGGTGTGAGAACCAAAATATAGCTAGAATACATTGTTGTGAATTGGCATCAAAAATGTGATTTTTGTGTATATATCAAAATTATGAATTTGAAAACGATAATCAACTAATTAATTGATGTTCCTGTTGTTTGTTTATTGGTTTGATATTTTCAACCATTTAGCCTAATGGAACCGAATATTGAACTGTATTGAAAAAAAAAATTACAAATGCATGCATATACATGTATATCTATTGAACAGGTCATAGCAAGGAGGCTAGAGCAGAAGAATAAAATTGTCTTCCCCACAAATAGGTACATGTTTACCATAATTTACTGTTTTGTTTGTGTGATGATGATTTTGTGAGCCTATTGGCTAGCCGCTTGGCTTTTACTTTTTCTTTTGTATTGAAGAAGGCCATGGGAGGCTATATGAAATATGCCGAAGTCCCCGGTGCAGGGGAGGTTACGGCGAAATTTTTCGGAAATTCAGGGTGTTAGCCAAATTTTTTGAAAAATTTGAAAAGTTCATAGAAACTGAAAAGTTGAAGAACTTAAGCCATAACGAAAATAACGGAAGTTGAGTTGATTAGTTAAACAACTTTCGGCTTCGTTCCTTTTCGGGGATGAAAAGTTTTAAGTGGGGGAGATTGTAATAACCCGGAAATGCGAGCCAATTTAAAATTTTTATTTTGGCAATTTTAGCGAATTTTAAATATTTAAAATGATTTATTTTAAATAATATCGACGAGAAATTTAGTTTTAATAGAATTCGAACGTATATATTTATATAGATCGTCGTTAGAATATAAATAATTTATTTTAATTATATAACGAGACTGAAATGGCGTAGTAGTTCGATAATTCGATTACAAATTTCAAATGACTGTACAGGATTCAAAATAAACTGGATTTTAGTGAAACAAAAAATATTAGAATCTATTTGAGAATATCTTTCCAAGAATCCGAAAAATTGAAATTTTGTAGCGGGAATAAAAAGTTACGCCCAGTTGAAAATTCAGTATAGTCGTTATGTAATTCAGGCCCTTAAAAATGGTAATTTTGCAAACGACCTCGGATTTTGACGAAACCACTTTTGTTGGATCCGTGATGTCAAGTTATTGCTAGGTTACAAATTTTCATAATTTTTCGAATCAATATGTGAGCATGGCAAAGGAAAACGCGATTGACCAGTTTCAGTTGATTTTAATCGACTGGAAAATGGCCATTTTTCAAACGGTCTCAGAATTCGATGAAACTAGTTTTGTTAGAGTCGTATCGTCGATACAAAGCTAGAAAATATTTTTCGGGAATTTTTCGAGTTAGTATGTGGCCCCGGTAAATTGAAATGTGCGTTCAAATTCAATATAAAGATTTATATTTTAATTTTGATGGAAACTGATCGAAACAGTCGAATCAACCTACGATACATATCCCATTGTGTTCGGAATGGGGGTAATTAGCTATGGATGACGGGCGGTGGGTCTCGTTTCGAGGTCGAAATAAAAAGTTGCTTTATGGAATAAATAAAATAATATAAAAATTTTCAATAAAACCCTTTCTCCACCCCCTTTTCCCTCTCACTTCCCGTTGACCAGAGGAAAAAAAAAGAAAAAAAGGAGAAAGAAGGAAGAGAACGGAGCAGCGCCGCCACACCACCCTATCGCCTTGCCGTCCAACGCTGCAGGAGGCAGCGCTCCACCTCCGCCACCATCGATCGGTGGCGCCCCCTCCGATTCCCCTCCCTCTTCTTCTTCCCGCGCTTTCGTCCTCCAGTCGATCGAACCAAGCCTCCAGCACCCCGCACCCCTTTATTTTGTCCCTCCTAATTCCGCCTGAACCACACCTAAACCCAGCGCCCAAGCCCACAGCATCAGCCCCCGCACCCCCTGACGCTGGCGACCTACTCCAGTGATCCCCACGACCCGCTCCGACCTCACAGCACCAAAACCCCACTTCCAAGCACCACAGTAAGTTTTTATTCGATTTTATATGGTTTAATTAATAGAAAAAAAAAACCTGATTCGTATTTTTATTTCATGAGCATCGTTTTAGAAATATAATCTTTTCTATGTGAACATCGTTGTAAAAATAAATATATATGAGAGTGAAATAAAAATATGACCTTTATTTTTATCATGAGGTAGTGAGATTAAAAATATGATTTTCATTATATATGAAGGTTAAAAATATAATTTTTATATCATGGAGAGGTTAAAAATATAATTTTTATATATGTATGATAATAAAGTTGTGATTTTTATGCTTGTAGCATATAAAAGAAGTGATTTTTATTCTGTAAAAGAAGTGATCTTTATATATATGATAGCATTGTAAAAAGACGATTTTTATGTTATATAGATAGTAAAAATTAGATCTTTATATATGTAGCGAAATAAAAATCTGATTTTTATTATATATTAGTTGAAATAAAAATGTGTTTTTTTATAGCGATGAAATAAAATTCGATCTTTATATATGAAGTAGAAATAAAAATATGATTTTTATTTATTGAAATGAAGCAATAAAAATATAATTTTTATATGAACAGCGTGAAAAGGACTGCATTGAAATTTCAAACAGATCCAGACAGTTCAGTAGTTCAAAAGCAAAGCACGGCGGAGTGGAATCCTCTGTGAGAACTTCTCACTTTTAATTTTATTTCTAGTTGAAATATATACTAGGATGCTGACGGTGTTTAGTAGCACCCGACACCCGTCGTCCACAGACCATGGACGGCTTATATGGTTGTTTGTTTGATTTTGATGTGTAGTTGATTGTGTGATGTGATGTGAAATAAAATAAAATGTTTTATAGTTAAAAATATTTTATAGTTGAAAATAGAATTTTTAACATGTATATGAAATAAATATTTATAAACAAATCGGATGGTTTGTTTATATACACACATTTGACTGATATTGATTGGGACGATAAATTTTACACATCGCCCAACTACACAAATAATATTCAGTGTTTGTTGATTTGAAACCCCACACGGGTGTTGGGATGATATTTGGCATACACTAATCCCAATTATTTAGTTGTATGTCGATCGGTTGGTCGACAGACTGTGTAAGTGTAACAACCAGGAAAATACGAGCCAATTTAAAAAAATTTAAATTGGTTATATCAAAGGAATTTGAACAATTGAAATAGAATATTTCAATAAAATAGTGAATTAGAAATAGTGAGTCAGTTTGAAAATTTGAATTTAAACTTTGACTGACTGTGCAGGGTGAAAAATATAACGGATTTTAGCGAAACCAAAAATATTTAAATCTGTTTATCTATACCTTTCTAATGAATCTGAAAAATCGAAGTTTCATAACGGGAATCAAAAGTTATGGCAGAATGAATTTTCAGAAAGGTCGCTATATAGAATATATAGCCCTGGAAAATTGATATTTTGCAAACGACCTCGGAATTCGACGAAACCACTTTTGTTGGGTCCAGGATGTCAAACTATTGCTAGATTTCAAATTTCATAATTTTTGAAGCTAGTATGTGAGCGTTGCAAAAGAAAATGTGTTTGGTCAATTTCTATTAAAGTGGATCGACCAGAAAATGGCCATTTTTTCAAACGATCTCAAAATTCGACGAAACTAGTTTTGTTGGGATCGTAGCGTCAAAACATAGCTAGAATTATTTTTCTGGAATTTTTCGGATCAGTTTGTGGCCCTGGCAAATTGAAATGTACGTTCAAAGTTAAAATTAAATGTTTTATACTTTAATTAGAAAAATAACTGACTGTAACAGTCGAATTGACCAACAAAACATATCCCATTGTATCCGGGATGGGGGTATTTTGCTAGGGGCGACAGTCGTTGGGTTTGAATTGGGGTTCGTAAGTGAAAACCCTATTTTTCTGAATAATATATATATCGGCGAATCAGAAAATTCCTTTCATTATTTAAAAATAAAAAAAAATCTCAAAAACCCCGTAACCCCTTGTTATCGACGGCGACGCAACTCCCATTCTTCCCAGCCAAATCGTCGCCGCCTCAGCCCCCTGCCGATGCCGCCACCACCTGCAATCGACGCCGCTGCCTCCCCTCTTCAAATCCGACCCACCCTCGTAACCTCCCTCCTCCCCATCGACGAGAACGAGGCCTAGGAAGTGTAACGACCCAGGGTTTTCGGCCTCGGAAATCGACATAAATACCTTTACTGTAACTTATGCCGATCCTCCAAGCACCAAAACACTGTATAGTTATTAGAAAGAATTTAGAGGGTGAGATAAGAAAGAAAGAAATATTAGAATAGAAGAAGAAGAAGAACACGACACCACAGAATCTCACATCGCAGCGGAACAAAATATAATACAGAAATAAATCTTTATTGAGAACTTTTAAAATACTTACAATATCAGAGTACACATCTGGACAGTGATAATAATCTGTCCTCATATAACACACAGCGGAACAGTAATATCATACGTCTGGACTCTTTCAGCTCGTCTCTTCACAGCAGTCGATAACCTGGACCTGTACAACCCGGCCTAACCCGAGCATTTACAAAACACCGGGTCAGTCTGGTGAACCAGAGTGAGATAAACTCGCACAGTAATAAGGGTAAATCATCCAATCATGATTTTAGAGTTCAAAATCCTTTCAAAAGAAAAGGATAATCGTAAGACCAAATCCACACATAAACACGGACGGTTTTTACCTTACGATAACCCAAAACATTTTTGAAACCAATATCTTTTCTGATATTATAATAATGTCTAAATACAAGTAATTAACAATCTAGTGGAACGCTTGCATCTCACGCTCCACATATATTGTATACAATCAACGCGGGCGCTTATTGGAGATTGGATTCCAACTATGACAAGGTATGGGACCACCTTCCGATAGTGTATCTCTAGAGACGAATACACTGGGTTCAACAAGAACTTCTTGCAACCCGGCCCTCACATGACCGACCACTCATTTCGCTTGAGTGTATCGAATGTATATCACCGACGGTTGGGATCAGCAACCGCCTCCCGACAAGGGACAGCATCGAAACATAGATTTAAGAAGCAAATAGGATTTTCTCTAGATAGGTGATTCTACACCCTAATGGGAGCGATCCACATAGCCATGCTGCCTGCCCGATTTTTGTCATTTCCCGGTTGATGAGGCTTGAGGTTTAGATTTACCTTTGAACACCTGGTCATCATTCACTTTGAATGCCACATCGTCAGATCCGTCAGATATCACTAATTGACGTCCACAAAAATACTCTAGATGGAAGCTAAGAGAACGGCAAATCTCCGCCAACAACTATCGTACGTTTGAAGAAATCAACGTACGTGACACTTTGGAAATACTCTGTCAGACATCCGTCCATACAAGTCATCCAGGAACAGGATGAACCGAAGGTACTCTCCTACCGCATCCATATAGGAATCACCCCCTGGATCAGTAGCGAGAAGTCCTTGCAACCCGTGGATTCCAACCACGACAGAATCACAGCTTATCTCTGCTTGCCAGGCAGAGAATATTTGTGGTTCTTCCGTTTATGAAGATCTACGGTCTTCAATGCTCCATCTCGATCATCTTCTGAGATCTTCACGTATTTGTTGGTCGGAATGGTTTTCGAATATAAATTTGATCCCGGTCTTTCCGTACCAACAATCGTATTGGACAGATTTGATAGTCGGTGTTTTAACTATCAAAATAAACAGTGTTTCAATCATGACACTCCAATGAGTTCACTGGTTCAGCATTCAGCATCACTTGGCCTTTTAACAAACCGATTTGTTAAATTAAAACTTCTAGCTCTTTTAATATTCAAAATTACGATATTTGAATTCTTACTTATATAATAAGGTTTTCAAAACCAATACTTTATAATAATCAGCAAAACGACCATATTTCATTTTCACTTAATTCGCTTTTCGAAACATTTGTTACGTCCTTCTTCATTATTCAACTTGGAAGAACTATTCAACTTATTTCTCGTAAATTACGTTACGTAATATCGTTATTCCATTCTCGAAATAATAACTAATACTTATTTGTCTAAAAAAAACCCAACTTTAAATCTTCTTCCAATTAGTTTCCTTTACTTCGGGACTCCCGTTATACAATCTCTAAATTCTCACCAACGTTGCATTATTTCAATAATGGGAATAATGAACTATCACTAACCTCTTTTACAATTACCAACTAATATCATCTTCAGATAATCCCGATGTTGCTCAAGTTGGGGTATTTTAATTACCTCTCAGACCTTGATCAACAACGTTCACATCCTCAGATAAATATCAGTTGTAATCAAAACCCAATATTCCATTCATATCTCAAAACAATTCCCATTTAACTCTGGTTTGGTTATACAACCCTATGACCCATTACTTTAGCCCAATTCACCTTTTCCAATCTCCTTTCAAATATATTCAACTATTCCTACTTTGGAAAACTTATTTTAATTCCTTCTTTTACTCAATCAAAATATCTGGTAACGTTAATTAAAAATTTACGATATAACACCTCAAACTTCTTTTATATAATCCTGAATTGTCTTTAAGCCCTTTTTATCCAAATTCCCTTTTTAAACCACTTATTAAAATTTAAACAATATTGTTTAAAACTATTTTATCGAAATACATCAATTTGATAATCCATTTCAAATCAAAACAGTCGATTACCTTAACTCAAAACTCGATTCCCTCGTTAACCGATTCTAATTAATCCTCACTTTAAATTAATTAAAAATATAATTAACTTAAATGAATTCCATAAAATTTCTTCTTTACAAAACAATTTCCAAAGTTTAACCACTCAATTCATTTTCATTTCCATACTTGGAAATTTGATTAACATCAGAATTTTCTTTATAAAATAACTTAAAAATAGATCGAAGTCTTAAATAAATAAAATATTTGTTTAATTCTCTTTAATAACTTTTATTCGAAATAATATATTTCAAAATCTAACTTCAGTTATAAAATAAATTTTATAACTTCATCTCTATCGATTCACCTGACGGTGAATCTATATTTGTAAAGCGGATGATTTTATAGGCCATATATTGCCAAATACTCAACCCATACCACCCACTGGTTAAACCGCACATATGTTGAATATTCAAAAATCCACAATCAATCAAACACTACAAACAGGGCAGTTCATATATGAAAATAAATAATACATTTGAGGAATCCGGTTGGATCCCTCCAACCTATTCTTCCCCGAAATCACCATGGTTAGCCCCAATCATATCAGTTCAATTTCATTTAACTGAAATAAATGACAACCATTTAACATAACCAATTCACAAGCAATTCAAACAATCCAAACACGTTTATCTTGGTAAAGGTGACCGATGAGGTAAGTTACCTCTATCGGAACAAATCGTTAAAATAACGATTTTATATTTCACTGAAATTAAACACAGTTTAATTCCATCGGTTAAATCAACTAGTAGATGTATAACTAGCAAAACAGTCAATCATTGACAAGCATAACACACAACATAAAAATTACCCAATTTATATAAAATATAAAATGGGAAACTGAGTGAGTTTAACTCACCTGATTTCCATTCGTCGTTTAAGCAATTCCTGTTAAATTAAACAGCGTTTAATTTAACAACAATTTCTAGCAGTCTCTCGTTCTGTCCAAGTCAGTTCCAGACTGTAGATCTTGTTTATACGGTCACATAGCTTCTTCTCTGGTCCAATACTGATAATCAAGTTGTCAATTATTTAAGTTAAATCAAATTTAAATAATATTTAATATTTCATTAACCATCAATTTATAAGATTGATTACTTTTGAAATAAACACTTATGGCAGATCCTTCATATTGGTTTCTCACTGTCCTTGTTTTCCTTCAGTTTGGACGCAACTCAAAATGTTGTCATTGTTTCCAAACAAGAAAACCTGCACGCAAATTTCAGTGTTTTAGTTATAGGATTTAATAAATTTTATTATAATTAGTTTCTTAATTAACTATGTAGAAATAATAAATCACATTAGTTTAGGAGGAGAACGGAGCTAACTTCCTCTTCTAGTTCGATACTTGCTCCTTTTCGTTTTAACATAGGCCAAAGCCTTTCCTTCTTCCCAATTGGGCCTCGTTTAGATGCCTAGCCCTTCACGTCTGTAGCAAAGGCACAGTCCAGGTCAAAATCATTATACCAAAATGATTAAATCCAAATTATATTCGTTAATTATGTTTTAGGTGTACAACGTTATACCAAGATTCTTCTTTGTTACTTCCAGCATCGCGATTTCCTTTATACCGTCGTCTTCATCCATCAACCGCCGGACGCGGGCCCCTCCAGATCACTGAGTGGCGATCTGACATCGCCGGAACAAGCGGCTATCCCTACTCCCTCTTCACCCGAAGTCCCATCAATTCTAGTCACCCCGTTCTCGAGTTATGACTCCACGAATGCCGCAACTGTCGAGCCCAAATTCAGGTGATTCACTGCCCTAGGGTTCATCTCCACCGGTCAAACTTAAGACCTCACTGGCCTCTACCTTTCCAATGTGGAATGCTTTGGAAATGATGAAAAGAATTGGAGTTAGAGAGGTAGAAAGATCTGACCTCTCAGGCCGTTCGAATTATATATGATGGCGGCGGACAAAGTTTGGACCACGAGATGTCTGAGTTGACCAAAAATAGGGTTTCGTTTATAATTGGGGTATTTATATTGAGACAAACGTGGGAAGCACGGTTTTTAGTTCGTTTGGTCATCACGGCTGAAGTGTGGTACGCACGGTATCGATGGATTGGCCGCCAAGAAAATTAGTTTTGGGAGCCAAGTAATGCACAGTAGAACAAGGTTGGAACGCACGTTAAACAACATTTGGGGCAGGATGTACCGTAGAAAGTAAATAGCTTTTATTAATATTTTTATACAACAAAACTTAGTACTGAGAAATCATGGGTAAAACCACCATATACAACTTCTGTTTACTGATATAAATGCTAATCTTAATGTAAAAAGGTATTCTGGACCTAATGGGACAAGTTTCGTCGAAATCCGAGGTCGTATGAAAAAATTTCCTTTATAAAACCAGAAATAAACACGCATTTAAATTTTTCACGATCACCAGATAAATCAAATCAACTTGAAGCTTTGCAATCCTACAATAACTTTTCAATACGAACCCAACGACACTAGTTTCGTCACATTCTGAGACTGTTTGCCCGATAGGCTGTTTTTACCCCGAACCGCCTACCCTTTTTAACGCCAAATTTCTCGATCTCTAAAAATAACAAACTATATACCTATCCTGACTCTAATCGACGATACGAACTCAACGGAACTGGTTCCGCGGCCTAATTCGATCGTCTGCTCAAGTTACGCCCAAATACTCCTTATATTTATTTGAATGCGCGCTATAGAATTTGAACGGGCGTTTACAGTTGTTGTGGTCACATACAACATCTGTTTGCCATGCCGTTTGACTTTCTGACAATAATTTAGCGATACGGTCCCAATGAAACTAATTTCATCGAAAACAGAGTCTGTTTGCAAAACGGCTATTTTAACGGCCGATAACGATTTCCACAGCGTTTTTTACAAAATTTGATTTAGCCATAACTCGCAACCAATAACACGGAATCTGGATTTTTCTCTTTCATATGAAAGTTATCGTCAACATGCTCCCAACGTTTCTTGTTTCACAGAAATCCGACTTATATCGGACTCTGTATGTCCAGTTGAAGTTCATACTCGAATTTTCAAACTGCAGCGCTATATTTCAAGCTCTATTTATAATTATGTAAATATATAACGTCGAACTTTGTTTAAATAGCGAATTAGATATTAATTCCATCGATATTCCAAATATAATATTTAAATAAATAAATTAAATTACATATTCGAGTGCCAAAAACACGGGTCGTTACATTCTTCCCCCCTTAAAAATAATTTCGTCCTCGAAATTGCTAAGGTAAGAAAGACATTTCAAACCCACTAACTTCCAATCCAATTTATTTTAAATTAGAAACCGATTTCAATACTATATAAAGATATTTTCAAAAATATTGAAAATTTTCTAACACTTTAAATTTTCGAAAAATTTTGCCAGCACCTCCTCTGTACGGCTCAATCGGTACAACTCGCCTTTCTAGGGCTTCTCCAATCCAAAAGAAAAGAAAATAAAACGGCCAAGCGGCTTGCCCAATAGGCTCATAAATCTCCAAACCAATATAAAAATAAATGTGTACTTTTTTGTCGGGCATATCATTATATCCTTTCCGTCTGCTACCCTGTCAGCATATACAAATGCATTTCCAAACAAAATTCCAATTCTATTCTCAAAACCAAATCCTTCACGCGTCCAAGCCAAATCCCATTCTTAACTCAATTTCAATCCATCCTCAACTTCAACTCTTAACTTACCAGTCCAACACGATTTCAGATTCCTGTCTCCCAATTAAAAAATCTGATTCTACTCGATATATTATATCCCGATTCAATTTCCAGTTTATTGGTTTCAATTCAATTCATATTCGCTTTCACAAACTTCTATATCATTTTGTTTTTTGTTCAAACAATTCCCTTGAGAGTTTTTAAACAGTTCAGCTCTTTCAAAAATCAAATATTCCTTTTCAGGATTCAAAACAATTTGTTTCACTCAAAGCAATTCAAAACACAATCTTTTGGTAGTAATCCATCACTTAAAACTCGGAAATGAACACTGATGATGTGGCCAGCATCTTCAGAGTTATTTCCCAGCGATCAAAGTGAGTTCAATACTATATCATTTCAAAACTCCAATTTTAAATACTTTCATTTTGAAATTTATTTCAAAATAAAATTCACGGTGCTTGTAAACAATTTAAAATCTCCCAGGATTTTAGAATTCTCATATATTCAATCCAGGTTCATTTAAAAACATTTTTCCCACTTTTAGGAAATTTTAATTCCAATTCTAATTTTAATTTCAGATTTAATTCATCTGTTTTCATATTATACGAATTCTAATTGGTTATTTATATAACCTTTTCAATTAAAATCAACCAATACATCCAATATACTATAATACTTCCAATATATATATTTCCTTTATATCGAAATATAATTTGGGTAAATTGTTTCATTTACCCTCTTTCAAAACATACTGTGTCGGTTTATCGTACTTGAGCGTTCAGAAACCCCTATCGATATAGTGGATCAAACTGATCGATCAGAACTCATAAACAACTCAACCAATAAATCTCCACAATATAAAACAATTTTTATATAAAATCTACAAATACGTTCACTCATATATATATACTCAACTCAATCTAGGGTATTGCTAACCCCATCTCTACTGAGTCACGCAACAGAGCCACGGTAATTACTTAACCTTCAGCTCTGATACCACTGTAACGACCCAGGGTTTTCGGCCTCGGAAATCGACATAAATACCTTTACTGTAACTTATGTCGATCCTCCAAGCACCAAAACACTGGATAGTTATTAGAAAGAATTTAGAGGGTGAGATAAGAAAGAAAGAAATATTAGAATAGAAGAAGAAGAAGAACACGACACCACAGAATCTCACATCGCAGCGGAACAAAATATAATACAGAAATAAATCTTTATTGAGAACTTTTAAAATACTTACAATATCAGAGTACACATCTGGACAGTGATAATAATCTATCCTCATATAACACACAGCGGAATAGTAATATCATACGTCTGGACTCTTTCAGCTCGTCTCTTCACAGCAGTCGATAACCTGGACCTGTACAACCCGGCCTAACCCGAGCATTTACAAAACACCGGGTCAGTCTGGTGAACCAGAGTGAGATAAACTCGCACAGTAATAAGGGTAAATCATCCAATCATGATTTTTAGAGTTCAAAATCCTTTCAAAAGAAAAGGATAATCGTAAGACCAAATCCACACATAAACACGGACGGTTTTTACCTTACGATAACCCAAAACATTTTTGAAACCAATATCTTTTCTGATATTATAATAATGACTAAATACAAGTAATTAACAATCTAGTGGAACGCTTGCATCTCACGCTCCACATATATAGTATACAATCAAAACCGCGGGCGCTTATTGGAGATTGGATTCCAACTATGACAAGGTATGGGACCACCTTCCGATAGTGTATCTCTAGAGACGAATACACTGGGTTCAACAAGAACTTCTTGCAACCCGGCCCTCACATGACCGACCACTCATTTCGCTTGAGTGTATCGAATGTATATCACCGACGGTTGGGATCAGCAACCGCCTCCCGACAAGGGACGGCATCGAAACATAGATTTAAGAAGCAAATAGGATTTTCTCTAGATAGGTGATTCTACACCCTAATGGGAGTGACCCACATAGCCATGCTGCCTGCCCGATTTTTGTCATTTCCCGGTTGATGAGGCTCGAGGTTTAGATTTACCTTTGAACACCTGGTCATCATTCACTTTGAATGCCACATCGTCAGATCCGTCAGATATCACTAATTGACGTCCACAAAAATACTCTAGCTGGAAGCTAAGAGAACGGCAAATCTCCGCCAACAACTATCGTACGTTTGAAGAAATCAACGTACGTGACACTTTGGAAATACTCTGTCATATATCCGTCCATACAAGTCATCCAGGAACAGGATGAACCGAAGGTACTCTCCTACCGCATCCATATAGGAATCACCCCCTGGATCAGTAGCGAGAAGTCCTTGCAACCCGTGGATTCCGACCACGACAGAATCACAGCTTATCTCTGCTTGCCAGGCAGGGAATATTAGTGGTTCTTCCGTTTATGAAGATCTACTGTCTTCAATGCTCCATCTCGATCATCTTCTGAGATCTTCACGTATTTGTTGGTCGGAATGGTTTTCGAATATAAATTTGATCCCGGTCTTTCCGTACCAACAATCGTATTGGACAGATTTGATAGTCGGTGTTTTAACTATCAAAATAAACCGTGTTTCAATCATGACACTCCAATGAGTTCACTGGTTCAGCATTCAGCATCACTTGGCCTTTTAACAGACCGATTTGTTAAATTAAAACTTCTAGCTCTTTTAATATTCAAAATTACGATATTTGAATTCTTACTTATATAATAAGGTTTTCAAAACCAATACTTTATAATAATCAGCAAAACGACCATATTTCATTTTCACTTAATTCGCTTTTCGAAACATTTGTTACGTCCTTCTTCATTATTCAACTTGGAAGAACTATTCAACTTATTTCTCGTAAATTACGTTACGTAATATCGTTATTCCATTCTCGAAATAATAACTAATACTTATTTTTCTAAAATAAACCCCAACTTTAAATCTTCTTCCAATTAGTTTCCTTTACTTCGGAACTCCCGTTATACAATCTCTAAATTCTCACCAACGTTGCATTATTTCACTAATGGGAATAATGAACTATCACTAACCTCTTTTACGATTACCAACTAATATCATCTTCAGATAATCCCGATGTTGCTCAAGTTGGGGTATTTTAATTACCTCTCAGACCTTGATCAACAACGTTCACATCCTCAGATAAATATCAGTTGTAATCAAAACCCAATATTCCATTCATATCTCAAAACAATTTCCATTTAACTCTGGTTTGGTTATACAACCCTATGACCCATTACTTTAGCCCAATTCAACTTTTCCAATCTCCTTTCAAATATATTCTACTATTCCTACTTTGGAAAACTTATTTTAATTCCTTCTTTTACTCAATCAAAATATCTGGTAACGTTATTTAAAAATTTACGATATAACACCTCAAACTTCTTTTATATAATCCTGAATTATCTTTAAGCCCTTTTTATCCAAATTCCCTTTTTAAACCACTTATTAAAATTTAAACAATATTGTTTAAAACTATTTTATCGAAATACATCAATTTGATAATCCATTTCAAATCAAAACAGTCGATTACCTTACCTCAAAACTTGATTCCCTCGTTAACCGATTCTAATTAATCCTCACTTTAAATTAATTAAAAATATAATTAACTTAAATAAATTCCATAAAATTTCTTCTTTACAAAACAATTTCCAAAGTTTAACCACTCAATTCGTTTTCATTTCCATACTTGCAAATTTGATTAACATCAGAATTTTCTTTATAAAATAACTTAAAAATAGATCGAAGTCTTAAATAAATAAAATATTTGTTTAATTCTCTTTAATAACTTTTATTCGAAATAATATATTTCAAAATCTAACTTCAGTTATAAAATAAATTTTATAACTTCATCTCTATCGATTCACCTGACGGTGAATCTATATTTGTAAAGCGGTTGATTTTATAGGCCATATATTGCCAAATAATCAACCCATACCACCCACTGGTTAAACCGCACAGATGTTGAATATTCAAAAATCCACAATCAATCAAACACTACAAATAGGGCAGTTCATATATGAAAATAAATAATACATTTGAGGAATCCGGTTGGATCCCTCTAACCTGTTCTTCCCTGAAATCACCATGGTTAGCCCCAATCATATCAGTTCAATTTCATTTAACTGAAATAAATGACAACCATTTAACATCAACCAATTCACAAGCAATTCAAACAATTCAAACAATCCAAACACGTTTATCTTGGTAAACGTGACCGATGAGGTAAGTTACCTCTATCGGAACAAATCGTTAAAATAACGATTTTATATTTCACTGAAATTAAACACAGTTTAATTCCATCGGTTAAATCAACCAGTAGATGTATAACTAGCAAAACAGTCAATCATTGACAAGTAGAGCACACAACATAAAAATTACCCAATTTATATAAAATATAAAATGGGAAACTGAGTGAGTTTAACTCACCTGATTTCCATTGGTCGTTTAAGCAATTCCTGTTAAATTAAATAGCGTTTAATTTAACAACAATTTCTAGCAGTCTCTCGTTCTGTCCAAGTCAGTTCCAGACTGTAGATCTTATTTATACGGTCACATAGCTTCTTCTCTGGTCCAATACTGATAATCAAGTTGTCAATTATTTAAGTTAAATCAAATTTAAATAATATTTAATATTTCATTAACCATCAATTTATAAGATTGATTACTTTTGAAATAAACACTTATGGCAGATCCTTCATATTGGTTTCTCACTGTCCTTGTTTTCCTTCAGTTTGGACGCAACTCAAAATGTTGTCATTGTTTCCAAACAAGAAAACCTGCACGCAAATTTCAGTGTTTTAGTTATAGGATTTAATAAATTTTATTATAATTAGTTTCTTAATTAACTATGTAGAAATAATAAATCACATTAGTTTAGGAGGAGAACGGAGCTAACTTCCTCTTCTAGTTCGATACTTGCTCCTTTTCGTTTTAACATAGGCCAAAGCCTTTCCTTCTTCCCAATTGGGCCTCGTTTAGATGCCTAGCCCTTCACGTCTGTAGCAAAGGCACAGTCCAGGTCAAAATCATTATACCAAAATGATTAAATCCAAATTATATTCGTTAATTATGTTTTAGGTGTACAACGTTATACCAAGATTCTTCTTTGTTACTTCCAGCATCGCGATTTCCTTTATACCGTCGTCTTCATCCATCAACCGCCGGACGCGGGCCCCTCCAGATCACTGAGTGGCGATCTGACATCGCCGGAACAAGCGGCTATCCCTACTCCCTCTTCACCCGAAGTCCCATCAATTCTAGTCACCCCGTTCTCGAGTTATGACTCCACGAATGCCGCAACTGTCGAGCCCAAATTCAGGTGATTCACTGCCCTAGGGTTCATCTCCACCGGTCAAACTTAAGACCTCACTGGCCTCTACCTTTCCAATGTGGAATGCTTTGGAAATGATGAAAAGAATTGGAGTTAGAGAGGTAGAAAGATCTGACCTCTCAGGCCGTTCGAATTATATATGATGGCGGCGGACAAAGTTTGGACCACGAGATGTCTGAGTTGACCAAAAATAGGGTTTCGTTTATAATTGGGGTATTTATATTGAGACAAACGTGGGAAGCACGGTTTTTAGTTCGTTTGGTCATCACGGCTGAAGTGTGGTACGCACGGTATCGATGGATTGGCCGCCAAGAAAATTAGTTTTGGGAGCCAAGTAATGCACAGTAGAACAAGGTTGGAACGCACGTTAAACAACATTTGGGGCAGGATGTACCGTAGAAAGTAAATAGCTTTTATTAATATTTTTATACAACAAAACTTAGTACTGAGAAATCATGGGTAAAACCACCATATACAACTTCTGTTTACTGATATAAATGCTAATCTTAATGTAAAAAGGTATTCTGGACCTAATGGGACAAGTTTCGTCGAAATCCGAGGTCGTATGAAAAAATTTCCTTTATAAAACCAGAAATAAACACGCATTTAAAATTTTCACGATCACCAGATAAATCAAATCAACTTGAAGCTTTGCAATCCTATAATAACTTTTCAATACGAACCCAACGACACTAGTTTCGTCACATTCTGAGATTGTTTGCCCGATAGGCTGTTTTTACCCCGAACCGCCCTACCCTTTTTAACGCCAAATTTCTCAATCTCTAAAAATAACAAACTATATACCTATCCTGACTCTAATCGACGATACGAACTCAACGGAACTGGTTCCGCGGCCTAATTCGATCGTCTGCTCAAGTTACGCCCAAATACTCCTTATATTTATTTGAATGCGCGCTATAGAATTTGAACGGGCGTTTACGGTTGTTGTGGTCACATACAACATCTGTTTGCCACACCGTTTGACTTTCTGACAATAATTTAGCGATACGGTCCCAATGAAACAAATTTCATCGAAAACAGAGTCCGTTTGCAAAACGGCTATTTTAACGGTCGATAACGATTTCCACAGCGTTTTTTCCAAAATTTGATATAGCCATAACTCGCAACCAATAACACGGAATCTGGATTTTACTCTTTTATATGAAAGCTATCGTCAACACGCTCCCAACGTTTCTTGTTTCACAGAAATCCGACTTATACCAGACTCTGTATGTCCAGTTGAAGTTCAAACTCGAATTTTCAAACTGCAGTGCTATATTTCAAGCTCTATTTATAATTATATAAATATATAACGTCGAACTTTGTTTAAATAGCGAATTAGATATTAATTCCATCGATATTCCAAATATAATATTTAAATTAAATAAATTAAATTACATATTCGAGTGCCAAAAACACGGGTCGTTACATTCTTCCCTCCTTAAAAATAATTTCGTCCTCGAAATTGCTAAGGTAAGAAAGACATTACAAACCCACTAACTTCCAATCCAATTTATTTTAAATTAGAAACCGATTTCAATACTATATATAGATATTTTCAAAAATATTGAAAATTTTCTAACACTTTAAATTTCCGAAAAATTTCGCCAGCACCTCCTCTGTACGGCTCAATCGGTACAACTTCAACTCGCCTTTCTAGGCCTTCTCCAATCCAAAAGAAAATAAAACAGCCAAGCGGCTTGCCCAATAGGCTCATAAATCTCCAAACCAATATAAAAATAAATGTGTACCTTTTTGTCGGGCATATCATTATATCCTTTCCGTCTGCTACCCTGTCAGCATATACAAATGCATTTCCAAACAAAATTCCAATTCTATTCTCAAAACCAAATCCTTCACGCGTCCAAGCCAAATCACATTCTTAACTCAATTTCCATCCATCCTCAACTTCAACTCTTAACTTACCAGTCCAACACCATTTCAGATTCTTGTCTCCCAATTAAAAAATCTGATTCTACTCGATATATTATATCCCGATTCAATTTCCAGTTTATTGGTTTCAATTCAATTCATATTCGCTTTCACAAACTTCTATATCATTTTGTTTTTTGTTCAAACAATTCCCCTGAGAGTTTTTAAACAGTTCAGCTCTTTCAAAAATCAAATATTCCTTTTCAGGATTCAAAACAACTTGTTTCACTCAAAGCAATTCAAAACACAATCTTTTGGTAGTAATCCATCACTTAGAACTCGGAAATGAACACTGATGATGTGGCCAGCATCTTCAGAGTTATTTCCCAGCGATCAAAGTGAGTTCAATACTATATCATTTCAAAACTCCAATTTTAAATACTTTCATTTTGAAATTTATTTCAAAATAAAATTCACGATGCTTGTAAACAATTTATAATCTCCCAGGATTTTAGAATTCTCATATATTCAATCCAGGTTCATTTAAAAACATTTTTCCCACTTTTAGGAAATTTTAATTCCAATTCTAATTTTAATTTCAGATTTAATTCATCTGTTTTCATATTATACGAATTCTAATTGGTTATTTATATAACTTTTTCAATTAAAATCAACCAATACATCCAATATACTATAATACTTATAATATATATATTTCCTTTATATCAAAATATAATTTGGGTAAATTGTTTCATTTACCCTCTTTCAAAACATACTGTGTCGGTTTATCGTACTTGAGCGTTCAGAAACCCCTATCGATACAGTGGATCAAACTGATCGATCAGAACTCATAAACAACTCAACCAATAAATCTCCACAATATAAAACAATTTTTGTATAAAATCTACAAATACGTTCACTCATATATATATACTCAACTCAATCGAGGGTATTGCTAACCCCATCTCTACTGAGTCACGCCACAGAGCCACGGTAATTACTTAACCTTCAGCTCTGATACCACTGTAACGACCCAGGGTTTTCGGCCTCGGAAATCGACATAAATACCTTTACTGTAACTTATGCCGATCCTCCAAGCACCAAAACACTGGATAGTTATTAGAAATAATTTAGAGGGTGAGATAAGAAAGAAAGAAATATTAGAATAGAAGAAGAAGAAGAACAAGACACCACAGAATCTCACATCGCAGCGGAACAAAATATAATACAGAAATAAATCTTTATTGAGAACTTTTAAAATACTTACAATATCAGAGTACACATCTGGACAGTGATAATAATCTATCCTCATATAACACACAGCGGAATAGTAATATCATACGTCTGGACTCTTTCAGCTCGTCTCTTCACAGCAGTCGATAACCTGGACCTGTACAACCCGGCCTAACCCGAGCATTTACAAAACACTGGGTCAGTCTGGTGAACCAGAGTGAGATAAAATCGCACAGTAATAAGGGTAAATCATCCAATCATGATTTTTAGAGTTCAAAATCCTTTCAAAAGAAAAGGATAATCGTAAGACCAAATCCACACATAAACACGGACGGTTTTTACCTTACGATAACCCAAAACATTTTTGAAACCAATATCTTTTCTGATATTATAATAATGACTAAATACAAGTAATTAACAATCTAGTGGAACGCTTGCATCTCACGCTCCACATATATAGTATACAATCAAAACCGCGGGCGCTTATTGGAGATTGGATTCCAACTATGACAAGGTATGGGACCACCTTCCGATAGTGTATCTCTAGAGACGAATACACTGGGTTCAACAAGAACTTCTTGCAACCCGGCCCTCACATGACCGACCACTCATTTCGCTTGAGTGTATCGAATGTATATCACCGACGGTTGGGATCAGCAACCGCCTCCCGACAAGGGACGGCATCGAAACATAGATTTAAGAAGCAAATAGGATTTTCTCTAGATAGGTGATTCTACACCCTAATGGGAGTGACCCACATAGCCATGCTGCCTGCCCGATTTTTGTCATTTCCCGGTTGATGAGGCTCGAGGTTTAGATTTACCTTTGAACACCTGGTCATCATTCACTTTGAATGCCACATCGTCAGATCCGTCAGATATCACTAATTGACGTCCACAAAAATACTCTAGCTGGAAGCTAAGAGAACGGCAAATCTCCGCCAACAACTATCGTACGTTTGAAGAAATCAACGTACGTGACACTTTGGAAATACTCTGTCATATATCCGTCCATACAAGTCATCCAGGAACAGGATGAATCGAAGGTACTCTCCTACCGCATCCATATAGGAATCACCCCCTGGATCAGTAGCGAGAAGTCCTTGCAACCCGTGGATTCCAACCACGACAGAATCACAGCTTATCTCTGCTTGCCAGGCAGGGAATATTAGTGGTTCTTCCATTTATGAAGATCTACTGTCTTCAATGCTCCATCTCGATCATCTTCTGAGATCTTCACGTATTTGTTGGTTGGAATGGTTTTCGAATATAAATTTGATCCCGGTCTTTCCGTACCAACAATCGTATTGGACAGATTTGATAGTCGGTGTTTTAACTATCAAAATAAACAGTGTTTCAATCATGACACTCCAATGAGTTCACTGGTTCAGCATTCCGCATCACTTGGCCTTTTAACAGACCGATTTGTTAAATTAAAACTTCTAGCTCTTTTAATATTCAAAATTACGATATTTGAATTCTTACTTATATAATAAGGTTTTCAAAACCAATACTTTATAATAATCAGCAAAACGACCATATTTCATTTTCACTTAATTCGCTTTTCGAAACATTTGTTACGTCCTTCTTCATTATTCAACTTGGAAGAACTATTCAACTTATTTCTCGTAAATTACGTTACGTAATATCGTTATTCCATTCTCGAAATAATAACTAATACTTATTTTTCTAAAATAAACCCCAACTTTAAATCTTCTTCCAATTAGTTTCCTTTACTTCGGAACTCCCGTTATACAATCTCTAAATTCTCACCAACGTTGCATTATTTCACTAATGGGAATAATGAACTATCACTAACCTCTTTTACGATTACCAACTAATATCATCTTCAGATAATCCCGATGTTGCTCAAGTTGGGGTATTTTAATTACCTCTCAGACCTTGATCAACAACGTTCACATCCTCAGATAAATATCAGTTGTAATCAAAACCCAATATTCCATTCATATCTCAAAACAATTTCCATTTAACTCTGGTTTGGTTATACAACCCTATGACCCATTACTTTAGCCCAATTCAACTTTTCCAATCTCCTTTCAAATATATTCTACTATTCCTACTTTGGAAAACTTATTTTAATTCCTTCTTTTACTCAATCAAAATATCTGGTAACGTTAATTAAAAATTTACGATATAACACCTCAAACTTCTTTTATATAATCCTGAATTATATTTAAGCCCTTTTTATCCAAATTCCCTTTTTAAACCACTTATTAAAATTTAAACAATATTGTTTAAAACTATTTTATCGAAATACATCAATTTGATAATCCATTTCAAATCAATACAGTCGATTACCTTACCTCAAAACTTGATTCCCTCGTTAACCGATTCTAATTAATCCTCACTTTAAATTAATTAAAAATATAATTAACTTAAATAAATTCCATAAAATTTCTTCTTTACAAAACAATTTCCAAAGTTTAACCACTTAATTCGTTTTCATTTCCATACTTGCAAATTTGATTAACATCAGAATTTTCTTTATAAAATAACTTAAAAATAGATCGAAGTCTTAAATAAATAAAATATTTGTTTAATTCTCTTTAATAACTTTTATTCGAAATAATATATTTCAAAATCTAACTTCAGTTATAAAATAAATTTTATAACTTCATCTCTATCGATTCACCTGACGGTGAATCTATATTTGTAAAGCGGTTGATTTTATAGGCCATATATTGCCAAATACTCAACCCATACCACCCACTGGTTAAACCGCACAGATGTTGAATATTCAAAAATCCACAATCAATCAAACACTACAAACAGGGCAGTTCATATATGAAAATAAATAATACATTTGAGGAATCTGGTTGGATCCCTCTAACCTGTTCTTCCCTGAAATCACCATGGTTAGCCCCAATCATATCAGTTCAATTTCATTTAACTGAAATAAATGACAACCATTTAACATCAACCAATTCACAAGCAATTCAAACAATTCAAACAATCCAAACACGTTTATCTTGGTAAACGTGACCGATGAGGTAAGTTACCTCTATCGGAAAAAATCGTTAAAATAACGATTTTATATTTCACTGAAATTAAACACAGTTTAATTCCATCGGTTAAATCAACCAGTAGATGTATAACTAGCAAAACAGTCAATCATTGACAAGCAGAGCACACAACATAAAAACTACCCAATTTATAAAAAATATAAAATGGGAAACCGAGTGAGTTTAACTCACCTGATTTCCATTGGTCGTTTAAGCAATTCCTGTTAAATTAAACAGCGTTTAATTTAACAACAATTTCTAGCAGTCTCTCGTTCTGTCCAAGTCAGTTCCAGACTGTAGATCTTGTTTATACGGTCACATAGCTTCTTCTCTGGTCCAATTCTGATAATCAAGTTGTCAATTATTTAAGTTAAATCAAATTTAAATAATATTTAATATTTCATTAACCATCAATTTATAAGATTGATTACTTTTGAAATAAACACTTATGGCAGATCCTTCATATTGGTTTCTCACTGTCCTTGTTTTCCTTCAGTTTGGACGCAACTCAAAATGTTGTCATTGTTTCCAAACAAGAAAACCTGCACGCAAATTTCAGTGTTTTAGTTATAGGATTTAATAAATTTTATTATAATTAGTTTCTTAATTAACTATGTAGAAATAATAAATCACATTAGTTTAGGAGGAGAACGGAGCTAACTTCCTCTTCTAGTTCGATACTTGCTCCTTTTCGTTTTAACATAGGCCAAAGCCTTTCCTTCTTCCCAATTGGGCCTCGTTTAGATGCCTAGCCCTTCACGTCTGTAGCAAAGGCATAGTCCAGGTCAAAATCATTATACCAAAATGATTAAATCCAAATTATATTCGTTAATTATGTTTTCGGTGTACAACGTTATACCAAGATTCTTCTTTGTTACTTCCAGCATCGCGATTTCCTTTATCCCGTCATCTTCATCCATCAACCGCCGGACGCGGCCCCCTCCAGATCACTGAGTGGAGATCTGACATCGCCGGAACAAGCGGCTATCCCTACTCCCTCTTCACCCGAAGTCCCATCAATTCTAGTCACCCCGTTCTCGAGTTATGACTCCACGAATGCCGCAACTGTCGAGCCCAAATTCAGGTGATTCACTGCCCTAGGGTTCATCTCCACCGGTCAAACTTAAGACCTCACTGGCCTCTACCTTTCCGATGTGGAATGCTTTGGAAATGATGAAAAGAATTGGAGTTAGAGAGGAAGAAAGATCCGACCTCTTAGGCCGTTCAAATTATATAAGATGGCGGCGGACAAAGTTTGGACCACGAGATGTCTGAGTTGACCAAAAATAGGGTTTCGTTTATAATTGGGGTATTTATATTGAGACAAACGTGGGAAGCACGGTTTTTAGTTCGCTTGGTCATCACGGCTGAAGTGTGGTACGCACTGTATCGATGGATTGGCCGCCAAGAAAATTAGTTTTGGGAGCCAAGTAATGCACAGTAGAACAAGGTTGGAACGCACGTTAAACAACATTTGGGGCAGGATGTACCGTAGAAAGTAAATAGCTTTTATTAATATTTTTATACAACAAAACTTAGTACTGAGAAATCATGGGTAAAACCACCATATACAACTTCTGTTTACTGATATAAATGCTAATCTTAATGTAAAAAAGTATTCTGGACCTAATGGGACAAGTTTCGTCGAAATCCGAGGTCGTATGAAAAAATTTCCTTTATAAAACCAGAAATAAACACGCATTTAAATTTTTCACGATCACCAGATAAATCAAATCAACTTGAAGCTTTGCAATCCTACAATAACTTTTCAATACGAACCCAACGGCACTAGTTTCGTCACATTCTGAGACTGTTTTCCCGATAGGCTGTTTTTACCCTGAATTGCCCTACCCTTTTTAACGCCAAATTTCTCGATCTCTAAAAATAACAAACTATATACCTATCCTGACTCTAATCGACGATACGAACTCAACGAAACTGGTTCCGCGGCCTAATTCGATCGTCTGCTCAAGTTACGCCCAAATACTCCTTATATTTATTTGAATGCGCGCTATAGAATTTGAACGGGCGTTTACGGTTGCTGTGGTCACATACAACATCTGTTTGCCACGCCGTTTGACTTTCTGACAATAATTTAGCGATACGGTCCCAATGAAACTAATTTCATCGAAAAGAGAGTCATAACTCGCAACGATTTCCACAACGTTTTTTCACAGCGTTTAACGGCCGATAACGATTTCCACAGCGTTTTTTCCAAAATTTGATTTAGCCATAACTGGCAACCAATAACACGGAATCTGGATTTTTCTCTTTCATATGAAAGCTATCGTCAACACGCTCCCAACGTTTCTTGTTTCACAGAAATCCGACTTATATAGGACTCTGTATGTCCAGTTGAAGTTCAAACTCGAATTTTCAAACTGCAGCGCTATATTTCAAGCTCTATTTATAATTATATAAATATATAACGTCGAACTTTGTTTAAATAGCGAATTAGATATTAATTCCATCGATATTCCAAATATAATATTTAAATTAAATAAATTAAATTACATATTCGAGTGCCAAAAACACGGGTCATTACAGGAAGTTCCGACCTTCCCAACACCGCCTCCGCCGCTACAGGCGTTCGCTCCGGCCAAGACCACCACCGACCGACTCCCCTCTCTTCCCTCTTCCATGCTGTACCCTCTGATCATCCCATCGTGCCTCAATTTTCGCGAAAACCGCAACCCTAGTTTTGAACCATCGTGAAAGGTGATTTCTTTTTGATGTTTGCACTTTGAAAAATCATATCTTTATGGTGTGTTGACGAAATTCGATGAAACAGGAAACATCGGGACCGCAAGGAAGCTCTCTACCACATAGAAGAGACCGCGGATTTTTTTGAGTCATCTACGATTTTTAGCACTCCGAAAACCAATGTAAGAAATCTAAATTAAATGAATTTGAATGGAAAATGCCGTGTATAAATTATATAAGCGAATTATAAATTGCACACGTGTTGTATACCTCATGTACATGAGTTGGGTAAGCTATATAAGCGAAGTATAAATTATACATGCATAGAATAATTGGTATATGTGTTGAAATGCAAGTGAAATATAGCAATAATATATATATATATACACACACACACACACTCCCCTCATCCACAAACCATGGACGATATTTATTGTTGTGAATTGGTGTGAAATATTGGATGAAAAATGTGAATGGTTGAATAATTGTTGTGGTTGATATTGATTGGTTGTGGTTGAAAAATATCCATTGGTGATTGAAATGAATTGGAAATAATTGTGGACATAAAAATAGAACATGCCGCCTGCGTGCGAATTAGATGCATGAATCCCCATTGTCAAAAACCGCGAGGTTTTAAGGTAGAGCGAGGAGTCGTACGTGGGACGGTGCCGGTTTTAACTACCCTGCCGTTATGCTGCCGAAATTTTGAATAATATTCATGTGTTAAAATTATTTTCATATATTGAAATTATCTTCATGCGTTGAAATTAAAGTCATGTGTTGAAACTATATCCATGTGTGGAAATGTTCATGTGTTGAGAAGTGATGTGTGAAAATTAAATTCATGTGTGAATGAATGAAGTGTTTAAACAATAAAAATCACATTTTTATAATATATATGAAGTATGTAAAATATTCGCCTTATATATAAATAGTTTCAACAATAAAAATTTCATCTTTCTTATATGTACAACATATATAAAATATCCATGTGTGGAGGTGCTCATGTGTTGAGAAATGTGTGTATTGGAAAAGTTCATGTGTTGAATAAAAAGATCGAACAATAAAAATTACATTTTTATTGTAAGTATGAAGTGTTAAAAACATTCATGTGTTGAATAAATATTTTAAATGATAAAAATATCATTTTTATCATATATGTGATATGCTAAAGATATGCGAGAGTTGAAATAAATATTTGTGAAAGAAATATTATTTTTAACATGCATAGGAACTAAATAAAATAGTCATGTGTTGAAGTATATTTTAGTTCGCCAAAATTATCATCTTTGAAATGTGAAGTGTTAAAAATAGCCACTTGTTCAAATAAATATGCATTAGTTGAAATATTCATTAATTAGCTAATGATATGATTTTTGCCTATGCATGCAACATTAGAATGAATGGTGTTTTTAAACCAAAGTGAATCAAATATGAAGTTGAATGGAAATTGATAAGTGATAAAAATTGCATATATGTACATGCATATTTATTGAACAAGTTATAGCAAAGAGGCTAGAGAAGAGGAATAAAATTTTTGCCCGACAGATAGGTACACGTTTACTGTTTTTTTTGGGTGATGATTTTATGAACCTATTGGCTAGCCGCTTGGCTTTTTCTTTTTCTTTTTGACATGAGACGCCCGTGTGGCTATTTGGGAATTTTCCTAGCCCCTCCCATACAAAGGAGGTTATGGCGAAATTTTCCAAAATTTAAAGGCGTTAGTGAAATTTTTGAAGTGAAAACGATATAGGAATTTTTGAATGAACTATATTTTTATAAATATATAAATATAAATAAAATTAAAACGAAACGTGGCCGTGCAGTTCATGTTTTGAAACCGTCATTTCAAACGAATAGTGCGGGAAATCCGACCATTGGATTTTCCCGAAACCGCAACCGTTGGGTTCGCCTTGGAAATATCTTTCCAACGTCACCAACTTTGTAAAGATCCGACGGTTGGATTGTCTGGAATGTTTAATTCAAATCTGAAGAAAAACAGCGCCAGAAATGATTATATTTATATATATATATATATAATTAAATTAAATCGAATAACGACGCTATAGTTCGTAAATTGAAATCGTAACTTCGAACGACGAGTGTGGAAGATCCGACCGTCGGATTTTCCCGAAACTGAAACAGTTGGATTCGTTCTGAAAAGATCTTTCTAATGATATAAAATTTGAGAAGATCCAACAGTTAGATTTTCAGACATGTGTAAAACAAATTTAGTGAAAAACAGCGCCAGTGCATCGGCATGACCTGAAACGTCGTTTAATTAAATATGGCCGTTCTAAATGAATAAAAATGGCGATATATCGTTATAAAACACTATAGACGATATAGAGTGGAAATAAACCAATTTTGTTGTGTTTTCTTGATATGTGATGGTTGAATGTATTTAACATGAAAATTATAACTAAAGAACTGAGATGTGAATGTTGAATAGTCCAACCATGTGATAAATTGATTTGAAAATCTAAATATACGTGGGTTATTTGAAAAGGCCGAGTTCATCTCATTTCAAATAATCGATCGACGTTGAGAAGTCGAGAGTCGAAGACGATTGAAGACCGACGATCTTCACATTGGATGGATGGGCGCTACTGATGCTCGTGATCGGAGTAGCTACCTTGAAGGAGCTGAAGTAGTAGCCGTCCAGACATACTGTTGATTGTACGGATAAGCGAAGAATTGGTGCCTCCGGTTTCGTTCAAACCCAGAACGAACTTGTAAATGGATTGTGTGTCTGACATTGGATTTTGTTCTGTGCTAATTGATCTCTGTTAAATATATATCTGTTTGGCAGCGGAGAATTTATTCTCTTGCATAACGCCCTTCTCTGAGACGTACGAGCTCAGAGATTATGTATTGATAGAAATCAGTCGCATGGAGTGGATTGCCTGTGTGGCACGCCTAAGTGGCATATGATCAAGGCTTCTATTGCAAAGCAAAGTCTTGTGGTTGATGATCAAAGCATAGTCTGTGTGACGTAGCTTTGTGTATAACGTGAATTCGCGAGCCTCACACCCCGGTATGAGTAAAAAATGGGAGAAGGACCCAAGGAGTGCACGACGTTTCTTTCTAGCTATGGTGGTGTCAGTGACCTCCCAGCCCTGACATTTATATCTACTTTACACCTGTGTGGTTGTTGGAATACGAGGCGCCTCGATTATAGGTCTGTAAGGACCGAGAAACGTGTGTTCAGGAATTGCCAATCCTCAAAAGTAAGAGAGGGCCGGCCTTGGAGGATCCAGGGATTGCTGTGTGCGGTCCCGAGGCATTTGCTAGAGTGTCTCGAATCGGAGAGAAGCTTGCCCCTTCCTCGACTCATGAAGGAATCCAATTTCCAATACGAAATATGCGAATGTGATTGTATTACTAGTATGGCGACATGATATATGGTACCCATGCCGTCTAGGATTGATATTTATGATTGAAATCACTTCTGAAACATATATGCACTAGTAATAATATCAAACACTTTTGTTTTATACGTATGAAGCATTTTTGGCCATTATAAGGTAAAACTCTATCCTCCGGCTTGTGTTGCATTGTGTGATGGGACCTGAGTCTTATAATGGCTTCATTTTACAAAAAGAATTGCGATGATTTAATCATTTACTTCATTTCATGCACTAGCACTCATTGGAGTAAACCCGTTCCGCGAAAGTGGCGTGGTCCTTTGATTTGCCTTATTATTGTTGTTAATAAGTTAAGTAGATTTCTCGTACCAGTCCCATGACTGACTCGTAGTTTGTTTCTCCTTGCAAACTTGAGTGCCCTCATTTTCACACGGGCACCCTAGTTACAGGTATCTGGTGCACTTTTTGGCTCATGGCGAGGCTTGACTACACCGTGCTGACTTTGACTCTCTCCGCCATTATAGTATATGTATTATGATTTCGCCATTGGCGATGTAGACTGATATTTATTTGTGTACTCTTTATGTATGATTCTGCCTCTGGCGATGGTGACTGATTATGTATTATTATGCACTAAGTTGTATTCAGCACTGTGCTCTCCGATGTGGTGATATCTATATGATTCCGCTGTCATATGTGTGTAAATTATTCTATTTTGTGTTTATGCTATTATCTGTGATCTACTAATGATGATTAATGTGTTATATTCCAATGATTATCCTTAACACCGTGTCACGGGGTTTTGGGATCGTCACAGCTGGTATTAGAGCTTTGTTTAACCTTAGTTCTGGAGTCTAACACATTAAACACTTCGTCAAAATAGAATCAGTAGTATTCTAAGGCGAGTAGCTCATTAGAGATAGGACTAGTAAAGTCCTAGAATGAGCTAAGCAGAATAGCTAAAACAATTTGATCAGTCCATCGTTATCTTTCCTTAAATTTTCTGCTTAACCATGCAATAAATTATCATTTCTGTAAGCTGACTCTTTTCTTGCTTATACAGAACTTGAAAAAATGGCTACCAGAGAAGCCGCCACTAGAGGAGGCCATGCCGGCCATGGCAGAGGACGGGGAGAAGCCCCAGTTGAAGAAGGACCTTTGATACAACCCCCGGTCGCTCAATACTTCGAGTTGGACTGCGTAGCTAAGAGATACAAAAACCTAGGAGGCAAGACCTTCTCGGGAACTGGCACAGTAATAGAGGCCCTTGCATGGCTCAAAACATGCGAGAAAATCCTAGAAGGCCTAAGGCTTGGAGATCAAGATAAAGCTATTATGGATGCCTGGCTTATGCAGGAACAAGCTGAACTATGGTGGGAATCTCTCACCGCCGGGAATAGAGAAGCCAGAAGAACCTGGGACGGATTCAAAGAACTCTTCAAAGAGAAATATGTCCCAGAACAAGCCTTAGAACGCATGCACGATGACTTCGCCAACCTCCAGCAGGGGGATCTTTCAGTGCAGGATTATCTGAATAAATTTACACAGTTGTCCCCCATGCTCCGGAGTTTGTCGCCACTGCAAAGTCCAAGAATAAGAGGTTCATCCTCGGGCTGAAGTGACAGTATCATGATAGAGCCATGGCCCACGTCAAGCTGGAATTTAATGAATTGGTGGAAATGACATGCAACTGCGAAGACCTTGACCAAAGGCATCTGGAGCAAGATTGCGCTAAAAGCCAAGCCGGAAACAAACGCAAGCCTGCCGTGAATCAAGCTGAGTCCAGCCAAGTAGCATCCTCGAAACCTCAGACTGGCAGGCCGCCAAGAGGAAGCTGCTATAACTGTGGCAAAATGGGGCACTTCTCTAATGTGTGCACAGCCCCAAAGAGGCAGAAGACAAATTCACAAGGTTCAAGCCAGGGCTCTCAGAACCCTCGCTCCTGCTTTAATTACCGCAAGACGGATCATCTTGTCAAAGATTGTCCGATGCTGAAGAAGGTCGTAGTAGCTCACGTGTATAACGGGTCGAGCCCGCCAGCTGCTTCCGAATGAGCAGGTAAACCCGATGTTTTGGGAGGTACCCTTACAATTAAAAATATTCCTGTTTCTGTATTGTTTGACACGGGTGCATCACGTAGTTTTATTGCTAGTAACATAGTGCTCAAATTAAATTTAAAATCAAGGAAGCTTAAAGATTCAGTTGAAGTTCATAATCCGATAGGGGGTTCTATTATTCTCAGTTCATATTGTAAAGTGCCAGCCTCTTATTCTTTCTACAAGTTTCCTTTTGATCTGGTCGTTATGGATTTTCCCGAATTCGATATCATTCTCGGGCTTGATTGGTTAACGAAATACGAAGCTGAGGTAAATTGTGCAGAAAGAATCATTAAAATTCGAACAAAGTTTGGACATATATTTATACCCTGTCATGGTTCGAATACAAATAGAGAAGAATTTTGGTCTGCGTTAGAAGTTATCCCCACTTCCCTAGAAAAGATTCCAATTGTCAGAAACTATGCGGATGTCTTTGAAGAAGTCGAAAACTTACCTCCGCAAAGAGAAATAGAATTCAGAATCGTTCTAATTCCCAATGCTAGACCAGTGGTACATCCAATTCGCAGAATGACTCCAAAGGAAAAAGAAGAATTAGGCGATCAAACTCGTCAACTGTTGTGGAAGGGTCTAATCAGACCTAGCTTTTCTAATTGGGGTGCAGCTGTTGTGTTTGTCCCAAAGTCAGATGGTACTCTTCGATTATACGTTGATTACCGAGACGTCAACAAATAGACGCTCAAAAATAAATACCCATTACCCCGCATTGATGATCTGCTAGACCAATTAAATGGGGCGAGAATATTTTCCCGAATGGACCTAGCTACAGGTTTTCATCAACTGAGAATAGTAGAGGAGTGTGTTCCTTTGACAGCTTTCAGAGGTCCAGATATGTTTTATGAATGGTTAGTAATGTCGTTCGGCCTGCGCAATGCTCCAGCATACTTTGTCGATCTAATGAATAAAGTGTTCAGGGGAGTTCTGAATAAATTTGTCCTCGTATTCATCGATGATATTTTAATCTACTCCAAATCGAAACCCGAGCATGAAAAACACTTAGAACAAGTACTGGAGATTCTAAGAAAGAACGTCTTCAAAGCCAAATTCTCTAAATGTGTCTTCTGGCAAGAAGAAGCGAAGTTTCTTGGCCATGTTGTGTCAAAGAAAGGGATTTCTGTAGATCTGAGCAAAATAACAGCGATTCAAGACTGGAAACAACCCACTACACCCACAGAAGTTAGAAGTTTTATGGGGTTGGCTAGTTATTATCGAAAGTTCGTTAAGGATTTTTCAAAGATATCCGGTCCGTTAACGAAGCTCACGAAGAAGCATGAGAAATTTAAGTGGACTTCCGACTGTGAAGAAGCTTTCCAGGAATTGAAATCAAAACTGACAACTGCTCCAGTGCTAACCATTATTGATGGCAATCAGGATTTAACGGTTTGGATAGATGCTTCTATTAGAGGTCTTGGTGCAGTGTTAATGCAAAGAGGCCAAGTAGTCGCTTATGCAAGCCGCCAACTGAAACCGCATGAGAAGAATTATGTAACTCATGATCTTGAGTTGCTAGATATCATTTTTGTTTTGAAAATCTGGAGGCATTATTTATTGGGCGAGAAATTTGTACTGTATACAGATCATCAATCATTGAAGTAATTATACACCCAGAAAGATCTGAATTTGAGACAGCAGTGTTGGCTAGAATTTCTGGCAGCGTATGATCTTGATATCCTGTATACGCCAGGAAAGGCTAAGGTTGTAGCGGATGCGCTTAGTAGAAAAACCGCAATCATTACCAATCTTATAATTACACCCGGCTTGATTGATAAGATATGTGCTCTCCAGAGGAATGATTATTTCATTCAAAGGATCAGAGGAAGAATCCAGAAGGGAGAGCCCTCAAGTTTTCAGTTAGATAAAGAAGAAGTTCCGAGACTGAAAGGGAGAATATGTGTTCCCAACATCCCTGAGCTCTAAAAGAAGTGCTAGATGAATGCCACAAATCCAAACTTTGCATTCATCTTGGTGTGAGTAAAATGTACAACGATATCAAACGCACTTTCTGGTGGAAGGCAATGAAAAGGGATATTTCTTTGTATGTTAGCAGATGCCCTACTTGTCAATTGGTCAAGAGCGACCAACAGAAGCTAGCTGGATTGTTGCAACCGTTGGAAGTCCCAGGTTGGAAATGGGAACAGATTTCCATGGATTTCATAGATGGTTTGCCGCGAACCAGGAAAGGTAATGACAGCATTTGGGTAATCGTAGATCGCTTCATGAAGACTGCCCATTTCATACCTGTCAGATCCAATAGATCTGCTCAAAGTCTAGCACAGATATATTTCAAAGAAATCGTTAAGCTGCATGGGATTCCCATCAGCATAGTCAGTGATAGAGACCCAATATTTGCTAGCAAATTCTGGGAGGCATTCCAGACAGAATTGGGAACGAAACTGAATATGAGCACCGCTTATCACCCTCAAACAGATGGCCAAACTGAGTAGGTGAATAGAATTTTAGAAGATTTATTGCGGGCTTGTATAATTGATTTTGGTGGGTCATGGGAAGATCACTTGCATTTGGCAGAATTCTCATATAACAATAGCTATCAAGCCAGTTTGGGAATGTCGCCATTTGAAGCATTATATGGAAGACCATGCAGATCTCCAGCATGTTGGGTAGAACCTGGCAACAGACTTGTGTTAGGACCCGATATGATTAGAGAAGCATCTGATAAAGTCGACTTCATCAAAAAGCGATTGAGAACCGTGCAAAGCCGAAAGAAAATTTATGCAGATTCTAGAAGAAGAGATTTGACATTTGCTGTTGGTGACCATGTTTATTTGAAAGTTTCTCCGATGAGAGGAGTAATCAGATTTGGCAAAACTGGCAAGTTGGAACCGAGATTTATTTGTCCCTTTCCTATACTTGAACGAATTGGAACTCTTGCTTATAGGGTTCAATTACCAGATTGGTTGCTTGGAGTGCATGATGTATTTCACATATCACAACTTAGAAAACATGTGCATGATCCGGATCTTGTTGTAGAAGAAGCAGCGCAACAGGATATAGACATAACTCCAGAATTAGCAGTCAGAAGAGAGCCATTAAAGATTGTTGGCAAAGAAACTAGAGAACTAAGAAGCAAAAAGGTTCATTTAGTTAAAGTGCAGTGGAGTAGTGATCCTAGAGACTATACTTGGGAGACTGAGGAAAGCATTAAGAAAGCTTTTCCAAATGCAGAGTGGACATCTCTGACTAACTCCGGTGCAAGGTACCTTTACAATACTTTGCATTTACATTTTGTTTCCTACTTTACTGTTGTTTCCTTTTCGAGGACGAAAAGTTTTAAGTGGGGGAGATTGTAATAACCAGGAAAATACGAGCCAATTTAAAAAAATTTAAATTGGTTATTTCAAAGAAATTTGAACAATTGAAATAGAATATTTCAATAAAATAGTGAATTAGAAATAGTGAGTCAGTTTGAAAATTTGAATTCAAACTTTGACTAACTGTGCAGGGTGGAAAATATAACGGATTTTAGCGAAACCAAAAATATTTAAATCTGTTTATCAATACCTTTCTAACGAATCTGAAAAATCGAAGTTTCATAACGGGAATCAAAAGTTATGGGAGAACGAATTTTCAGAAAGATCGCTATATAGAATATATAGCCCTGGAAAATTGATATTTTGCAAACGACCTCGGAATTCGACGAAACCACTTTTGTTGGGTTCGGGATGTCAAATTATTGCTAGGTTTCAAATTTCATAATTTTTGAAGCTAGTATGTGAGCGTGGAAAAAGAAAATGTGTTTGGTCAATTTCTGTTAAATTGGATCAACCAGAAAATGGCCATTTTTCAAACGATCTCAAAATTCGACGAAACTAGTTTTGTTGGGACCGTAGCGTCAATACATAGCTAGATTTATTTTTCTGGAATTTTTCGAATCAGTTTGTGGCCCTGGCATATTGAAATGTACGTTCAAAGTTAAAATTAAATGTTTTATACTTTAATTTGAAAATTAACTAACTGTAACAGTCAAATTGGCCAAAGAAACATATCCCATTGTGTCCGGGATGGGGGTATTTAGCTAGGGGCGATAGTCGTTGGGTTTGAATTGGGGTTCGTAAGTGAAAACCCTAATTTTCTGAATAATGTTTATATTGGCAAATCAGAAAATTCCTTTCATTATTTAAAAATAAAAAAATCTCTCAAAAACCTGTAACCCCTCGTTATCGATGGCGACGCAACTCCCATTCTTTCCAGCCAAATCGCCGCCGCCTCAGCCCCCTGCCGACGCCGCCACCACCTGCAATCGACGCCGCCTCCTCCCCTCTTCAAATCCGACCCACCCTCGTCACCTCCCTCCTCCCCATCGACGAGAATGAGGCCCAGGAAGTTCCGACCTTCCCAACGCCGCCTCCGCCGCTACAGGCGTTCGCTCCGGCCAAGACCACCACCGACCGACTCCCCTCTCTTCCCTCTTCCACGTTGTACCTCTGATCATCACATCGTGCCTCAGTTTTCGCGAAAACCGCAACCCTAGTTTTGAACCATCGTGAAAGGTGAGTTCTTTTTTATGTTTGCACTTTGAAAAATCATATCTTTATGGTGTGTTGACGAAATTCAATGAAACAGGAAACATCAGGACCGCAAGGAAGCTCTCTACCACATAGAAGAGACCGCGGATTTTTCTGAGTCATCTACGATTTTTAGCACTCCGAAAACCAATGTGAGAAATCTAAATTAAATGAATTTGAACGGAAAATGTCGTGTATAAATTATATAAGCGAAATATAAATTGCACACGTGTTGTATACCTCATATACATGCGTTGGGTAAGCTATATAAGCGAAGTATAAATTATACATGCATAGAATAATTGGTATATGTTTTGAAATGCGAGTGAAATATAGCAATAATATATATATATATACACACACACCCCTCGTCCACAAACCATGGACGATATTTATTGTTGTGAATTGGTGTGAAATATTGGATGAAAAATGCGAATGGTTGAGTAATTGTTATGGTTAATATTGATTGGTTGTGGTTGAAAAATACACATTGGTGATTGAAATGAATTGGAAATAATTGTGGAAATAAAAATAAAACATGCCGCATGCGTGCGAATTAGATGCATGAATCCCCATTGTCAAAAACCGCGAGGTTTTAAGATAGAGCGAGGAGCCGTACTAGGGACGGTGCCGGTTTTAACTACCCTGCCGTTATGCTGCCGAAATTTTGAATAATATTCATGTGTTAAAATTATTTTCATATATTGTACTTATCTTCTTGCGTTGAAATTAAAGTCATGTGTTGAAACTATATCCATGTGTGGAAATGTTCATGTGTTGAGAAGTGATGTGTGAAAATTAAATTCATGTGTGAATGAATGAAGTGTTTAAACAATAAAAATCACATTTTTATAATATACATGAAGTATGTAAAATATTCGCCTTATATATAAATAGTTTCAACAATAAAAATTTCATCTTTCTTATATGAACAACATATATAAAATATCCATGTGTGGAGGTGCTCATGTGTTGAGAAATGTGTGTATTGGAAAAGTTCATGTGTTGAATAAAAAGATCGAACAATAAAAATTACCTTTTTATTGAAACTATGAAGTGTTAAAAACATTCATGTGTTGAATAAATATTTTAAATGATAAAAATATAATTTTTATCATATATGTGATATGCTAAAGATATGCGAGAGTTGAAATAAATATTTGTGAAAGAAATATTATTTTTAACATGCATAGGAACTAAATAAAATAGTCATGTGTTGAAGTATATTTTAGTTCGCCAAAATTATCATCTTTGAAATGTGAAGTGTTAAAAATAGCCACTTGTTCAAATAAATATGTATGAGTTGAAATATTCATTAATTAGCTAATGATATGATTTTTGCCTATGCATGCAACATTAGAATGAATGGTGTTTTTAAACCAAAGTGAATCAAATATGAAGTTGAATGGAAATTGATAAGTGATAAAAATTGCATATATGTACATGCATATTTATTGAACAGGTTATAGCAAAGAGGCTAGAGAAGAGGAATAAAATTTTCTGCCCGACAGATAGGTACACGTTTACTGTTTTGTTTGGGTGATGATTTTATGAGCCTATTGGCTAGCCGCTTGGCTTTTTCTTTTTCTTTTTGACATGAGACGCCCGTGTGGCTATTTGGGAATTTTCCCAGCCCCTCCCGTACAAAGGAGGTTATGGCGAAATTTTCCAAAATTTAAAGGCGTTAGTGAAATATTTGAAGTGAAAACGATATAGGAATTTTTGAATGAACTATATTTATATAAACATATAAATATAAATAAAATTAAAACGAAACATGGCCGTGCAGTTCATGTTTTGAAACCGTGATTTCAAACGACTAGTGCGGGAAATCCGACCATTGGATTTTCCCGAAACCGCAACCGTTGGGTTCGCCTTGGAAATATCTTTCCAACGGCACCAACTTTGTAAAGATCCGACGGTTGGATTGTCTGGAATGTTTAATTCAAATCTGAAGAAAGACAGCGCCAGAAATGATTATATTTATATATATATATATATATAATTAAACTAAATCGAATAACGACGCTGAAGTTTGTAAATTGAAATCGTAACTTCAAACGACGAGTGTGGAAGATCCGACCGTCGGATTTTCCCGAAACTGAAACCGTTGGATTCGTTTTGAAAAGATCTTTCTAATGATATAAAATTTGAGAAGATCCAACAGTTAGATTTTCAGATATGTGTAAAACAAATTTAGTGAAAAACAGCGTCGGTGCATCGGCATGACCTAAAACGTCGTTTAATTAAATATGGTCATTCTAAATGAATAAAAATGGCGATATATCGTTATAAAATACTATAGACGATATAGAGTGGAAATAAGCCAATTTTTTTGTGTTTGCTTCATATGTGATGGTTGAATGTATTTAGCATGAAAATTATAACTAAAGAACTGAGATGTGAATGTTGAATAGTCCAACCATGTGATAAATTGATTTGAAAATCTAAATATATGTGGGTTATTTGAAAAGGCCGAGTTCATTTCATTTCAAATAATCGATCGACGTTGAGAAGTCGAAGAGTCGAAGACGACTGAAGACCGATGATCTTCACGTTGGATGAATGGGCGCTACTGATGCTCGTGATCGGAGTAGCTACCTTGAAGGAGCTGAAGTAGTAGTCGTCCAGACATACTGTTGATTGTACAGATAAGCGAGGAACTGGTGCCTCCGGTTTCGTTCAAACCCAGAATGGACTTGTAAATGGACTGTGTGTCTGACATTGGATTTTGTTCTGTGCTGATTGATCTCTATTAAATATATATCTGTTTGGCGGCAGAGAATTTATTCTCTTGCTTAACGCCCTTCTCTAAGACGTACCAGCTCAGAGGTTATGTATTGATAGAAATCAGTTGCATGGAGTGGATTGCCTATGTGGCACGTCTAAGTGGCATATGATCAAGGCTTCTATTGCAAAGCAAAGTCTTGTGGTTGATGATCAAAGCATAGTCTGTGTGACGTAGCTTTGTGTATAACGTGAATTCGCGAGCCTCACACCCCGGTATGAGTCAAAAACGGGAGAAGGACCCAAGGAGTGCACGACGTTTCTTTCTAGCTATGGTGGTGTCAGTGACCTCCCAGCCCTGACATTTATATCTACTTTACACCTATGCGGTTGTTGGAATACGAGGCGCCTCGATTATAGGTCTATAAGGACCAGGAAACGTGTGTTCAGGAATTTCCAATCCTCAAAAGTAAGAGAGGACCGGCCTTGGAGGATCCAGGGATTACTGTGTGCAGTCCCGAGGCATTTGCTAGAGTGTCTCGAATCGGAGAGAAGCTTGCCCCTTGCCTTGACTCATGAAGGAATCCAATTTCCAATACGAAATATGCTAATGTGATTGTATTACTAGTATGGCGACATGATATATGGTACCCATGCCGTCTAGGATTGATATTTATGATTGAAATCGCTTCTGAAACATATATGCACTAGTAATAATATCAAACACTTTTGTTTTATACGTATGAAGCATTTTTGGCCATTATAAGGTAAAACTCTGTCCTCCGGCTTGTGTTGCATTGTGTGATGGGACCTGAGTCTTATAATGGCTTCATTTTACAAAAAGCATTGCGATGGTTTAATCATTTACTTCATTTCATGCACTAGCACTCATTGGAGTAAACCCGTTCCGCGAAAGTGGCGTGGTCCTTTGATTTGCCTTATTATTGTTGTTAATAAGTTAAGTAGATTTCTCATACCAGTCCCATGACTGACTCGTAGTTTGTTTCACCTTGCAAACTCGGGTGCCCTCATTTTCACACGGGCAGCCTAGTTACAGGTATCTGGTGCACTTTTTGGCTCATGGCGAGGCTTGACTACACCGTGCTGACATTGACTCTCTCCACCATTATAGTATATGTATTATGATTCCACCATTGGCGATGTAGACTGATATTTATTTGTGTACTCTTTATGTATGATTCCGCCTCTGGCGATGGTGACTGATTATGTATTATTATGCACTAAGTTGTATCCTGCACTGTGCTCTCTGATGTGGTGATACCTATACGATTCCGTTGTCATATGTGTGTAAATTATTCTATTTTATGTTTATGCTATTATCTGTGATCTGCTAATGATGATTAACGTGTTATATTTCAATGATTATCCTTAACACCATGTCACGGGGTTTTGGGATCGTCACAGTAAGCGTTAATTATTTGTATTTGAAGCTTATGCAGTTGTGTGGTGCATTTTGGATGATGGTTGATTATTTATCGTTGCTATTATATACATGTATTGTACGGAATCCATATAATTAACATTATATGGTAATTGATTGGGCCTCATTCCAATTGGGAAAAAATATTATAAAAGAAAATTCATGTGTTGAATGGAATGAATAATCATGTGTTGAAAATATTCGTGTGTTGAAAATATTCATGTGTTGAAAATATTCGTGTGTTGAAAGTATTCATGTGTTGAGTAAAATATTTTAAAAAATAAAATCTTTATCTTTATCATAATTTTATAAAATATATTAAATAATAAAAATAGTCATGTGTTGACGATGCTCATGTGTTGAGAATATTCATGTGTTGAAAAAAAATATAGATTCATGTGTTGAATATAATAAATAATCATTTGTTGAATAGAATAAATACTCGTTTGTTGAATAGAATAACGAAGTTATTAAAAAATATAAAGCCGTGTTGATTAAAGATGCGACACTTTGACGCGAATGATATATATATCGATTTCAAAATATAACATTTTGAAAATATTATCATTTATATAGTAATGATGTGAAATATTCAATTTTGATTTGAAATCGAATATAGAGTTGAAATGGTTTTGAAAACGAATTTAAAACGATTTATAAAATATGTTTTAAAAGGAAATCAACGAAATATATATAATATATATATATTATATATAATGGCCTGAATAGAACGCGCCGCACTGCGGTAGTTCGCGAATTTCGACCATTGACTTCGAATTGACGTTGCGGGAGATCCGACCGTCGGATTCTCCTAAAACAAGAACCGTTGGGTTCGTATCGTAAAGAGCTGTAACGTCCCGCATTTTTTGTCGGCTTGAATTTGAATATTTAAATCAGTTTAAATATTGAATTCAGAAAATAAATGGATTCATATAACAATTAAAACGAAGTTGAATGTATATAAATATATATTAATTATAGTCGAGCTCAGAACGACCCTGCAGTTCGTAATTTAACGTTCTGAACTTCAACTGAGTGTACCGGACTCGTTTTGAATCGGATTTCTTCGAAACGAGAAACGTTGGAATCTGTTGAACGGTATCTTTCCAACGGAAGTGGAAAATGGAGATTTCGCCATACAGACTGCAAGATATATCCAAATCAAATATTCAGAAAGTCGCTATGAAATCGTATATCGACCGAAAACAGTTTATTCGATATAACTTGATATCGAATTCGAATCTGGACAAGGTTCTTTTGAGGCGCAGCAATAATTTAATTTTTAGAATTTTACTGTAATTTTTAATTAATTAAATATGAAACTTTTTATTTGGAGTATTGTGCACCCTGTATCAGTATTTCGAGATTTCAAAATATAAGTCAATCTACCGGTATTATTATATTTTTGGGATCGTGACACCTCGTTGAACACAACTGTACTTTTATTTCTGTTCGTAGCAACTTGTATACGGTAGTTTGGTTTAACTACTTCATATGCAAGTTTAACGTAAAAATATAATACTAATTATATATATACAATACTGTACAAATCGCAAGGGCTATAGTATAGCGTTGAGCCTATATGTAAAGGTCATTTCGCAGTATGGGAAAAGTAAAATCAAATAAATACCCCATACTTTGAGACCATACTCTTTACACATTTTAATAATAATAAACAGTCACCTAATCTAAATGTCTACAAAGAGACAATTCACGCAAGCTACAAGCTATGCTCTTCTCCCTAACACTTCAAGCCGAAGTAATGATGCACAGTACCTAAGAAGGAACACGAATATCTCTAATATAAGATTAATAGCATACACGTCCTTTCTATCTAACACCTACCTAACAAATGAAACCATACCCTATTAGCTATTGCGTTGGATCAAAGCAAATAACCTATATTCTAGCGGTATGGATCTCCTACTTGCTATTCCATAGTTACTAAGGAATTGAAAAACTCTATAAATACCCTTTGCAATCCATCTTCCAATGCAGACCATTATTTCTCAAAACAAGATTCAAAACCCTAGTAAAGTTCGAAACTGGTATTTTTATTATAAAATACACATGTATTCACGCGAAGACCTGTAGCATGCCAACAAGGCTGATGACCGAAGAAACAACTGACGCGACTTCACCATGACAAAGCGAACGTAGTGAAGGGGATGAGGGTATAACCAGTGGTAGCAGCGGGTTCAGCAATGTTTCGGAAATGTTGCAAGCTGTATGAGAACGGGAAGGACTGACTAAATGGAGTGCATGTATTGGTCGAAGTATATTTGGTGGTGTAGTGGTTATTGGTGTGGGAGTGGGAGTATCAGGGGAGATGAGCGCAAGCTATGATGTGGTGATGGGTTCCTTCTGGAGTAGGTACCTATACTTGCGACAAGGAAGTGAGATGAAAGGCGCTGGGGATAAAATGAGTTGGGGCCCAGCTGTTTGGGAATGGTCTACTTGCGCACGTGTACGGGAGTTATGGTGATAATGCATGACTGTGTGTAAATGGTGGAAAGGGTGAAACAAAGGAGGCAGTAGGATCCGCAGATGAGTGGTATGTAAAGGTTACGTTGCATGGTGGAGTCTCTAACGTTGGGGACGGTGGAGTATTATATCATTTGGGATGGTGGTGGAGCATTCATATGGGGAGCAGTAAGTGATTGAAGCAGTAGCGTTGTCACAAGATGGAAGTGCAGATGTAGTGGGACGGAATGCTGTGCGGGTTCATTTCTGGAGGAGTCCACTGTTTTGGGCGGTGACAGTAAAAGGCGGAGTTGTGGAGATATTTGGTGTGACAAAAGGAAGGAATCCCACTGATATTTGAAGACAGAAGTTGATGCAGTTACGGTTGAGTATGTATGGGACAGTGGAGAACAGTGTGTTGGCCAGGGAGGAAGTGTGTATGAGTCCGAAAAGGGGACCGAGTGAGGATGAGTGCGCGGTGGCGGTGTCTACAGTCTTGTCGTGATGAAGAGCTGTGTACATGGATGTGGTGATGAAGTTCAAAATAAAGAAGAAGTCATGGCTATACGGGAACCGGTCTAAAGTGATTTGGCGCTCGTCTGAATTCAGGCAAATTAAACCGCTCAACCAAATCAGCCAACGCAAATCGTTATTTAACGGTTAACACGCCAAGGTGAGTAAATTCACTAACTCTGATCTATTTTAAATTATTTGAATTATATTTTAATGTTGTTTGAATGCTGTGGGATGGTCGATTAGGTAGATTACGATTAATTTGGTTGAATATTATATACCGTTACATATGTACACATCATCGGTTGGACACTGATTCCATCAATTAGAATATCCCCTAGTATAGAGTTAGTGTAAATTGTATGGACTGACATCTGTGGATGCGGAAACCGGTTGGAGGAATTCGACCGGATTCCTTGATAATTATATGTACTGTTTGTTTTGTATGAACCCGAATTATATTTAAACCCCAAGTGAATATTGATGTTGAACGGAAATTCAACATCTTTTTCGATAAATCAATAAACGATATCAATTTAGAAAGTGATAACAGTCGACCGTAAAACCATCATTTTGTTAAGGAGTGATTGGCCGTCAGGCAAATCAATGAGGTTAATTATAAAAATTATATTTTTATAATTAAAAAGAAGATTTAAATTTATAATAGAAGTTCTATTATAAACCAGTATTTTAGAATTCGTTTTTATAAAATAAATAAAAACGATTGTTGACATTTAAATGAGTTTATAAAGCATAAATTAACTGACGATTGAATATTGGGATAATTTTATTAGATTAATTATATTAATCTAATGTTGAGAGGTAACTAAAATCAGTTAAAGAATTTTACTGATGGAATGAAGTTGATTTAATCAACTGTTATTTGGAAAAATGATTATTAGATTAATTGGATTTTAGTTAATCTAATGAAAACAGTTTAGAAATAAATTAATCAAGATTTATGAGACTAATTACCCTTTTAATTTAAGAAGTTATAAATTGAACGATGGAATGAAGTGAAAGCGAAAAGTAAATGTTTAAAAATAAACAACGAAGATTTCAAAGTATGAATATGATGTTATAAAACCGTATGCCAAAGTAAAACAACGGAATACGATTTGATGAATATTATAAGTAATAAGGGATTAGAATACAGACATATATCTGTTCTAAGGTAAGAACGTTGTCGATCAAGGTCTGAGAGGTAAATAGAATAGCCCAACTTGAACGGCTCCACTATTATCGAGGAATGATATCAGTTTGTGACGGAGATAGATGTTAAGATTAGTATAAAAGGAATATGGCAGCATATGCAAGTCTTAGAATTATAGCGATAAAATAACGTTGTTGATAAGATAAGTGTGACTGTTATGTCAAGATTAGATAACAAAGAATATTACAGCGTATGACAAGTTGAACTATAATAATAAAGTAACGTTGTTGATAAGGTAAGTGTGACTGTAATGTTGAGATTAGTTATAAGGAGAATATTACAACGTATGACATGTTTAGAACCATAGCGATAGATTAACGCTGTTAACCAAACTTAAGCGTGATTTTTATATATGGCAGCACTTCCTAGGAAATGAAGCAGTTTAGTTGAAATCCACTTATTCGAAAGTGATAAATAACGATGTCGTAAGAAAATATAAGAATTAGTTTTGGAAAGAGAAATTGGAGAATCGTGCTAGAAAACGATGACAACATTTCGATGTTCGAAATGTAATTAGAATTAAACCGTTAGGATTTGTAACTAGAATTCGACGATGTCGAATGTATTAAAAGTAAACTATTTTTAGGGATTATAATCTGATAGAATAATTAACATTTAGTTTAAACAAATAAATGTTGATAGGATAGGAGTCTGTATTTAGTTATAAACTTGATATCGATTAGATAAGAAGTTGACTTAGAGACAGAGTTTATAAAGTGGAATAGGAGTGAAAAAGTATGAAAGAGATTTCAGTAAACAAGATAAGGGAGATTATTATGTGAATAAAGAGTTATATGATCAAGGTGTTCAGATTTCTATAATAAGGGATGGTATTCACATTTCAAAATGAATAATGTTTTAAAATTAAACGTGGGACCGATTAAAAGGTTAAAATAAAATTGGAAATATTTTCCAATATAATTAGGGTAGTTTATCCAATTATAGAAATAAAGATTGTGAAAAATGGATCGAACGTTGATAACGTATATTTTCTGGAACGTGAGAAAATAAGAACTGGAAATGTTTTCCGAGAAGTGTAAAAAGGCTAAAATGGGATTTGAGGAATATCTGGTAAGGTATGGGAACTCGAATAATAAAACTAATGTTAAATAAAAGTGTCCATGGTTGTGTGATGTTAGTTATACATTATAATGGATGTTGTTTTAACTCCGATAGTTAAATAACCAACTATCGAAGTGTTTTGACCATCGTTGTCAATACGGAGAGACCGGTTGGGTTATTACCTGAAAATCACTCTGTATAGGCATAATCGTTGCGAATTAGATATGCTGAAGATAATTGAAGACGGAGTTAAATGCAAGGATCGTCCAGTTATAGAATGGTGTGTTTTTGTTTGTCCAGTCCCAGGACAACTTGTATGGACGAGTGTCCGACAGAGTAATTCCAACGGTCATGCCGTTGATTTTACGAATATACCAAGTTGGTGGGGAGAAGATAACCTCTCTTTATTCTACACCCAGTGTGCATTTGTGTAATCAATGTGTGATTACGGATTTGACGATGTGACATTCAAAGTGAATGGTGATCAGATGTTCTGAAGATAGACGTAGCCTCTAGCCTCACAACCGAGAATGACAGAAGTTGGGCTAGGCAACATGGCTAGTTGGGTCATCACCAAGCAGGGTGTATTGTCACCGATCTAGAGAAAATTCATATTTATACTTCTTTTCGATTCTGTATCTTCGGAGGACGGTTGGATGGCCTACAACCGTGGTGGCAATATATTCGCGACACTCAAGCTAAATGAGTGAGCGGTCATGTGTGGACGGGTTGCAAGACGTTCTTGTTGAACCCTGAGTGTATCCCCTCTAGAGTACACTATTCAGAAGGTGCTCCCATACCTTGTCTGTTGAAATCCATTCGCCGATAAGCACCCTGCGGTTTATGATTTTACACTATATATATGTGGAACGTGAGATGCAAGCGTTCTGCTACTTGTATAATTATTTGTTTAGACATTATCATAATATCACTGAAGTTTGATATAAAAATATGTTGGGTTATAGTAAGGTAAAAACCGTCCATGTTTATGTGTGGGCTGGTCTTACTATTATCTTCTTGTTTTGAAAAGGATTTTAAAAGTTAAACAGTATGGTTGGAATTTACTCACACCAGTCCCATGACTGACCCAGAGTTTATTTTGTTGTTTTCCCTAAACTCTTGGGTGCCCAAATTTGCACGGGCAGTCAAGTGTTTCAGGCTTTGCAGATTCACTTGGAGGAGCTCGAAGCAGAAGGCTACACCGTTAGTAAATAGAGATTATTTTCCGTTGTGATATGATGTACTGTACTCTGATATGATATGTAAGTACAAATTCAGATTTTGTATTTCAAAGTAATGTATATAATACATTTTATTTTGTTCCGCTGTGAGATTCGTATTTACTCTGATTCTGTTCAGTTGTGATCTTCTTCTTCTTCTATTCTATTAGTTCTATCTTTTCTATCTCATCCTCTGAATTCTTCTACTAATGTCCCGGTATTTTTGATGCTTGAATAGTCAACAGTGTGTTTTTATGTTGATTTTCTGGGTCGAAAATCCCCGCCATTACAGTTGGTATCAGAGCTGAAGGTTAAGTGATTACCTTGGCTCTGTGGCATAACTCAATAGAGATGGAGTTAGTAATACTCTAGATTGATTTGAGTGTATATATGAGCGCGTAATTGTGATTAATATAAAAACTGTTTTATATTGTGTTGACTGGTCAGTCGAGTGGTTTATGAATTCTGGTCGAAACAGTAATGCAAACTGCATCGATAGGTGTTTCTAAACTCTTGAACAGAGTAATTCGACACAGTATGTTTTGAGGAGAGGGTAAAATAATTTTACCCAAAAATATATTTTGATATAAAGAAAGCATAGATATTGGAATTATCTAGTATATATTAGATGTGTTGATCGTTATTATGATCAAATAAGATTGTGTTGGTTATATAAATAACCAATCGAAATATTATACAAGTATAATATGCAAAATCAGATGAACTGAATCTGGATTTAAAACAAGAACTAAAATAAAACTTTAGAAATAGGGTTGAAATTGAATTTGAATTAAATATATGGAATTTTAAGATCCTGGGTGAATTTAGAAATGTTTTCTAAACGTTGTGAAGTATATTTTGAAGTTATTTCAAAATGAAAAGGTTTGAAAATGAGTTTTGAAATTAATACAGTATTGAACTCACTTCGATGGCTGGGAAATAAATTCCGATGGTGATCCGGACATCATCGATGTTCATTTTCGAGGTTCTAAGTGACGGATTACTACCAAAGATTTTGTTTTGAATTATTGTGAGAAAAACAAGTTGTTAGAAATTCAAATGTTTTGAATTAGATATGATTTCAAACTGATTTGAAATAAATCCCAGGAATTTGAATTCTGAAATAAAAATTTAACTTATGGAGTCAAATGGTAAAACTGGAACTTAAACCAAGATAAACCAAATTGAACTGAATTTGGAATGATCCAAAATGGAAATTTTAAATACGAGAGATTCGAGTTATTAAAAGGAATGGGTTCTTGAAAAATAAGAATCGAATTCTGAATTTGGAGATGAAGATTACCGATTTGAGAAATAAATCGGTAAATGGAATTGGAGTTGAAATAGAAATTCGGCTTAGAAAAGCGAATGATTGGATTGGAAAATAAATTGATTGGAGATCTGTTGGAAATGTTTGGATATATGCTGGTTTGATAGCAGATGGCAGAAATAAAGTTGAATGCCCAACAGAGAAGGTACACGTTTATATACGAGTATGAGATTTTTATGAGTCGGTTTAGGCAAGCCGTTTGGCTGTTTGATTTTCTTTTGGATTGGAGAAGGCCCAGAGTAGCAAGTTGTAGTAGTACCGAATAAGTCGTGTAGAGGAGATACTGGCAAGATTCTCTGAAAATTTAAGCTGTTAGGAAATTTTCAGAATTTTCGAAAATATTCGAAATAAGGAATTAATATTTTAATTGGAATTAATCAGTTCAGTTGAAACTGAAATTATGAAGTAAACCAAAAAGATTTTTAACCTGTTTATAACAGAGATTGTAGCATTTTCCTTATCTTAGCAATTTCGAGGACGAAATTATTCTAAGGGGAAAGGACTGTAACGTCCCGCATTTTTTGTCGGCTTGAATTTGAATATTTAAATCAGTTTAAATATTGAATTCAGAAAATAAATGTATTCATATAATAATTAAAACGAAGTTGAACGTATATAAATATATATTAATTATAGTCGAGCTCAGAACGACCCTGCAGTTCGTAATTTAACGTTCTAAACTTCAACTGAGTGTACCGGACTCGTTTTGAATCGGATTTCTTCGAAACGAGAAACGTTGGAATCAGTTGAACGGTATCTTTCCAACGGAAGTGGAAAATGGAGATTTAGCCATACAGACTGCAAGATATATCCAAATCAAATATTCAGAAAGTCGCTATGAAATCGTATATCGACCGAAAACAGTTTATTCGATATAACTTGATATCGGATTCGAATCTGGACAAGGTTCTTTTGAGGCGCAGCGATAATTTAATTTTTAGAATTTTACTGTAATTTTTAATTAATTAAATATGCAATTTTTTATTTGGAGTATTGTGCACCCTGTATCGGTATTTCGAGATTTCAAAATATAAGTCAATCTACCGGTATTATTATATTTTTGGGATCGTGACACCTCGTTGAGCACAACTGTACTTTTATTTCTGTTCATAGCAACTTGTATACGGTAGTTTGGTTTAACTACTTCATATCCAAGTTTAACGTAAAAATATAATACCAATTATATATATACAATACTGTACAAATCGCAAGGGCTGTAGTATAGCGTTGAGCCTATATGTAAACGTCATTTCGTAGTATGGGAAAAGTGAAATCAAATAAATACCCCATACTTTGAGACCATACTCTTTACACATTTTAATAATAATAAACAGTCACCTAATCTAAATGTCTACAAAGAGACAATTCACGCAAGCTACAGGCTATGCTCTTCTCCCTAACACTTCAACCGAAGTAATGATGCACAGTACCCAAGAAGGAACACGAATATCTCTAATATAAGATTAATAGCATACACGTCCTTTCTATCTAACACCTACCTAACAAATGAAACCATACCCTATTAGCTATTGCGTTGGATCAAAGCAAATAACCTATATTCTAGCGGTATGGACCTCCTACTTGCTATTCCTTAGTTACTAAGGAATTGAAAACCTCTATAAATGCCCTTTGCAATCCATCTTCCAACGCAGACCATTATTTCTCAAAACAAGATTCAAAACCCTAGTAAAGTTGGTATTGTTATTATAAAATACACATGTATTCACGCGAAGAACTGTAGCATGCCAACAAGGCTGATGACCAAAGAAACAACTGACGCGACTTCACCATGACAAAGCGAACGTGGTGAAGGGGATGAGGGTATAACCAGTGGTAGCAGCGGGTTCAGCAATATTTCGGAAAGGTTGCAAGCTGTATGAGAACGGGAAGGACTGACTAAATGGGGTGCATGTATTGGTCGAAGTATATTTGGTGGTGTAGTGGTTATTGGTGTGGTTGTGGGAATATCAGGGGAGATGAGCGCAAGCTATGATGTGGTGATGGGTTCCTTCTAGAGTCGGTACCTATACTCGCGACAAGTAAGTGAGATGAAAGGCGCTGGGGATAAGATGAGTTGGCGCACAACTGTTTGGGAATGGTCTACTTGCGCACGTGTAGGGGAGTTATGGTGATAATGCATGACTGTGTGTAAATGGTGGAAAGGGTGAAACAAAGGAGGTAGTAGGATCCGCAGATGAGTGGTATGTAAAGGTTACGTTGCATGGTGGAGTCTCTAACGCTGGGGACGGTGGAGTATTATATCATTTGGGATGGTGGTGGAGCATTCATATGGGGAGCAGTAAGTGATTGAAGCAGTAGTGTGGTCACAAGATGGAAGTGCAGATGTAGTGGGACGGAATGCTGTGCGGGTTGCTTTCTGTGGAAGTCCACTGTTTTGGGCGGTGACAGTAAAAGGCGGAGTTGTGGAGATATTTGGTGTGACGAAAGGAAGGAATCCCACTGATATTTGAAGACAGAAGTTGATGCAGTTACGGTTGAGTATGTATGGGACAGTGGAGAACAGTGTGTTGGCCAGGGAGGAAGTGTGTATGAGTCCGAAAAGGGGACCGAGTGAGGAAGAGTGCGCGGTGGCAGTGTCTATAGTCTTGTCGTGATGAAGAGCTGTGTACATGGATGTGGTGATGCAGTTCAAAATAAAGAAGAAGTCATGGCTATACGGGAACCGGTCTAAAGTGATTTGGCGCTCGTCTGAATTCAGGCAAATTAAACCGCTCAACCAAATCAGCCAACGCAAATCGTTATTTAACGGTTAACGCGTTAAGGTGAGTAAATTCACTAACTCTGATCTATTTTAAAATATTTGAGTTATATTTTAATGTTGTTTGAATGTTGTGGGATGGTCGATTAGGTAGATTACGATTAATTTGGTTGAATATTATATACCGTTACATATGTACACATCATCGGTTAGACACTGATTCCATCAATTAGAATATCCCCTAGTATAGAGTTAGTGTAAATTGTGTTGACTGACATCTGTGGATGCGGAAACCGGTTGGAGGAATTCGACCGGATTCCTTGATAATTATATGTACTGTTTGTTTTGTATGAACCCGAATTATATTTAAACCCCATGTGAATATTGATGTTGAACGGAAATTCAACATCTGTTTCGATAAATCAATAAACGATATCAATTTAGAAAGTGATAACAGTCGACCGTAAAACCATCATTTTGTTAAGGAGTGATTGGCCGTCAGGCAAATCAATGAGGTTAATTATAAAAATTATATTTTTATAATTAAAAAAGAAGATTTAAATTTATAATAGAAGTTCTATTATAAACCAGTAGAATTCGTTTTTATAAAATAAATAAAAACGATTGTTGACATTTAAATGAGTTTATAAAGCAGAAATTAACCGACGATTGAATATTGGGATAATTTTATTAGATTAATTATATTAATCTAATGTTGAGAAGTAGTTAAAATCAGTTAAAGAATTTTACTGATGGAATGAAGTTGATTTAATCAGGTGTTATTTGGAAAAATGATTAGTAGATTAATTGGATTTTAGTTAATCTAATGAAAACAGTTTAGAAATAAATTAATCAAGATTTATGAGACTAATTACCCTTTTAATTTAAGAAGTTATAAATAGAACGATGGAATGAAGTGAAAGCAAAAAGTAAATGTTTAAAAATAAACAACGAAGATTTCAAAGTATGAATATGATGTTATAAAACCGTATGCCAAAGTAAAACAAGGGAATACGATTTGATGAATATTATAAGTAATAAGGGATTAGAATACAGACTTATATCTGTTCTAAGGTAAGAACGTTGTCGATCAAGGTCTGAGAGGTAAATAGAATACCCCAACTTGAACGGGTCCACTATTATCGAGGAATGATATCAGTTTGTGACGGAGATAGATGTTAAGATTAGTATAAAAGGAATATGGCAGCACATGCAAGTCTTAGAATTATAGCGATAAAATAACGCTGTTGATAAGAAAAGTGTGACTGTTATGTCAAGATTAGATAACAAAGAATATTACAGCGTATGACAAGTTGAACTATAGCAATAAAGTAACGCTGTTGATAAGGTAAATGTGACTGTAATGTTGAGATTAGTTATAAGGAGAATATTACAGCATATGACAAGTTTAGAACCATAGCGATAGATTAACGCTGTTAACCAAACTTAAGCGTGATTTTTATATATGGCAGCACTTCCTAGGAAATGAAGCAGTTTAGTTGAAATCCACTTATTCGAAAGTGATAAATAACGATGTCGTAAGAAAATATAAGAATTAGTTTTGGAAAGAGAAATTGGAGAATCGTGCTAGAAAACGATGACAACATTTCGATGTTCGAAATATAAATAGAATTAAACCATTAGGATTTGTAACTAGAATTCGACGATGTCGAATGTATTAAAAGTAAACTATTTTTAGGGATTATAATCTGGTAGAATAATTAACATTTTGTTTAAACAAATAAATGTTGATAGGATAGGAGTCAGTATTTAGTTATAAACTTGATATCGATTAGATAAGAAGTTGACTTAGAGATAGAGTTTATAAAGTGGAATAGGAGTGAAAAAGTATGAAAGAGATTTCGGTAAAGAAGATAAGGGAGATTATTATGTGAATAAAGAGTTATATGATCAAGGTGTTCAGATTTCTATAATAAGGGATGGTATTCACATTTCAAAATGAATAATGTTTTAAAAGTAAACGTGGGACCGATTAAAAGGTTAAAATGAGATTGGAAATATTTTCCAATATAATTAGGGTAGTTTATCCAAGTATAGAAATAAAGATTGTGAAAAATGGATCGAACGTTGATAACGTATAATTTCTGGAACGTGAGAAAATAAGAACTGGAAATGTTTTCCAAGAAGTGTAAAAAGGCTAAAATGGGATTTGAGGAATATCTGGTAAGGTATGGGAACTCGAATAATAAAACGAATGTTAAATAAAAGTGTCTGTGGTTGTGTGATGTTAGTTATACATTATAATGGATGTTGTTTTAACTCCGATAGTTAAATAACAGAGTATCGAAGTGTTTTGACCATCGTTGTCAATACGGAGAGACCGGTTGGGTTATTACCCGAAAACCACTCTCTATAGGCATAATCGTTGCGAATTAGATATGCTGAAGATAATTGAAGACGGAGTTAAATGCAAGGATCGTCCAGTTATAGAATGGTGTGTTTTTGTTTGTCCAGTCCCAGGACAACTTGTATGGACGAGTGTCCGACAAAGTATTTCCAACGGTCATGCCGTTGATTTTACGAATATACCAAGTTGGTGAGGATAAGATAACCTCTCTTTATTCTACACCCAGTGTGCATTTGTGTAATCAATGTGTGATTACGGATTTGACGATGTGACATTCAAAGTGAATGGTGATCAGATGTTCTGAAGATAGACGTAGCCTCTAGCCTCACAACCGAGAATGACAGAAGTTGGGCTAGGCAGCATGGCTAGTTGGGTCATCCCCAAGCAGGGTGTATTGTCACCGATCTAGAGAAAATTCATATTTATACTTCTTTTCGATTCTGTATCTTCGGAGGACGGTTGGATGGCCTACAACTGTGGTGGCAATATATTCGCGACACTCAAGCTAAATGAGTGAGCGGTCATGTGTGGCCGGGTTGCAAGATGTTCTTGTTGAACCCTGAGTGTATCCCCTCTAGAGTACGCTATTCAGAAGGTGCTCCCATACCTTGTCTGTTGAAATCCATTCGCCGATAAGCACCCTGCGGTTTATGATTTTACACTATATATATGTGGAACGTGAGATGCAAGCGTTCTGCTACTTGTATAATTATTTTTTAGACACTATCATAATATCACTGAATTTTGATATAAAAATATGTTGGGTTATAGTAAGGTAAAAACCGTCCATGTTTATGTGTGGGCTGGTCTTACTATTGTCTTCTTGTTTTGAAAAGGATTTTCAAAGTTAAACAGTATGGTTGGAATTTACTCACACCAGTCCCATGACTGACCCAGAGTTTATTTTGTTGTTTTCCCTAAACTCTTGGGTGCCCAAATTTGTACTAGCAGTCAAGTGTTTCAGGCTTTGCAGATTCACTTGGAGGAGCTCGAAGCAGAAGGCTCAACCGTTAGTAAATAGAGATTATTTTCCGCTGTGATATGATGTACTGTACTCTGATATGATCTGTAAGTACAAATTCAGATTTTGTATTTCAAAGTAATGTATATAATACATTTTATTTTGTTCCGCTGTGAGATTCGTATTTACTTTGATTCTGTTCAGTTGTGATCTTCTTCTTCTTCTATTCTATTAGTTCTATCTTTTCTATCTCATCCTCTGAATTCTTCTACTAATGTCCCGGTATTTCCGATGCTTGAATAGTCAACAATGTGTTTTTATGTTGATTTTCTGGGTCGAAAATCCCCGCCATTACAAGAGCTTTCTAATGAATATTAGAAATTTGAAATCTAATGGTTGGATTTGGAATTATGCCCAGATCAAATTTGGAAAAGGTCGTTGTAAGTGCAGTTCGATGGCCGTTGATGGAAATCGACTGTACGGGCCTTGATAAAAATATTAAAAATATTAATAATTTGTGTAAAATCATAATATGTGAATTGGAAAGAACTGGGATGGAAAATTCCACATTTGAAAGGATAAAAATACATTTTTATCGAAATGGACTAGTTTTGAACTAGAAATAAAAATCAATTTATTTTTGAAATAAATAAATTGAATTTGAATTGGTTTTGAAAATAACCAGAATTTCCAATATATAAAGTGGAAGTGCATTTGAATCGAAATTGTCTTTGGAATATTTCGATGTTGGATTCCGTGATTATACAGATATTGTTATGGGAATTTGAAAGATATATTTATATCGTTATTTCCAATACGATATTTGTTGGTTTCAGAATTTGATATTGAATATAAGCCGGTATATTTTCTATTCAGAGCCTTGTATTTAATATCAAATATGATTTGGGTTTGTCGTGAATCGTGTTTTAGGAGACATTAGTTCTTTAACCCAGTTAAAAACAAGATATTGATTTTTTAGAAGATTAAAACTAAGTAGAGTTTTAATGAATCTTTAATTAGATTGGAAGTGAATTGATAATTTAAACCATCAAATCTGAAAAGTGATCGAGAATGGAGTATCAGCAGTTTTGCTCCAAGGCGATAGTTAAACCTTTAATTAGATTTAAACGTGAAATGGTAATTAATTTTACCGATAACACCGTGGTGTTAGATATGGAGTATTACCAGTTTTGCTCCATGGGATGAATAGGTTGGGATTGGGAAATAAAATAAATAATTACTTCGGTGTGGTTCGCTAATCCCGACTAGTTTGGAAACCCATAATATGGTTTGAAATGATATCCAAAGGAAGATTAAAGAATAAATTTAGAAGAATTTATCTTTGATAAAATTAATGGGAACCTTTCCCTAAGAATGTGAATTTTTGAATAAAAGAATATTCTGAATTGGAATGAGGCGTGTGATGTGTTTGTGTAAGACGTGTTTATTATATACGCGGGTTATTCAGAAAGTCCAGGTTTATACCCATTCTGAATAACCGATTCGACGATATGTCGAAGGTGAAGACGATGGTTGAAGACCGGAAGTCTTCACATCGTTTAGGTGATTCTTGATGATCTTGATTGGGCTGTACACCCAAGATGAGGGAATAAGTTGGTGATCATCCAGACATTCTTGGAGAACGATGGATATGCGAGAAAAGTGCCTCCGGTTTCATTCAGACCTAGAACGAACTTGTAAATGGACTGTGTGTCTGACATTGGATTTTATTCTGTGTTGATTGATCTTTATTAGATATACATCTGTTTGGCAGCGGAGAATTTATTCTCTTGCTTAACGCCCTTCTCCGAGACGTACGAGCTCAGAGGTTGTATATCGATGGACATCGGTCGCATGGAGTGAATTGCCTGTGTGGCACGCCTAAGTGGCAAATGATCAAGGCTTCTGTTGAAAAGCAAAGTCTTGTGGTTGATGATCAAAGCACGGCCTGTGTGGCGCAGCTTTGTGTATAGCGTGAATTCGTGAGCCTCACACCTCGGTATCAGTCAAAAACGGGATACGGACCGTTTGGAGAACACGACGTTTCTTTCTAGCTAGTGGTGGTGTCAGTGCTTAAACTGGGTGACATTTATATATACTTTTCACCTGTGTGATTGTTGGAATGTGAGGCGCCTCGGATATAGGTCTGTTAGGACCGGGAAACATGTGTTCAGGAATAACTAATCCTCAAAAGTAAGAGAGGACCGGCCCAGTCGATTCCAAGGATCATAGTGGGGTCCTGAGACATTTGCTAGAGTGTCTCGAACGGAGAGGAGCTTGCCCCTTGCCTCGACTCATGACGGAAATCCAATTTCAAATATGTGATATTGCGATTTTATTTGTAGAACCTAGTGTGGCGACATAGTGGTATGGGTCATTAATGCCGTCTATGATTGATATTTATGATTGAAATTATTTTGACACTATACACTTATAATAGTGTCAAATGATTTGTTTTAAACGTACCAATCATTCTTTGGCTATTATAAGGTAAAAACCCTATCCTCCGGCTTGCGTTGCATTGTGTGATGGGACCTGGGTCTTATAATAGCTTCATTTTCTTTATTTAGCATTGCGCTATTTGTTTTATGCACTGGTATTCTTGGGAGGAAACCCATTCCGTGTTATACGGCGTGGTCCCTTGATTTACCTAACTTTAAAATAAGATTAATAACTGTTTTAGTTCTCACACAAGTCATATGACTGACCTGGAGTTTATTGTTTTAACCTAAACTCTGGGTGCCCCTGCAGTAATGTATTTACAGGAACCTGGTTTACAGCTGGAATGATATCCGGAAAGCTCTGTATCCGTATATTTCTTTCAGTTATGTTTTGTATTATTTTTCCACTGCAGTAATGTATTTAAATCTCTGATATTCTCTGTTGTATAATATTTATTCATACACTGTATATTCTTGTATTCTGATGAAATTGTTGTAATAAACAATGAAATGTTCTTCTATTTGCGTTCTATTTTGTCGTGTTCTCAAGGCAATTCAGGCTTTCCTTACCGGGGAAGTTCTGGTTCCTACATATAATAAATGTAAAATAATTTGAGTGAGAGATAGTTCTCACATTGGTTTCCACCCCGCCATTCTTTTATTTCTGAATTTCTGTACTGTTTTAGTTTTGAATTTTCCTAAAATTCTAATCTACTCTGTTTTTGTCCTAGTTAGTTTCATAGTTTAGCTCTTGTTCCCACGATTACATTGCAACTTGAATCGTCAAAATTTCATTTCTGTTTGAATAATATACAAGGTTTAAAACTATTGATTATATATAAAACAATTTGCTTAAGATAATTAGTAAATTAAAACTTAATTAAAAATTCTTAACCCTCTTCTTGACGTATTCCGGCACGTTCCAATTCGAACCCATTCCTTCACCATTGAAATCTCGTCGTCGCTCCTCCATGTCAGCGTCGGTCGCTGATCAACCCCTCCCCCACGACATATCTCAGTGACGCCACTCACCACGCTCGACCACCTTGAACTCGCTGGTGCTAGTCTCTCGAAAAACAAGCCCAAAGACGGCTACTTTGAGCCACAATTTTAGACGAAATACTCAATAAAAAAAGATCATGATCGTTGGATGAACAGATCTCTATGTGCTAAATCATTTCTTAATTATGAGTTCTTGAGGAAATTAAGTAGATTGGGAGATTGGTTGGATTAAAAATTGGAGGAAATCTACCTTGAATTGGGAAAACTGGCGGCAACTTGGGAAAAGGAGAATTAGGGTTTTCTGAGATATTTTGGGTCATTTATTATCTTATTAAATTGATATTTAATTCTCTTAATTATTCCCAATGAAATTTCGTACTCCGAACTCCAAACAATTAATTCCCAACGACTGTCGCCCCTAACCAAATACCCCCATTCCGGAGACGATGGAATATGTTTTGTAAGCCAATTCGACCGTTTCATTGAGTTTTTCTTTAAATTGAAATATAAATCAATATATATTGAATTTGAATGCACATTTTAATCTATCGGGGCCGCATACTGACTTCAAAAATTACGGAAAAATAAATCTAGCTTTGTTTTGATGATACAGTCCCAACAAAACTAATTTCGTCGAATTTGGAGACCGTTTGAAAAATGGCCATTTTTTGGTCGATCCAATTCAAACTGAAACTGTCAAAACACATTTAAATTTACCACGCTCACATATTAATTCCAAAAATTATGAAATTTGAGACCTAACAATAATTTGACATTCTAAATCCAATAAAAGTGGTTTCGTCGAAAATGGAGGTCGTCTGCAAAATAGCTATTTTATGGGCCATATATTATATTAAAAAATATATAAATTCCATAGCGACTATTCTAAATTTTAAAACTTTGCATAACTTTCAATTTACATTATGAAATCTGAAATTTTCACATTCGTTAGAAAGATATTATTAAATAGATTCAATTGTTTTGGTTTTACTGAAATCCGATTTACTTTGAATTCTATACATTCAATTGAAATTTAAAATCGAATTTTCGAACTACCATGCCATTTCGGGCTCATTTTATAATTAAAATAAATTTATAAGTTCTAACTTCGATAAAAATAAAATTTTAGTCCTTATTATTTAAAATAAATCATTTTAAATATTCAAAATCCATTAAAATAGCTAAAATAAAATTTTAAATTGGTTTAGAATTTCCGGGTTGTTACAATCTCCCCCACTTAAAATCTTTTTGTCCTCGAAAAGGAACGAAGCTAAAAGTTATTTAACTAACCAACTCAACTTTCATTCTTCAACTTTTCAGTTTCTAAGAATTTTCTAATTTCTCAAAAATTTGGCTAATACTCTAAATTTTCGAAAAATTTCGCCATAACCTCCTTTGTACGGGTTGATCGGTAAAACTACAACTAGCCTCACAGGGCCCTCATCAATCTGAAAGAAAAATAAAAAGCCAATTGGCTCATAAAATCATCAAACCCAATGAATATAGTAAACATGTACCTATTTGTCGGGCATACAATTTTATTCCGCTACTTAGCTTCCATGCTATGACCTATTCATTATACATGCATGTATATGTATGCAATTCCAGTCAATTTTCAATTCAGCCCAATATTGAACTCGATTTGGCTTAATTGACTTTCATTCACATATTGGTTTTAATAATTTAATTAGTTAACTAATAATCATACATCACAACCAGAAATCAATTAGTTGATTAGCTTTTCAAAGATATATCTTTAATATATACTCAAAAATCATATTTTCAGTGCCAAATCACAATACTAAATTCTAACTATGTTTTGGTTCTCACACCAGTCAATTGGAAATATAAAGATATCCCACTTTTGAAACTTGAACATAAATGCTGATGATGGTATACCAATCATCAGAATCTTCTCCGGACGACTAGAGTGTGATCCTATATCTATCTAGTATATTTGAGACTTCAAATATACATCTCGTCAGGCATATACTCAAAATCTTCTTAAACTTGATAGTCCAAATTCAATATAAAGTAAAATATTCAAATACGAATAATATGATATAATTTTCAAAACTAAATTCATATATATATATAACACTCTTCAAACTCATTCTAGGGTATTACTAACCCTCTCTCTAACGAGTTATTCTTATAGGCTGTTACTAATCCTATCTCTGATGAATTCTTTCGTTTGGTTCTAATGTGCCTTGTTCTCGAGCTTTGTAAACCAAAGCTCTGATACCAAACTGAGACGACCCAAACTTCCTCTTATAGGAAAGCCTGGATTGAATTGAGAACTTGACAAATCAGAACGCAAATAATAGAACATTTCATTGCTATTATAACAATTACATCAGATTACAGGATATCAGAGTATAAATAATTATACAACAGAAAAATATCAGAGATTTAAAATACAAAGCAGCAGAAATTTAAATGTATAAATACAATGTATATAGGAAAATATATCTACAACACAACTGAAGGGAATACACAGATACAAAGCTTTCCAAATATAGCTCCAACTGTAATCCAAGATCCTAGGAAAAGAAACATCTGCGAAAACCAAGACTACTAGCTGCCCGTGTGGAAATATATGGGTGCCCAGAGTTTAGGTTAAAACAATAAACTCCAGGTCAGTCATGGGACTGGTGTGAGAATTAAAACAGTTATTAGCTTTTATTTTAAAGTTAGGTAAATCACGGGACCACGCCGTATAACACGGAACAGGATTATCCCCCGTGAATACCATAAAACAAACAATGTGGTGCTAAATAAAGAAAAAATAAAACTATTATAAGACTTAGGTCCTATCACACAGTGCAATGCAAGCCGGAGGATAAAGTTTTACCTTATAATAGCCAAATATGCTTGATACGTGAAATTTATCTTTTATTACTATAAGTGTATAGTGTAGAAATCAATTTCAAACATAAATGTATCAATTATAGACGGCATGAGCGCCCCATCCCACTATGTCTCCATATATAGGTTTACAATTAAAACTGAAAAATGTCATATTGGAAGTTTGGATTTCCATCATGATGGCTACTGATCCGAAATATCGATCACGTAGTGCAATTCTCCACGGCTTACGTCCCAAGCATGAGAAAATGCTGTAATGCACATCCGCACTATATCCAGGATATAGAGTTTCTTCGCGACTTACGTCTCGTGCTTGAGGAAACATCGCTTACTCTCAGGGGGTGTGCCTCTATCCCTACTAGGTGTGTAACGACCACACCCAGCCTATCTCAGTCGACCAAACCCATCCTCATATCGAAAGTATACCGATCTAACCATCAGTTCACCATCATACCGATGTGTGAGGATCGCGAATTAACGCTACATAAAGTAATGCTAATTAAAGCTATGCTTTGATCATCACCCACCAAACTTTGCTTTTCAACAAAAGTTTGGATCACTACTATATGAAAGGTAATTTCAGAAATTGTAGTTTAAGTCCAGTCATAAGAACTTTTGTTCTAACCTCCTCCTCACAACACACTAGCAGGTTAGGTTTGTGGCAGAGATATGATAGCTTTGGATATTGGTAATGCAGTATTATTACCTTGGTAAGACTATATTTGATTATATTACATATTATTCCATTCCGCTGTGAGATGTTTTCTGAGCTCTGATATATTTTATCTTTGTCTTTTCTGCAGGATACCAGAGAAGACAACTCGAGTTTCGGTAGATTGGAATTTTTGAAAAAAAAATGGTCTGTTGGAATTCGAGTTGTTACAGTAGAATTTCTGTAGAATTGAATCTGGATTCAGCCTACGAAACCATGCTCCAATCCTTCTATAATATATATATATATATACATAAGAATTAGAATCTCATTTATATATATATATATATAAATAATTCGAGAATCTTAAATATATACAAAACTTATATTAAAGAAGGTAGAATGAAGGTTAAAGAAGTAGAGGAGATCCTAACCTTTCTCTAGAATCGGCAACGGAGAAGGGTTGTATGAAGGCATAGAGAGGAATGAGAATAGGGTTTTGAGTGTGGCTAGGGAGCTCTTTTTATAGTTGCAAGTGTAAGTATAGACCGTTGGATTATTTAGATTTATTCTGGACGGTTTATCTAATGCAATTTATATAAAACTCCCTAATAAAACACGCATCCTCCACTATTCCACCTGGAAGGGTTATCGACCTCCTCCTATAGGGGTGGTTGACCCCTCTTTTAGGGTCGGCTAGGAGGATTTAATCCTCTTGTAACTTTATTTTGTTATAAATTCTGAATATTTATTTCCTTAGATTAATTATCCTTGTCTTCATTGTATATGAATATATGCACATAATTTCAAATTCACTGGAATATTCTTTTATGCTAATCTCATTCGAATTTATATATAATCTATTTGAATTTCAAAATTATGTGTTAATATTTATGCATACCTTGTTTTATTAATATCTTTTACATATGTTTTCAGTAAATAAAATATGAAAACAGATCAAAATCTCGCCACAAATGCAATAGCAATACTTTAGTGGCTCAATTCCCAATTATCCAAATTTCCATTTTTCAGCCCATTAATTTATTATTTATTATTATTATTATTTTTTTTGAATTAAATTACCTTATGCATATATCTTAGGTTGGTTTTACGGGGTGTTACATTACAATGTGTTAATTGCATTCGTTTTTAACCCTCCCAGATTATGCACACAAAGTATAATATAACTGGACTTTTAAATGAATGATTTAAAGACAATTATAAAATAAATTGTCTCGGATTTGTAGCAAATGATGTTCTAATAACATTTTCTTTTAAACCTTCGAAATATGTTTTAAGTGGAAATATATTGTTTAAACGGTTTTGAATATATTTATATCTTTAACAATGAGAAGCTAGAGATAGTAACAAGTATTGAATCTTTCAGGATAAAGATAGTAAAGAAGAAGTTTAACATATAAAGGAAAAAGGCGTTCTTAGTACACGATGTGTTTAACCTCTTTAATCATATCTTAAAACAAGTAAATCTCGTAAATGATTTGCGAATATACTCGTACCATAGAGATGAGTATATGAATACTTCTTAAAGTATTGAAGACTGTAAATGAATAGGGAAATAGTATAATACACGCATGTACCTTTTATAAAGAGGAATTGAATATATACACAAGTATATAAAGAAATCAAGTAGAAGTTTTGATTAATAAATGACGTCTTATTAGATAAAATAAGTTCTCCTAATAAAAGAAGGTTAAAATAAATGAAAGATAAATTAAATGGAAAAGGAAATAGATGTTGCTTATATTATGACTTAACTGTGTTTTGTGTGTTAATCATGTTGTGTGACTTGATAATATTCTGGATGTTTATGCGTTCGCATTTGAAAATTATGTTAGACTTATTTTCCGTATACAATCGTATACTTTGAACTTGATAATCAACTAATCGACTATTAAACTTGAATAAAATCAACCGAACTAGTTTTGAAGAGCACAGGTAGGTAAGTGTTCTGCTTATCGAAAACCGCTGCAAAAGTTATATACAAATTCTATTTTTTAGCAGCGGTTGTGAAAAGGAATCTATATGGAGATTCGAGATCAATTTAAGATGCTCGAACACATGCAATTGTTCTTTATATATTCAGGTGGTTGGAACCATGTATGATTCCGAGATTTGTTGAGGAGTCCATGTGTGGTTCCAAGATCTATTGATATATATAAATCCATGTTTGATTTTAAGATATAATGATAGATGGAAATTCATGTGTGGTTCCAAGATCTATTGATATATGAAAATCCATGTGTGATTCTGAGATATATTGATAGATAGAAATCTATGTACGGTTCCGAGATCTATTGAGTTGTGGTTGTCCATTCTGGGATTCGTGTTCTATTTGACGGCTCAAGGCTCACGTGGAAGATGCCGAATAAAGCTTCGACATCGGAAATGATAGAAAACAGAATAGGAGCACAACATAAGGTTTGGCTAACCCACAACAAGGTATATCAAATCCATTATCTAGAGTATGCTCATCGATATCAAGCACAAGAGCTGATGATATTTGGTATCCACAGGGTTCACATCGGTTAGTTATGTTTATCTTATGGTATATTTTATCTATAGTATACGACGTTCAGAGAGATTTTGACCCTTGTGCAGGACTTCGAATCATGCCTAACCCAGGAGATCTCCGTGGAAAATTCATTATGCGAATGAAGATTGACGCGGTTTTGAATGAATGTACTATACTATGTTATTGAATATAACAAATATAACCATTCCAGCTATTTGATATAATTTATATTCTACATCCTTGACATTATCTACTATATCACTATAATAAACCTAATGAATGATTGAATGCTTTTGAGAGGAAAACCGTTATGGAAATTCATACGATCTCAAATGGTGTTGCAATATGACACATATATCATGAGTTTTATCATGCTGGTTTACAAGCGTGGTCTGCATGTAATTTTCTTGCAATGCTCAAGCTAAACCAATGCATGTTTCCAAATTTAACGATGGTTGGTTGAAGTTCTACTAACAATACTATTAATATTCGTTGTATTGTATGTTGTACATCGACATTTGTGAGGATAGATTATTATAACCATCCAAATCGACTATAGATTAATTATCTGTAATGGTTGTACACATATATTGTAAGGATCATTGTTGATATTATATTTTATAACCCATGCACTCTTCTTTCTTGTTTCATTTTTTTTTTTTTTTTCAATCCTAACTTCTCATCTTTTCGGCATTTTGTTGTTTGGCACGTGAATACCGTGATTGCATTGATGTTGACATTCGATGGTCAATAAGGTCAATCATTACATAAACAATAATGAGTTAATATAATCATGTTTACAATACAAAGATGAACCTAAATCCACCAGTGCTAGAGTTTCAATAACAACCATTTCAATAGCAATCAGACTTACATGAGCTCCAACCAGTACAAATACATTTTGCAGTAAAATTTGTTGAAGGGAAAACAAAGGAGATCCACAGCAAATAAATATAAAAAATGCCACTTGGTTGTCATACAGTCTGATTTTATCTACAGTCTTTTTATAATAGCACATTTCAGACAATATATTTCATCACTTGCAGTTGACTTAAAATGCCGCCCAACCTGCTGCTGTGCTTTTAGAAGAACTCGACCCTGCTGAAGGCAAGCTTCTCTGTACATTGTTGCCACATTTAGGTATTATATTAGGATTAGAATCATACATATTAATGTTCAATTCAATATGATTGTTTACAGCTATCAAATGTTTTCACGTGAAAATTATATATACCAAAGAGGAACAGGGAGTAAGTAACTGAGTTGCAATGTAAAATATAAAGGGCCAATTCTTAAAACACAACACGAATCACTATGTTCCCCATAAAAATGCATCCCATCAAACGCCCCTCTAATTATTTTGAGCAATTTTTTTAAATTTCTTTTCCACATTTCTGATTTGCACCGTAACGACACAAAATCTTGGCAACTTTTTAAAATAACATCCACTGTTTTTTTTTTTTTTTTTTGGTGTGGGGGGAGGGGGGGGGGGGGGGGGGGGCAAGTTTAAACTGTAAAAAGTTCGCAGAAGAACAAAATGCAAAACAGATATCGGACCAATATTCTGAAACAACGAAAAAGAACTAATGATTCCAAAACTACGGGGGGTTTGTTGGGTGAAACCATGCTTTCGGAATGGGTCCACCACATAATTTGTCTGAACAATTGGATGCCTAATTTCCACAAATACAAAATAAGGCATCAAAAGGTATGCTGTTAAAACTTAGGATCATGAACCAATGACGCTGGTTAATTCAACATGTTATACATGTACGTATAAATTGTATGCTTATGTGTCAAAGACCTTAGCTTAAAAGTATAACGCTTTAGACAAAAATGTCAGAATTTATGAGTTTGAGCCTCTAAGACAATCATAATGAGTATTTGTGTTAGCATACATGTTAAACAACACATGTGTACAGCATGTCAAATTAATTAACATCGACCCAAACAAAAATATTCATCGTGTTGCTTAGGCATTCTACACCAATACAAAGTTGGCACCTTCACAGTTTCTTGTTTCAGTTTACCTAAATTGAATTGCTACACAACTCTCAAATTCACTGTACATTTTTCATTATGCTGTGATTATGTTCACTTGATAATTAAATTAATACCACACATCTAATGTCAGGCTTTAATTCTTAGTTCCGTTATCATCCACAAATCATGGTTGGGTTTAATAAAACAAAAAAAAAGACTATACATATCCAGTGTCATGAGCTTTCTCAACAAATGTTTACTTTTCATTATCCCGTTTGAAGAAAGGAAGGATCCAAAAGAATCAATCTTTCTTTTAGTTGTTGAATCTCGCATTGACTCAGAGTCAGGAAAGACAGTGAAAAAGAGTATGTTTTGAAGTTGACATTCAGAGTTAACATTTTAGTGTGTACTCTTTTCACTTATGCATTCAGAACTGACATTTCAGCGTATTTTCCATATATCTTTCTCATCAAAATTGCCTACTTGAATTGAATTTGAGAAATCCCCGTTTTTCTTAGAAACCAAACCAACGATCTGCTAACTATGTTTCAAATTACCAGTTAGCGTATCATTCAATAGATTATAATACGATTGAAACCGTTGGATATGATTTGTAGTTGTATGAAATATGAATAGTTATCCATAAATATAGTGTCAAAATCAAATATAAATTAAAACAACATAAGAAAATTAATCAACACTATTACCCAAAAAAGGTTACTATCATTATGTCTTTGTAACTTTTAAGTGATTATTCTTATTAGTTTTACTATGATATGTTGTTTGCCTAGCGATTAACATCGTTTTTGAAACATCAATCCCTGAGTTTCAAAATTCAGAGTGTTCCCTCTTCCACAAATCGCAGTCCAACAAACACGATTTAATTATTTTCAACAAAAAAAAAAAAATCCTCTTTTTTTCCCCCATTTTGAACCTGCACTGCAACGACATAAAATCTGAGCAATGTTCGGGAAAAAACAAATATTTAGTCTTACATGTTTAGTTTTATTTTCCGAGTTTAAACTGCAAATATTAGCAACAGTAAAAACTGAAATTTATTTTGCTTGGAAATAACAGCAAAATAGCACAGATAAAAATTCTCAAAAAAAAAAAAAAAAAAAAAAAAAAAAAAAAAAAGGTACAAGAAGAAGATGCGAACTTCAAGAAGGGTGTTGGATGAAAGTAGGTTTTCGGACGAACCAAGAGCCTAATAAGTTTGAAAAGAAAGGTTCGTGTCTAATTTCCACAAATATAAATACAGGGACAAAGCTATAATCAATGGGATGTTGTTGAGACCGAGACACTTAAGATAATAAACCAATAGCTCTGATTAATTTGGCATGTTATGCATGCATATATATCATGAAGTATGCATAACGAGTATTCTACGTCACATGGCATGCATACATGTACATCATGCCAAATTGATCAGCGTTAATCCAAACAAAAATAATTATCATGTTGCTTACATGTTCTACACCGATATGATGTCGGTACCTACACAATTTCTTATTTAAATTAATCTCAATTGAATTGCTAATTGTGCATTTAATGCGATTAGAGGATCCAATGCGGCAAAAGTCCAAAAAATCATGGCGGGGATAAAGCGAGGAAATAACAGGATATAGCAGATGACTCTAAAATAGCACATGTAACTCGTAAGGTTTTTACTAATGTAAGAACGATAATTAAATAAAAAACTAACATTCGGTTTAACTATAATTAGTACATCCTTAATTTTGAACAAAAACATGTGCAAATATTGTAAATTGTTATTTAACTTAATTAAATTTTATAATATAAAGTATTTTTGTTTCTAAAAATATATATTAAAAACTTCAATTAAAAAACCTAACTTCATAATTTTTATAATGCATAGATGTCATTTTCCAGTTCATTACTTTCATAAAAAATATAGCGGGAATAGCGTAATATAACGGAAATAAATGGATATATCGGTAATAGCGAAATATAATGGGGCTTAAAGCGGAGAGATCATACAGAGGCTATTTGAGAAAAGCGTAGCGGTGGTAATCCGCTATGGGGATATAACAAGGTTATAGCGGAGTAACAACATGGTACTAACTGCACAGATTGCTACTTAACTCTTGACTCACTGTACTTTTTTCATTACATCCCAACTCTGCTTGCTTGATCATTAACCATACATCTAATCAGGCTGCATTTCTTAATTCCATTATTAACCACATACCATAGTAAGGTTTAATGAAACTGAAATGTTTTTACATATCCTGTGTTATGAACTTACTCAATAAATGTTTATTTCTAGCTTATCCATTCAGCTTTGAGATTTCAATGTATTTGTAATCAGATGTCATTCTCATCAAAATTGCTTGAATGATTTGGACATGACGAATCCCCATTTTTCCTGGAATTCTCACGTTCTCTCTCTGTAGTGCTCAATGAATTGCATAAAAACAGCATGTACCTTTACAAGCAATGGTTCCATATTTTAGAGTGCGTGCATGTGTGTGTGTACATAAACAAATATGTAGTTTATTGCCTATCCTGATATATACTCCTTTTGTAATTCATCGTGTCTCTCTCCTAGTGCTAGTCCATCAGTTGAAGATCTCCTCTACCTTCTCTTCCCGAACCAAATAATAAGTCTCTACAAGCCCACCCAACGATCTGTTAACTGAGTTTAATATTACTGGTGTACTGTATGACACTTTCTAATAATGATACGAAACTTTTGAGTGATTTTCTCATCAGTTTTACTATGATATGTCGTACGGTTAGTGATTAATATCACTTTAAAAAAAAAAATGGTTAGCAAGCAACATCAATGGCATTTGAAGAACTAAAAATCAAAAAGATGTCTCAATACTATTTAAAATTAAAAAATAGTAAACTGAAATTAATTTGGAATCATTTTCCTCCTTTTTTTAACTTTGCTGGATCAAATGACATATGAAGAATTAAAATGTATAGGTATCAACATATATATTTTATCATATTTGGTCATAAAATATACCGTGCATATATCAATACTTAGCAACATAAAGTATCAATAGTGCTGAATTAGATATTTGAATTGGGATAACACCTATGTAGCCACTGCAACAAAAAATATCATTAAGCCTAAGACTTCATTTTTTATGTTCATAGCAAATTAGCTTTCTATAAACAAAGGAAAAGGAAAACTAAATATGACCCTTTTTTTTGGACATCTAATTATTGTTCAATTGGATGTTAAATTGTAGGACAACTTTTAGCAATGTACAAGAGGTCACACAGTAATAATCCGAGTTTTTGATCAAACAACATTTGAATTTTTAACTATTTACTGACAGCTCTTGATGCAAATGTCTTCTGCAGAAAATATAGAAGCATATGTATAAGTCCTCAAAATTTATGTATAAACAATTACTTCCAATGGATTTGTTTTCAAACATTATGGTAGTGTTTGACAAGAAAATGCATTTCATTTTTCGTATTTTCAGTATGCAAGTCAAACGACGTGGGAGAGAAGGATTAATAGGAAAATCCTAGTTATTCCAACGGATAGGGAGTGGTAAAAGGAAAGACAGTTGTTGATATTTTCTGAAAGATGGAAAACAAGAAAGAAAAAAATCATTTTCAAATCTTATATGCCAAAACATTTTCCAAATCAACAGTTTTCTGCCCATTCTGCCTCCTTATGTATTTTATTTTATAGTAGACGGCTGAAAACGCAAAACACTGTGATGGAAAATAGATCCTCCCTGTATTCCGTCCATTCCGCCGCCTCCGAAATCCGAATCAATCTTGACAGACTGTCTAGCGATTCATGTGAACGAGTACATGTACATTTGATCAAACATAATGATAGAAAGGTCTGCGGCGTCTGCCTTACCACGTTGATGGAAAACAGAATTCTCATAAACAAAAAACAGAAGGTAAAAAAGAAAAAGTATCTTTAATAAGAGAAGCAAGAAAGTCCTATCCGACCAATTTACTATCCCTTAGTCATTTTAGTAATTGATGTATCAGTATTCTTGCATTTAAACTTTCCCCAAATTATTTACACGATCCACTACACGAATATTTTAAATCGATTTTCCCACACATTTCTTAAGTTTATATAGGAAAACTTTAACAATGTGCCCGAAGGACACATTGTAAGATTAGCAAATTACCCACACAACCCAATAAATTCCACCGATTTTTAATGGTGCACGAATAAAATAGGTATTTAGAACCAAAGTTTTAAAACGTGAAAGGTGTACATGAGGCATTTTCAGGTCTAGGAGGCGAGGCATAAGCTACGAAACGTTGAGGCATAAGTTTTTCGGGTAAAAATAAAATGCAAAACAAATAAAGAAATTCTGACACTTCAAATTAACCACTGCAAAAAATGAAAAACAAATAATTTAAAATCCGACTTTTATCAAGTATATATTTTATTACAGATTAAATAAATAACTGAAACACTCATATGATTCAAAATTTGATTTCTTAAAAATATTTGAAGATTACATCAAACTCTAACTTTGATTTGCAAATTTTATTTCGAGATTTAACAAAGTTTATTAAAAAAAATTCTTTAAATAACAATGAGAAAATTCATTACATTGCTCATGATTATTATTTCATAAACAATCTTACTTGATTATGTCGATATTGAAATTGAAAAGTAAAAAAATTGCTAAATTTTATTTTCTTGAATTTTGTCCTTTTTATTTCCATTAAGTAATTAAAGCTTAATGACACCTATCTGTGTCAATATCTGCAACTAAAGATTAAAAGGTTTTTAAGTCATATGCCTTAGCTGTTTGAGGCCTGCGAGGCGTATGCTTTGTATGTTTCAAGTTGTTGACGTGTAAGCTTTAGAGGTAAAAGGCATTTTGGGATAAGCCCCAAGGCATTTTATCTCTTATTTCATCGAGGCGGACCTTGAGGCGAGTATCGAGGTGGGTTTTTTAAAACAATGTTTAGAACAAACTTTTTTATCATTTAGCATATAACTAATATTCTTAACATGTGTCACGAGGGCACAAATTACCGATATCCTTTCAGATAACAATAATAATTGATAATTTCAGGGTTTACATAAATGTATTGCTTAATTTTAAAAATTAATATATTTATAAAAGGAAATAAAATCTTTTCATGAAAAGGTTCTTTCCGTAAAGGAAAAAACAATTTTTTAACAAAATACCTTTTTCCAAAAAATATTCAAAAAGATATGCAAAAACTCAAGTTTGCTTATCGAAAATTGTATTTACAATTGTGATAACTAAATTTAAATAAAAAAAAAAAAAAAATAGCAAAGTTACTTTAATCTACAATGAAATCGGCTTTCTTTTTATACCTTTGAGATTGCATATTCCATTTTATTTTAGTGCAGCAAATTGAATTGCAAAAATGTTACAAAGGATATCACTATTGCATGGTACTACTAGTCTAGAAGCACCATATCACAAATAAGTGATCATGATAAATGTTTCAGGTATTACTAGCACTTTATTTTTATGCTAATCATAATTTTACCTTTATTTTTCAATGTTTTCTGATTTAGATGTATGATCCTTGAATACCAATTGGTTGATAGCATGGTAAAATCATTTTTTGAATCTAAATAACGAGAGATTATGTTGATAACTTAACCAATTGTTATGTTAAAAATTAGCCGAGAATCTCTCAATGAAACCATTATCACTGGTTGGTTAAATATAGGTATATGAGTGAAAATGAAAGAATGAACCACATATTGTCAACAGCCATGTGAAGAAGTCAAAAATATCGCTTGAAAGGCTTATTTTCAACAAATAAAACTTTGCCACCATTCCTCCATGCGTGTATATGGGTGTTAGTGTCATATTTACATTTACTCAATTATATTCTAGCTCAAAAGCAGTATGAAGCATTCTTCACAAAAGTGTGTGATGAATAAAAGCATTTGCTCGACGATGACGACGACAACAAAAATACATCTTAGTTATGGGAAACATATCAGTTTGATTCAAATTAAGATTCAATAATACAATGAAATCATTAATAATATATTGTATTGTAGTAGGCACTAATTCTAGGGATTCAATATTTTAATCAACAAACGAGCTATGAGTAGAAGCAAATTCAGTCAAAATTATATTCTGAAGAATTTATATAAAATTATATTAAGAATTAGTGATGAAGACTAAAAGAGAAATTTCTTTAACATCTGCTGCCTTCTAAACTATTTATGACGTTCACATAAGCTACTAACTCGATAAAAACTTAAAATTTTGTTATGCGATGTTATTTATAAATTAAATGTTCAATCAAAACTTGTTATGTCTTTTTTATGTTTATTTATTCCCTAATGCCATATATTTGTACTTGCCAGAGATTTTTCTTTTTTTTTTCTTTACAGATTTACTTAAGTAAATCCATAAAAATGTTTTTTGATTTACTCATCCATAAATATGTTTTCAACTGTGTCCATATATATACTTTTATCCACCGTTACTGTATATTTTCTTTACAAGAGGTTTCATAAGATTAAAGCTTAATCACATTAGGGTCATTTAAATAATACACTTTATTCATTTAATGTGATTTTATACTATTCCATGCATAATAAATAATATATGTTTTTCTTATGTAAAAACTAAATGAAATTAGTACTTAAAGTCATAAATCTAGTTTCACACCCATTTAGCAATTCCTCCTGCAACACACGGGTTCGTCCTAGATAATAACTAGTGGTAGAAAATAAGAAAATTTTGATCATATGATTTACTATTTCACATGCAACAATTATTCTAAGCGTGCACAACATACTTTTAATGTGCTAGTATATATAAATAAACATATCTCCATGAACCATTCATTAACAAGAGAATGCCCGCTTAGTGCAACAGCGGTACTACGATCAATGAATGTTAGATGTGCTCCACGGTGGGGCAAGCAAGGCTCCAGATTATGACTTATTTAGGAAAAATGGCACCACAATGGTAATATGTGTCATAAAATCAAATTTTATTATAACTAAGTACTAATTGATCATAATTCATAACTCAGTACAGCACCCTGAATCAAATATGTATTCATAGATTTTTGCTCAAAAAACGGACATGCATCTTGAACTAAAAAATATTGAACTATTAAACTCAAATAAATGGATTTTCAATACCACCACTTTAAGTTAGTTATATTAAATTAAGCTACCATATTAAGTTAGCCATATTTGATAATCTGCAGACAACACATGAATATACCAGCTGAACATCATTTAATTACTCAAAAAGACAAGGTGAAAAGGTTATGGAACGAATAAAAAAAGGCATAATAATGTTTTTTTTTAATTAAAAAAAAAAAGATTCGGTTAACATGTATTTCCAGGGACTCGAACCTCAAACCTCAAACCAACTACTATTGATAGCATTTCATTGGCACTTGACACAATTGATCTCCACCAATGGATTGCCCCCGAATTCCACCTCTCCACATAAGGACAAAAAAATTCAATGGTCGAGGCATTATGTCTCCAAGTCTCCAAATAGTTGTTCCATATATATATATATATATATATATATATATATATATATATATATATATATATATATATAAGCGGATATTTGAATGTTAAAATTTGATATTTGATATAAATTAAAGGACACAAAATCTCAATCGCATTTAATTTGTCCGTATATGAAGGGTGGAAATCCGGGGGCAATCAATAGTTGAAGTTTTGCGTTCCTCAATTTGTGTCAAATTTCTGTGTTTATATAGACTTTCCATGTGTGTGTGCGTGTGTCTATATATATATATATATATATATATATATATATATATATATATATATATATATATATAGAGAGAGAGAGAGAGTGCATGCAGAGTTGTCAACGGATACTTTTAGATACAGATAGTGTCATATCTATATACGCATCCGAAATCATTTTCGAATATATGTATCCGCGGATACGGACGGATATCGGATAATTATCCTATCCGCTAATGATCGAGAAACATAAATGATTTTTTTGAAATTTAATATAAATGTTTTTCAATTCCATTGATTACAAAAGTGTTAAAAATAAGTAAATATGATGAGAATAAATAGATTTGAGTAGTTAATGTGCATTTAGTGTATATAATATAAACCTAACTTAATAAAGCAATAAATAAATATCTTTCATTGTACTAAAATGCACATCATTTTAAGCATAATCTTTAAAAATAAAAAAATCGGACAGATAATTTTTGGATGCGGATGTCTATGTATCCGCATCCTTTTTTCGGATATGGATATTTATCCATTTTTCGGACACAAATGTGGAAGGATATTGTATTTTTCGGGTATCCATTGTCAGCCCTAAGAGCATATAATAGCTTCCCGCCAATTGTACCTAAGGCCAAGTTCCACACCTGCTCAAAAGGAGTGGTGCCTCATTGTAACCCTTAATACTAAGGGTTCTGTGTCCATTGGAGATACTCTTCTTAGCCTATAGACTAAAATAATGCCCTATAAGGAAAATATAACATAAAAAAGAAATACCTCAATTCGAGAAAGATCTGATAAAGAATCAGAAGACCGCCTAGAAGATTCTTTGGTGGTGTTGAGATGAGGGCCGTTACCTGATGTCATCCGTTTAACTGCAGGGTCATTAGGTGGAGGTGGAAGAGGGGACCTGATCTTCCCTGATGTAGAAGGCGGAGGAGCAAGAAGTGGGGCTGCCTTTTTTGCGCCAGCAGCTGAAAGCATGCCTGTCCCGCTAGTTGGCTTACTTTTCACATTTATCCGTATTGTCTCACCTTCCTATAATTATTGACAAATACATAAATAGGTGATATTTGAAGTTCAAGAATTACTTTAAAAAATTCAGAAACTTCATAATGGTGATTATACCATAGGTGAGGACTACAACACATCTTCGGATATTGGTTCACTATTTTACTTAAATGTGATCAAGAAAGTGGAAGATATGAGCCTGCCCACGCAAACGCTCCTAACTAAGCCCCACAATGTTGGCATCAATTATATTAATGCATACTCTTTTGAGTAGCATGTGAGAGATTTAAACATTAATTTATTTCTATAAATAGGTCACTGTATAATGAAACAACTTAACATCAAATTATCTTCTAAGTTAGGTTGCAACAAAAAACAACACACACACACACCCAAAAAAAAAAAAAAAAAAATCAATTTCAAAATTCCATTTGCAACGGAGAACACAGTGATGATAGTACCCCCAAATGTCATTGTACACTGAGAGGCATATTTATCAACAATGCACTGTTCTGGAACCGAGTTGAGCGACTTATAAATATGTAACGAAATAAAGTAGAGTGAATATTTCATTAAATATCAAATTGAACTAGCATCAACTAAAAATATGTACTATAAAACCATGACTAGGTTTACATCAGCTTTAACAGCAGATGGATCTTTGAGAACAAATCATTTATTAGTTTTATTTATGTACGTAACAATTATATTACAACATCACAAGACAGATGATTTCAGAAGAAAGGCTGCCTTTCTCAGTTTAATTATTGTGATACCTTTAGCATCACATTTTTTGATGGAAACGCAAACTTTCCAGAATGGCCATGAGATTAAGGGTTTTAATTTCACTTTTGATAAAAAAATATCTTTGTCGGGTATGAGTTCGAACTGCACAATTGACAAAAGTATCTTTTTTTTTCCTGAAGGGCTAGAGTTTAAATACTATCTTTGATCAAAACCATATCTTGTTCATATGGTTTTTTTTTTTTTTTAGTACTACAAGATATATTTCAAATATGCGTTCTTCATGGTTTTGTAATATGAAAAATTATAATGGCCTGGAATTAGGATGCTATCTCTTACAACATGCACTAAAATTTTTTAGCAAGTATATTATAAAAGATGCACATGCCAAAGCGCAAAGAAAAATATATTCTTTCAAGCAATTCTAGGTTAACTACCATAATAACCTTGTTATAACACTAAAGAATCAATGATGGTCAGTTCATGACCACTGCTGCTGCATTTTAAATATTCCACTTTCCTGTAACATAAAAACAAAGCAGTACGCAAAATAGTACTAAAATTTTATCTACCAAATCAGCATAAACTGAATATGAATTCCATATCCCCTAGCTCATATTGCCTTTTGATTCGTCTACCACTGAACATTTAAATGTTCACAATTATATAGCATTTACCATTGTACAAATCCCGATCTACATCAAGACTTAATAAGTAGAATGTATGGTAATACTTAATATACTACTGTAGCAGTTGCAGTCCTGTGTACTGCAGTTGACATTGTAGTTACGGTTCCGCTACAACCCAAATCTCAGTTCTAAGTTACGAAATACAAATTTCATAATAAAAGCATTGCAAATTACAGGTAAACCAAAAGTTCTCTTAACATATATATACCAACTAACACAAACCATTACCCAGAAATGCGCTACCTAAGCACAACATAGAGAGCTAGAAATAGAACTTACCTACATTGTACAAAACAGATTACTTGACCAACAAAACAAACTCTATCGAGAAGTAGAATATTCATTACCTTAAGCCTATGATTCACGGCAGGATGAATATCAATCCCTCCACCTTCTCCATCGTCCTCGTCCTTGCCTCCACTGTCCTTTTCCACTTCCCTCTTAGCCCACTTCTCATGATCAGACAGCGCTACATTAAAATCAAATGCCTCGTTCCTTTCTCCAAACCCCAAACCTACAAATGCATGCTTTCCCGTCCCATCCTCAATCCTCAAAACAAAATACCTGTTGCACACAAATGATTACAGGTATTTATTTTACATTGAAACATGTGTTCTTTATGCCCACTAATGTCAATGAGAAAAGGAGTTTGGTCATCACCAATGCAGTGTCATGGTGGTAACTACATCAACAAGTGAGTAGGCAAAGGAAGAACAAGTTAAGAGTATATGGCAATTGGGACAAAAATGAGTTTGCTTTTAAAAAATGGCTGATAAATCAATCTGTAAAAACACTCGATGATTTAACTGAAATTTATATTGAAATTTTCAAAATGAAAATTGTCAAAATTAACATCAACAATCTTGTTTGCTTTTGGCATCATTTTTTTTTTTTTTTCCTGATTTTTGCCTCTAAAAAAATTATTTTAAAAATCGACTGAGATCACATATTTCTGAGAATTTGTCATTGCATACTAGTCGTACCAAACTGGCAACTATTTTCTTTCAAATTTTACTCAAAATCATCTCCTCTTTTTTAAAAGTGTCATCATGAATACTTTCCAAGAGCCTAATTTAGACTAGCTAATGGCTTCGTCAACTCATATGATCAAGGTTTAATCTCGGGTTTCGGGTATGTTTTGTCCAGAAATTTTCACACAAGCTATCTCACATCGGAGGAGCTCTAGGGCTAGACGAGTGTAACCTGGATGTACATCCCGGATTGACATTCCAGATACTAAAGCTCATCTTGGCAATATCTCGGAGCAACTTATGTATCTAAAATTAAGGTTTAATGACTTATTTAACAACTATAATTTTCAAAGTAAAAATAAAAATGGTAACATATTTGATTTGCATTGGAAAAGAATTAAAATTAATGTTTTGGATAAAAATGTTATCTCAATTTGCATAATGTATTCGGTAATCATCAAATAACATCCTCTTATTTGAATTAAAAAATGAAGTCTTTTATTGTTACTCATCAAGACCCCAAAAAAATGTTTAAGGAGTTTGTAAATAGCAATTGGATTTTTTTTTTTTCAAATATATATACAGTAAAAACAAAAATCTTATGTAAAAGTAGAAAATTATATTATTTCAGGTGAGATCTCAGACTGAGATTTTAATTCATATTTCGGATGAGATTTGAATATCACGCATGAGATGAGCATCAGGGGAGATACAAAGGAGATTTGATGTCTGGTTTCAGCTAAGTGTGAAAAAACAATCACGGCGGAGATATAGGATGAGATACATGAGATTTAAAACCATTCCTATGGTCCAATACAAATAAGCCTAATTATGGAGAGGTATAGATGCTACAAATAAAGCTTGCAAATGCTATCCTAGACTTATGAGCTATCACAGCTAACAAACAAACACACAGTTTCATGTACAATATCAAACAAGCAACTTGCATTATATCAAGCATGATACATCATAATCAACATGCCTAATGTATCACAAAATCAATAAATAAACACAATACCTGCTAGAATCAAGAACGGTCTCAACTGCAGTTTCACGTTGCCCCGGACCAACAAAGCAGGCAGCAAAGAGGTCCCCGGAGTTCGGATCCTCCAGTCGAATCTCACATCGAGTCTGGCAGGAAACGACCCGAAGTCGGCCCGACCAAATTTTGTCAGACTGTAACCATTCTCCACACTTGTAGCCTGTACTTGTGGATCTCGGCGGTATTTTATATACCGACACCTCCCTCACTACTAAAAGCGTATGTTCAAATGATTCTTCTTCCTCGATCGACATGACGACCTTTGCAACAGTAATTTATCGTTGAATAATTAGAATAGAAGAACAGATGAAATCATAAGCCAGATTTTTTTTTTTTTGGTTTCTCAAAGGGGATGAAATTAAATCGGAAGAGATGTAAATCTGACTGTGCATAGAAAATTACAACTTTCGCCACGGATGTATATGAAGTAGGTGTGGACGACGGTCGATTTGGTGGATTTTAAGTTCAAACCGGTCCCGTACCGCATCAAACACTTAAAAATATAACTCCTTAAACGGTTCGGTTTCGGTTCGACTTTAATATATTATGGTTTGATTTTGGTTCGGTCCGGTTTAAACCCGTATTAAATATAAAATAAAAGATCTACTTCCATCAACAATGAATTTACAGATGTGTAATGGAGTATTACTCAAAGGGTAAAGCACATAATGATATCCAAAATTGAAGGATTAGGTTGTGTTTGGTTTATTTTGTGTTTTGAGTTTTTAGTTTTCAGCGTTAATTATGAAAGTTGGGAAGATTTGTAGTAGAGGTGGCGGATCAAAGGCGGAGGAGACTGTGTGATGGTGGATATATGAATTTGCTATTGTCCTTCCGTTGTTTCTTAAAATATGGAAAATAATAAAAAATTGTTTTTGGTTTTGTGCTAACTTTATTTTGTAAATCGATCATTTTTCACGATATGTGTGCATCGTCGGTACTTTTGTATGTGCGAAAACACAAAATTAAAAGATGTAAACCAAACGCACCCTTCTAACTGTATGAACTTTTCAATTTTACATTTAATGACAAATGAGATTGTTTTAGTACATTGACCAAACATCAATTTTAATCAATGCATAAACATTAAGTAAGATAACTCAAATAAGATTATAACTCGCATTTATCCCCAAATAGATATAGAAACTATTATATTATTTTCTCTTTTGTGATAACGGTTATTATTAACATAATGAAAACATATCCTGAAATAAAATATTGTAATAGCTCGCATTTTACCTATCGAAAGATCGTAAAATATTTCTATTTAGTTCCATAAGTGTTGGATCATTCTCATATTTCGGTATGTTATTTATGCGGATGTGAGATATATCCATAATTTTTACCAATTTTGTTTATGACCATTTTGCCCCTGTCAGTCTTGTACATGGTATAACTTTTGACTGAGATCGAGTCAGGTGTTGAACTCGATTTCATTGGAAATAAAATGGTGTTTCCAATTCCGTTGAATGGCCACTTTAAAGATTTGGTTTAGCGGTTTGGGAGGAATCACTGTTTTAGTGTTTCACAGCTTCAGTTCAGTTTTGTAAGCCATTGATGGGCTGATTTGAGAAGACCCGTTAGTTGGCTGATGGGAGGCTATACATAGGTGGTTAGAGGCATGGAGAATAGTTTACTTTCTTCATTCTCTCATTTGGTTGAGCTCGTGATCCTCCTTGCTCAATCAAATACACCTTTTCACCATTAAAATTTAGATATAAGAAAGAGGATTGAAGATCGACGTTGTTTGAAGCTAGATCAACATCAAGTGAAGAGAGATCGTATCAAATCAAGAGGTTTGAAGGTTGTTCTTCGCTGTTCGGATTCATGAATCATCGTTTTTAGGCTTATTTGAAGATTTGGTGAGTGATAAGCATCTCTCACGCGGATTCAATAAAGTATATGGGTTGTATAATCATATTTTCATCGTTTTAAGTTGTTTTCACCAAAATCTACATCAAGGTAAATACATTTTCATATGAATCACCATATGATCTAATCTAACAACTTAAAACCGGTAATTTCCACGTAAATTCATATGTTTATGCAAATTAGATCCATCATTTAAGTTTATGCATTGATTTATCATGATTTGGTGAATTTTGTATGATTATTGATGAAAATCTTCATTTTGATGTTGTTAATGATTTCATAAAGTGTTTAGGATCGACTTGGATGAGTTGTTTGAATCAATGTTGTCGTTTGACAATGCTTTCGTCAACGTTGGAGCTATTTTGGTCAGATCTGGAGTCGGGTCGTTTTTCTTGGGTCAGGTCGTGTGTCTTGTTCTCCAAGAAATGGACTCAGGTCGAGGATGGGAGTTTGGACCGTTGGGATTCAGGTTGTGGGATCCAAACCGTTCAAAGATGATGGCAAAGCAAAGCTGGTGTTTTGTTTCTAGGTCGTGGTGGCTTAGGTCATGGAAAGACCTAAGGATTGGATCGACCGAAGCACGTTGGCTGGTGGGTACAGATACAACCGAGAGTTCGGCCGTTTTGATGGATCGTGGAACTCAGAATGCTTCAGGTCGTTAGAACGACCTAGAGTGTTGGGTCGTTGGAACGTAGCTAGGCAGGATGGTGTGAAGGCTTCGATTTCAGGTCGTGGATCATTAGGTTGTGGGATGACGTAAGAAGGCAAGACGACCTAAGATTGTTTGAAATTGGTGGAGTCAAGCCGTGAGAATGGTGGGTCATGGTACGACTTGACTATATTTGACCATTATATAGTGTTATTCTGCTTCAGTAATGAATATGACTTCGAAGTGAATTCAAGGCAGAATGTTCGAGGTGTGGTGTGATGTTCGTTGATCGATTAAATGCAACAAATATGCAGATGACTCAGGATGGTGAGTTCGTGGATATTGATTGCTCGAGAACGTGCTTAAGCTTGTGAACAGTCACCGAATTAGATGGCTTGAGTTGTGAAGGTCAAGAGATTATCGTTGTCGTAGGTTCTAGCGGACTCAAAGCAGGGGTAAAGTTAGGCAGTCAGGATGGGCCTAGAAATATCCTAGACAGTCATGATCGGCCTAGAGATACGAGTCGCGAAGGCGTATAGAGTTTTTTCTAGAACCGGGGTTTACCATTAACTATTGATGGACGACAAGTGTTAATCCGGTCATATGATTAACAGTGGTTTCAAAGCAGTATTGGCAGTGATAGCCAGAGTCATCAATGTTGATTATTTTGCCTATATCGTCCTGTGTAGATTATTCGACGTCGAAGGAGATATCTCTTCGGTGTTATCTGATATTGGTCTAGGCCTCTGAGGCTTGTGCTTGAGAGATGTCAATGTCGATCAGAATAGTTTATGCTTGATAACTGATTGACATGAATGTATTGTTGTTTCTTCTTGGGGGTTGTAAAGGCTATCGCTGTCAGATGTGGGGGAAGACGGATGTAGGTTCTTCTCTGATGATGTTAGTAGATTTGTTGAGTAATCTTCCTATTCTCATATACTTTATTGATGATGTTAGATAGTTGTTTCATCGCTCACTAAGACTGTTGTCTAACTCAAGGTTTTATGTTTCCCTCTTATTACCTTAGGTTGTTCATCCTGTTGTGAATGGGCAGATTGAGTAGCAGGTAACAGGTAGCAGATCTTGGTGGACGATGCTGCGGATCGGTGACGGGCTGGAGGCTTACGTACCAGTTTCTTATTACTATCTAGTATTTCTGTTTCCATTGTTTGTTGTTGCTCTGAGGATTGTAGTGAGGCTAATTTGTACAGACACTTATGTTGTGATTCAAGGATGTATGGATTTTCTATTAGATATTAGGGAAGTTTTAAGTTTCGTACAATTATGTTTCACTACTATTACCTGTTGTATATGTTCAGTTGTATTTTATCCTTGACGTTGTGTGTTATACGACAAGTTTTTCTTATGTTATCATACCCCGATGATCGTCCACAGCTGCTTGGCAAGTTGTTCAGCGCATTATTCCCTTATTAAGTGCAGAAGTTGTGGGCAGTCGTCACATTTGGTATCAAAGCTCTGTTTATTGATTTTTTGCCAAAATTCGAAGATGTAATTATGTATGAGAGATGTATTTGTAGTTTTATGATGAATGTATATTATATGTTCGTATATAGTATAATAGCGTTTAAACTCCATTAGCAGTTTTTCTCGTAAGTGGCTGATCATTCTATATTGCAGATTTAGAATGAGTCAACGAACCTCGAGACACGCTGCTGGGAAGGGGACTGTGCCTGGAGGGGGAAATGGAGGTATACCAGACTACCTAGCTATGTTCGAGGCCATGGAGGCAGCGATCATGAGGAGGCCTCCGCTCGAGAGGCAGCCGAGGTAGTTGTAGGAGTTCGAGTGCAGGTTCCTAGAGCTGGGGACTTTGCAAAGTTGTGCAAAGAATTCACATCTCTAGGATGAAAGAGGTTCAAGGGGACATGGACGACTGAAGAGGTTCAAAGGTGGTTGGATACTTGTATTCAAATCTTTAAAGATTTGGGCATAGATGATGCAACAAAGAGGAAGCTTGCATCAAGACAGCTGGAGGGCAGAGCTATGGACTGGTGGAACTCTGTCACTCTTGAGACTCCTGGAGATGATATTTCATGGGAGCAATTCCAAGTCAAGTTCGAGGCAATGTTTATCTCTACCTTGCATAAGTTTATTCTTTTTAAGAGGTTTGTCGAGCTTAAGCAGAATTGTCGACCAGTGCTTGAATATGTTTTTGACTTCGAGGCTTTGTTGAAGTATGCTCGTTCATATGTGGATACTCCTTACCAAAAGAAAGAGAAGTTTGTCATGGGTTTGGACGAATGTCTTGCAAAACTAGCTTGTGGATCATTTAGATGACACTTATGAGAAGATTGTCGAGAAGGCTTTGAGACATGAAAGTTTGTTTCCCAATAAAGAGCCTGTTGTTGCAGCTAAGAAAGAGTAGAAAACATAGCAGGGTGGTAACAACAAGAAGAGGAAACAACAACAACAAAAAGGGAAGTATGACCAGAATAAGTAGAAAGACGAAGTGATTTGCTTTGATTGCCAGCAAAATGGCCATTATTCTAAGGATTGTAAGAATCTGAAGGTAGAAAGGAAGTGTCACAACTGTGGCAAGCCTGGGCATCTCAAGAAGGATTGTCCAGAACCAGTTAAGAGAAAGCAAGTTGTGAAGGCGTATGCTTTGGAAGTTGTGCCATCGTCTTTAAGAGCTCCTACTGTAGAGGAGAAAGAAAAGGGTATCATCGTCCAAGGTACTCTTTTTGTTCAGGGTATTTCAGTTCGTGTGTTATTTGGTACTGGAGCATTGCATTCATTCATTTGTAATGAGCTTATTTGTCGCTTGTGTTTCGAACCCAAGATTTGGGATAGGCCATTGATCGTGACTAATCCAGTTGGGGGTTCGTCCAGTTTGTGTATGATTTGTCGTGGCCTAGTGTTGTCAAGTCATGGTTTCTCCTTTATATGTGATTGTTTTGTTTTGAACTTCGCTGGGTTTGGGATTATATTTTGTATGGACTGGCTCAAGAGGTATGCGGGAAGAGCGAATTGGGAGAAGCTTAAGGTGAGAGTTGGGGATGTAGAATGGCGAAAGGTTTTGACTTGACGTAATCCCAAAGATGGTGTCTTCGTGAGCTAATTATATTCGCTTGTGATTCCACGGGAAGGCTTTTCATCAGTGTTAATCGCTAATGAGTTTAAGGATGTCTTTGATGAGGTCAAAGGGTTGTCGCCGCATCGTGAGATTGAGTTTAGGATCGATTTGGTCGAGGGTGCTAGACCTATCGTCATGGCTTTTAGGTGGATGGCGACTAAGGAACAGCGAGAGTTAGAGGTACAGGTACGTGACCTTTTGGGAAAAGGATTCATTCAGAGGAGTGTTTCCGAATAGGGTGCACCAACTGTGTTTGCAACCAAGGCGGATGGCTTATTAAGATTGTGTGTGGACTATCGTGAGCTAAACAAGGTGACCAAGAAGAACAAGTCTCTATTGCCGACGATAGATGACTTGTTCGATCAGCTTCATGAAGCCAAAGTATTTTCTCAAATGGATTTGGCAACGGGATTCCACCAGTTGAGGGTGGCGAAGGATAGTGTGCCGAAGACTACTTTTAGGACACCATTCGGTTTCTTCGAATGGTTGGTGATGCCATTCGGGTTGACAAACGCACTAGCGTATTTTGTGGATCTTATGAATGGAGTGTTCAAAGATCAGTTGAACAAGTTAGTGCTTGTGTTCGTGGATGATATTATGGTTTACTCCAAGAATGAGGAAGATCATAAGACACACTTGAGAGTTGTTTTGGAAACCTTGCGAAAACATCAATAAAGGTTAAGTTTTCGAAGTGTTACTTCTGGAAGAGTGAAGTGAGGTTCTTAGGTCATGTTGTTTTCGGTAATGGAATAGCGGTTGACCTCGCTAAAGTGGCAGCAATCCAGGATTGGGATAGACCTAAGAATGCGGCAGATGTTCGAAGTTTCCTTGGGTTGGCGGGATATTATCGTCGTTTTATCAAGGATTTCTCCAAGATAGCTGCGCCATTGACAGGATTGACAAAGAAGAATCAATTGTTCGCATGGAATGCAAAGTGTGAGCAATCGTTTGGAATCCTAAAAGAGAGACCCACGAGTTCTCCTGTGTTAACCATTCCGAGTGGCAATGAAGAGATGGTAGTATACACTGATACATTCGATACCAGCTTGGAGAAGTGCTGATGCAGAAGGATAAAGTTGTGGCCTACGCGAGTCAATAGCTGAAGCCGCATGAAAGGAATTATCCAACTCATCATTTGGAGTTAGCAGTGATTGTGTTTACTCTGAAGATGTGGATACATTACCTGTTGGGAGTTTGATTCGAGTTGTTTACGGATCACAAGTCGTTGAAGTATCTTTTCTGCCAAAAAGATTTGAATCTTCGGCAACAACGGTGGTTAGAGTTTTTGGCATCGTATGATTTTGGTATTGCCTACACTCCTGGTAAAGGTAACACAGTGGCGGATGCGTTGAGTCGAAGACATGCAAGTTTGGGAGCGATGTTTTCGGAATGGAAGAGCCTTGCGTACTTCACAGGATTTGATTTCAAGCCACGCTGTGAGTTGGAACTTGAAATGTTGGCAAGTTTATCGATAAGACCTACTCTCATCGAAAGGATTGGCGAGAGCCAAAAGCATGATGTGAAGCTTGTCGAGATTATCCAGAAGTTGGAACCAAAGGATAAAGAATTCGAGGTCGATCAAGAAGGTTGGCTTCGAAAGAGAGAACAACTGGTTGTTCCTGAAATCGACAGATTGAGAGATGAGGTTCTGAGGGAATGCCATCACTCGAAGTTGACGATTCATCCTGGTGGTAATAAGATGTATCAAGACATGAAATGATCTTACTACTGGGAAGGCATGAAGAGGGATATTGGAGAGTTCATTTCCAAGTGTATGAGCTGTCATTTGGTGAAAGGTGAATAGAAGAAGCCGAGTGGATTGCTTTAGCCATTGGAAGTTCTTACGTGGAAGTGGGAGCAGATATCAATGGATTTTATCGATGGACTACTTAGAACCAAGGCATGAAACGAAGTAATTTGGGTCACCGTGGATCGTTTGACCAAAAGTGCGAGGTTCATTCTTGTTAAATCAACTAGGACAACATCCAAGTTGTAACGATCCAAAAATTTTAACATTGGAATTTTTATTACTTAATTTGAATTTAAATTTGAATTTGACATAAATATATATAGTTAAGAATATTTAATAATTTTGATAAGTTAGTTGATAGATTTTATTTGAAATATAAATGAGAATGATTATTAATAAGTTTGGATTTATTGATACTATTTGTCGTTCGATTGGATTTGACAAACCATAACATGAATTAGTAGCATTAGAGTTAAGTGTTGCCCTTAGTTTTCATAGCATTTAAGGGAAAATGCTACCAAAAGTTCACCTTCTCTCCTTAAGACAAGTGTCCTTACACTTGTATTTTTGCATGCCTCCTTCCATGCATGCCTTCCACTTGCCCCCATAGGTGTCATTACCTCCTTAACTCTCCATTCCTACATAAGAAGGCCTTTTCTCCATTTTCTTACCATTCCATTTCATTTCCTACTTTCCACCTTCTTAAAGCTTATGGCCATGGTTTCCATGGCATAAGTCTTCCTATTTTCCATCACCACCTTGCCAAAGTTCGTCTTCATCCTCCTTCTCCTCCTCTTATAATATAAAGAGAGAGAGAGAGATTAGTGTATATTATATTATATATATTTTAGTGAAGAAGACGTTGTGTCGAAATACTGTCCGATGATTCGCTTAGCTAGGCTCGTCTACCGTGAAAATTTGGAAGCTGTTAGGTGAGAACTCTTTAACCACAGTTAATATATTTAATTAGTAGTTAGAATAATTTAAATATAGTGATGGATTATTAGTGGTTAATGATGGTTGATGTTTGTTATGATGGATGCGTAGTTTAGAACACGCACTATTAAGCGTTAGTGTTATAACGCTTGTGCACAATTATGATTATTTAATCATGTTAATGATGGTTGCTGTGGATGTTTACAATGGTTATTGATGTTGTTTTGCACATGCTATGACACAACATTTATGTTATCACATTGGAGATCGACAAATCTCCTTCGTAATTAGAAACAATATTATTATTGAAATTGAAGGTTAATAATTGGGAAAGACCATATGTATGAATTCATATATGTGGATACAGTTCTTTAAAGGAATAAAGAAAAACCGGAACATTCTAGGACGACAAAGAGGATAGTGTCTAGGCTTAGGTTTGGAAAATATAGTTTCCTGCTCTCTCTGGCTATCCCTAACTGATCTGACGAATGGAATGGTTAATTTGAAATTATTTGAATTTAGAAATGAATTGGATTTTGATTAGTAAAAGAATAAAAGTTGAATTGAACCTAAAATAATTTGGAAAGTCAATGTAAATTACTTTAAATGGTTTTAAATGAATTACATGAGTATATAATGGCTTTTAAGGTATTTTGAAGTACTGAAGAATAATTTTTATTTCTGTCAAAACAGAGCTTTTCGCACAATGGCAATTTGCGTATTTTTGTTACAAACTTTAAACTCTTATAACTTTTGCAATCTAAATCGGATTTCCTGGAAACGAAAAACAATTGATATACATTAAAAGAACTTTTAAATGAGTGAAAGCGGATTTTAATTTCGAGTTATAAATTTCAAGTTATGTTTAAACTCATTTTCGGAAAAGGTCGCTGTAAGAGAAGTTATTGACTATAACCACAAACAACCATTTTTAATGTTTCTAAAAATATGGAAATAAAATAGTAAAATCATTATAAATTATGTAAAAATGTTTTGAATGTAAAGTTTAAGTTTTGACTAAGATAAACAATATTTTGATCAAAGTAATTAAGATAACGCTTTTGTAACGCTTTTGAAAAACACTATTGTAACGCTTTCTTTGGAAACAATCTATTTTGATGTTTTTAACCCGCAAACTATTTCCGAACTATAAGCAATCATTTTTAAATGATTCGTGGAATGTTTTCAAAGGTTCAAAAGTATTGGAAATATTTTATATGGAATTTAAATTGATTTATTTAATATTAAAACGGGTTTTCAGTTTTTGGATGTGGTTGGAGATACCGATGTTTGATATTAATTCAGTAGATGATGACTCTTACTATTTGAGGAATTTAAAAGGAAGTTCAACGTTATTCCGCTTATAGTGTGAGTTGGATACAGAGGTTATTATTGAGGACTATTTGATGAAATTTCTATCCAGATCTAATGTTAAAGAGTTGAATAAATCTTTTAATAAAGATACGAGTTTCCTAAGTTGATTGAGATAAGTTGGATAGAAATAATCTTCAGATATTTGATATGAAATTCTGTGGTGTATACGTATACTATTTGAGGAATTTTGAGGAAATTATTATTATATCGTTATTTCACTTAGTATTCGTTGATTATGAGAATTGATATCGAATATAAGTAGATTCAATTTCTGTGTAACTTATGTTCAATATCAATTGATTAGGGTTTTATCGTGAATCATATCTTCAATAATATCATTCTTGAAATCCAATGAGATTGAGTTATGGAAATTCATATCGTAATTTGGGGATTTTAACCATTGAGGAAATTAAAAATAAGGAATTGGGAAGGAAGTATAATCTTTTAGTTAAGATTACATAATTGAATGTTCGGAAACCAATTAAATTGGAAACTAGGGTTGAAATGTGGAGTAAGAGTTTTCAATGGAAACGGGTTTTTGATAACAAATTATCAAGTGGAAAATCAATTAAGGCTTTGAGGCTAAATTATCTTGATTTAAGGGATGTGTTTTTAAAGAGAAAGGTTAAATAAGGATTTTGTTATAATTTGAGAATGAAGAAGTTTAATTTGACAAAATTCAAGATGGAAGGAGATTGGTTGAAAGCCTGTGTGTTCCAAAATTGTGTTTTTAATTACACTTATTATTTGGAAAGACCGGGATCAAATATATGTTCGAAACCCATTCCAAGTAATAATACAGCGTTATGGAGCAATTCAAGACTTGGAAAGCGACGAATGAAGACTAGGATTCTTTGAACTGTTTGGATTGATTTCTGATGTCTCGGTTGGGTAGGTCACCCGATATGAGGTTATAAGTGGCATGAGGTTTGAATATATTTGGAGATTTTCGGATTGGTGTTTCTTTCGGACCTAGAACGGAATCATATGGATTGTGTGTCTGACATTGTAATTGACTGCGTAGCACTGATCTTTGTTAAATATATATCTGCTTGGTGGCGGAGAATTTATTCTCTTGCTTAACACCCTTCTCTAAGATGTATGAGCTTAGAGGTTATATATTGATAGAAATCAGTGATGCATTGTGAATGGACAATGTGGCAGACTTAAGTTATGTGATGAGCTATGGATGATCAAAGCATGGCTTATCTAAGCATAGCTTTGTGTTTGTCGTGACCTTGGCAAGCCTCACAACCCGGTAAATGGCTAAAACAGGAAAGATACAGTGAGGTTAAGGGTAGTGTAACAACCCAAAAAATCGGAACCATTTTAAAATTTTTATTTTGGCTAATTTAATGGATTTTGTATATTTAAAATGATTTATTTTAAGTAATAACGACTAAAAGTTTAATTTTATCGAAGTTAGAACGAATAAATTTATTTTAATTATAAAACAAGCCTGAAATGGCGCGGTAGTTTGAAAATTCGATTTCTAATTTCAATTGATTATACAAGATTCAATAAAAGTTAGAATTGAACGAAACAAAAAATATTTGAATATGATTAATAATATCTTTCTAACAAATGTAAGAAAATGAGATTTTAATTCGATTTCCTCCCTTCCCCTATTTCTCCAGCACCGTTCCCAAACAATATCCCCAATTCAAACCCCACCGTAGTGTCACCCATGAGCCCATCGCCCCGCCTTCGATCAGGCCGCCGCCCCCTCCTGCGCCACCGCTCAAACCCTTCCCCCCTCTCTCCCATTCCAGACCCGTGTAAATCCCCTCCCCCTTTCCAGTCCACCGACACAGCAAAACCCTAGAAAAAAAAATTGTAAGTATTTCTAATTGTAATTCCTAGATTAATAATGATTTTTAAAATATAAAGCCAGGATTTTTACTTATATGAAGTGATGATTTTTAAAAATATAAAGCTAGGATTTTTATTTATATAAAGTGATGATTTTTATATTTATAGAAACAATATAAAATTACGATTTATATATATGTATATATATATATATATTAGAAATAAAAATATGATTTTTATATATATATATATATTAGAAATAAAAATATGATTTTTATTATCTAGAGAGCGAAATAAAAATATGATTTTTTTATGAAGTTAGTGGAAAAAATATGATCTTTATACTGTAAACATCGTATTAAAAATGTGATTTTTATATGAATGGTATGAATATAAAAATATGATTTTTATTACATAAACATCATTATAAAAATATGATATATATATATATATATATATAGGTAGCGATATAAAAATATGATTTTTATATATATAGTAGCAATATAAAAATATAATTTTTAGCGATATAAATATATAATTTTTGGTGAGGTAAAAATGTGGTTTTTATATAGAGCGTTAAAATAAAAATGTGATTTTTAATATAAAAATCGTGTGAACCAAATTACGATGGAACTGACTAGAAGCGAACGGAATCCAAATCATCTACTAAAGAATGACGGAGAATAAACCCAAGGTGAGAACTTCTCACTCTAATTTTATTTTTTTATTTAAATATATATACTAGGATGCAGACGGTGCTTAGAACCACCCGACAACTTTGATTGAAACCATGGATATTTGGTTGTTTGTTTTGATTGATAAATTGGCTGAATTTGATTTGGAATGTAAATTGAATTGATTAGAATTTGGTTTGTATTTGGCGCGAGCCATTATTAGGCGAGGGATAAGGCTAAACCTTATTCCAGTTCAAGTATTGCTCTGTTATGCTGCCGAAATTTTCTAAAAATATGTTAGAACGATAAAAATATCATTTTTATTGTATAAATGAACTGTATAAAATATTCATATGTTGAATAAAATATTTCATTGTTAAAAATATAATTTTTAACGTGTATATAAATAAAATAAATATTCATTTACAAATCGTACGATTTGTTTATGTACACCCATTTAACTGATATTGATTGGGATGATAATTTTACACATCGCCCAACAGCACAAATAATATTCAATATTTGTTGGTTGAAACCCCACATGGGTATTGGGATGATATTTGACATACACTAATCCTAATTGTTTATTTGTACGTCAATCGATGGGTTGACAAACTATTGTAAGCGTTAATTATCTATATTTAACGCTTAAGCAGTTGTGTAATGTACTCCGGATGATGGTTGACTGTGTTTGATTATTGTTGTGTACATGTGTGTATGAAATCCATATAAATAAAATTATATGGTAATTGACTGTGTCTGATTCCAATTCGGAAAGAATGAATATTTTAAATTAACAAATATTTTAAAATGACAAGTAATGAATATTTTAAAATAATATTCAGTAGTGGATCAAAATATGATTTTGATGTCCGATTTGGGATGGACATGAAAATATTTAAATATATAAGCTGTATTGATTAGTTATGTGCTATTTTAACGCAAACGATATTTATATCGATTTTATTCAAATTTATAATGAATATCGAAAAGGAAATTATTTCAAAATCTGATATTTTGAAAATATCATCATTTATATATTATAATGATAAGGAGTATTCAATTTTGATTTAAAATGGAAAATGAAGTTAGAATCGTTTTTTTAAATGAATTTATAAAAGATTTATAAAATACGTTTTAAATGAAAATCGACGAAATATATATAATATATATGTATTATATATATTTAATAGCCTGAATAGAACGCGTCACGCCGCGACCGTTCGCGAATTTCGACTATTGACTTCGAATTGATATTACGGGAGATCCGACCGTCGGATTCTCCTAAAACCAGAACCGTTGGGTTCGCATCGGAAAGTGCTTTCCAAGAATATAAGAGATTTGAAATCTAAGAATATAAGAGATTTGAAATCTAAGAATATAAGAGATTTGAAATCTAATGGTTGAATTTGGAATTATGTCTCAATCATATTTGGAAAAGGTCGCTGTAAGTGCAGTTCAATGACCGTTTATGGAAATCGACTATACGGGCCTTGATAAAATTATTAATAATTTGTGTAAAATCATAATAAATGATTTGGAAAGAAGTTGGACGAAAAATTCCACGTTTGTAAAGATAAAAATATATTTTTATCAAAATGAACTAGTTTTGAACTAGAATTATAATCCAATATTTAAATAAATAAATTGGATTGAAATAGTTTTAAAATAACCAGAATTTCCAATATATGAATTGGAATGGATTTGAATCGAAATTATCTTCGGAATATTTCGATATTGCATTCCGTGATTATACAGATATTGTGGGGGAATTTGGAAGATATATATATCGTTATTCCTAATACGATATTTGTTGATTTCAGAATTTGTTATTGAATATAAGCCGATATAATTTCTATTCAAAGCTTTGTATCAAATTTTTAATTTGATTTTGGGTTTATTGTGAACGGTGTTCTTAAACTTAGTTGAGAAAAGAATAGATCTTTTAATTAAGACTTAGTGAAGTTTTCCAATTAATTAATATTTAACTGGAATTGAATAAAGGAATTGGATTTTGGGTTTGTCGTGAACGGTGTCTTAAATAACAATATTCTTAAACCTAGTTGAGAAAAGAATAAATCTTTTAATTAAGATTTAGTGAAGTTTTTCAATTAATTAATATTTAACTGGAATTGAATAAAGGAATTGGATTTTGGGTTTGTCGTGAATGGTGTCTTAAATAACACTGTTCTTAAAGACCGTGTGAAAAGAATAAATCTTTTAATTAAGGTTATTAGTGTTTCCAGTTAATTAACATTTAATTGGAATAAAATGGAATGTGAATTGAGTTTATTGTGAACTGTATTTTAACAACATTCGTTCTTTAACCCGATTTGCAGTGAAATGTGATTAGGAATATCTAAATCTTTTATTAAGATTTAATGGGATTTTCCAAAGGAAAGTTTTCCAATTTAATATATTAAATTGGAATTGAATGGAGTTCGATTGGTAATAATCGAAGTGAGCCTCTATGGAGGAAGACTGTTAATATATATGGAATTTAAAAAGCTTTGTCGTTATTCCATTTATATTATTGGTCGGATAAGGAAATTGATATCAATTGTATATTGATTTGTTTTTCCGTGAGGATTCCATTTTATGGAAGAGGATTTGGGTTTATTGTGAACCGTGTTTTGAATGACATTGGTTCTTTAACCCAGTTAAAAGACATGATTACATGTCTGACATTGATTCCTTTATACCGTGTTTGCTGATCTTTGCTAAATATATATCTATTTGGTGGTGGAGAATTTATTCTCTTACTTAACACCCTTCTCTAAGACGTACGAGCTTAGAGGTTATATATAGGCAGAAATCAATGGTACGGTGTAGATTGTCAATGCGGCATGTTTGATTTCCCAAAGTTATATAATCATTAATATTGATTTTTGGGAAGATTAAAACCAAATGGAGCTTTAATGAATCTTTAATTAGATTGAAAGATGAATATGATAATTTAAATTATCAAATTTGGGAAATGATCGAGAATGAAGTATCACCAGTTTTGCTCCAAGAAATAGTTAAATTTTAATTAGATTTGAATGTGAAATGGTAATTAATTTACCAATAACACCGTGGTGTTAAATATGGAGTATTACCAGTTTTACTCCATAGGATGAATAGGTTGGGATTAGGAAATTAAACAAATGATTACATTGGTAAGGTTCACTAATCCCGACTAGTTGATAAACCTTAATTTGGTTTAAAATTGATACCCAAAGGAAGATTAAAGAATAAATTTAAAATAATTTATCTTTGATAAAATTAATGGGAAACTTTTCCAAAGTATAAAAATATTTGAATAAAGGAATATTCTGGATTGGAAGGAGGCGTATGTTGTGTTTTTATAGCACTTATTTATTATATACGCGAGTTATTCGGAAAGGCTGAGTTTATACCCATTCTGAATAACTGATTCGACGATAAGTCGACGATGAAAACGGTGGTTGAAGACCGGAGGTCTTCACATCGTTTGGATGATTACTGATGTCTTGATTGGGCTGTACACCCAAGACGAGGTAATAAGTGGTGATCGTCCAGACGTACTTGGAGATCGATCGGATATGCGAGGACCTATCTCTTGTATTGGACATATGGGACGAGGAATAAGGTGCCTCCGGTTTCGTTCAGACCCGGAACGAACTAGTAAATGTGACATTTGATTTTATTCTGTGTTGATTGATCTCTATTAAATATATATCTGTTTGGCGACAGAGAATTTATTCTCTTGCTTAACACCCTTTTTTGAGACGTACGAGCTCAGAGGTTATATACCGATAGACATCAGTCGCATGGTGTGAATTGTCAGTGTGGCATGCTAAGATGCAAATGATCAAGGATTCTGTTGAAAAGCAGAGTCTTGTGGTTGATGATCAAAGCACGTCTTTAATATAGCATAACTTTGTGCATAGCGTTAATTCGCGAGCCTCACACCTCGCTATGAGTCAAAAACAGGATAAGGGAACCCAAGGAGGACATGACGTTTCTTTCTAGTTATGGGTGGTGTCATAGTATTGAGCCCAGACATTTATATATTTTTCCTATGTGGTTGTTGGAATGCGAGGCGCCTCGGATATATCGGTTACTATAGAGCCAATGGATAGGTCCGATAGGACCGGGAAACGTGTGTTAGAAATTGCCAATCCACTAACGTAAGTGTGGATCGGCCTTGGAGGATCCAGGGGTTGCCCAGAGTGTGTAGTTCCGAGGCATTTGCTAGAGTGTCTCGATGCGGTTAGGAGTACATACCTTGCCTAGACTCATGACAGAATTCCAATTTCCAATACATGAGATTTCAGGTTTGACTGTAGAGCCTAGTATGTCGACATGATATATGGTATCCATGCCGTTTATAATTGATACATTTATATTTGAAATTGTTTTACACACTACGCACTTATAATAGTATCAAATGATTTATTTTAAACGTACCAAGCATGTTTGGTTATTATAAGGGAAAACCCTATCCTCCGGCTTGCATTGCATTGTGTGATGGGACCTAGGTCTTATAATAGCTTTATTTTTTCAAAAAGCATTGCGCTGTTTGTTTATGCACTGGTATTCTTGGAAGGAAACCCGTTCCGTGTTATACGGCGTGGTCCGTTCATTTACTCCATTTTAATGTAAAGTTTTAAATAATTGTTTTATTTCTCACACCAATCACCTGACTGACCTGGAGTTTATTGTTTTAACCTAAACTCTGGGTTCCCATATTTTCCACACAGGCAGCTAGTAGTTTTGATTTTGCAGATATTATATTCATAGGATCCTGGTTTACAGCTGGAGCTATATTCAGAATGCTCTGTGTCTGTGTATTTCTTACAGTTGTGTTATGTATTATTTTTCCGCTGCTATGTAATGTATTTTAATATCTGATATTTTACAATATGTAATATTTATTCATACTCTATTATTATCTTGTACTCTGATGGAAATTGTTGTAATAAGCAATGATATGTTCTTCTGTTTGTGTTCTGATTTGTCGTGTTCTCAACTCAATCCGGGCTTTCCTTTACGGGGAAGTTTGGGTCGTTTCAGGTAGTCATTTCCTTCTAGATATAATGTGTACTATGGTACGGAGCCCAAGTATTAACCTATGTGGATAACTTCTATTTATATGGATGGTGATGTTGTGAGCGCTCGGTTTAAAGGTTGGTAACGACCGGGAAGTGATATACTTAGGCGTGTTCTAAGTTACCAAGTTAAGGGGTAACCCGGCCTCGTGTTGGCAGAGAGCCCGATTTGGTTCTCGGGGCATCCCTCTAGAGGCGTACCCATCGCTTGGGTAAGGAAGTTCCTTTGTCTGGTCATTTGTTGGAAAAGCAATTTTCCACTACGAGCCCATACGATTTTAGTTTTATAGCCTGCTACTAGCAGGATTACTTCAGTATAATGGGATGGGGCATTATGCTGGCTATGATTAATACATTTATCTGCGAAATTGTTTTCACACTACGCACTAATAATAATATTAGAGGATTTTCACGTATTAAGCATTTTTAACTATCATAAGGAGAAACCTCGCCCATGTATGCGTTTGCATTGTGTGTGTGCCGCGAGACCTTATGGTAGTTTCATTTTTCAAAAGTCATTGTGAATTTCTATGCACGATAATTCATATGGAGTAAACCCATTCCGCGTTAGCGGCGTGGTCCGTTGAATTACCTAACTTTAAAATGAACCCTAAATAGCAATTGTTTTGAGTTCTCACATCAGTCCTTGGCATGAGGAAGCTTGATAGGGGGTTCTCGCTCTTGGTTTAGTGGCAAGCGGGAGACTCTTAACTCACGTCCCAAAAGGGGTTGGTTAGGCATGAGGTCACGACAGTCGAGAGGCTGACCGTAAAACAAGGTGTTGGGGTACCACTGGCCGTAAAACAATGTGTTGGGGTACCATTGTAATGACATGACGGAGTATTAACCGTTGTCCAATGGTTGAAAAAGACCGGGTCGTTACAACGTGGTATCAAAGCTTTGGTTTATACAAAGCAATGGGGTACAACATATTTGAACAAAAGTAAGGACTCATTAGGGTTATGATATCTCATTAGAGATAGGGCTGGGAATACCCTAAAATGAGATTTGGGAATATTACGCTTGAGAGAGTGTCTTTTATCATAAAATCAATGTGTTTTATATTAGAATGAAATTTATGAGTCGAAATTAACTTATGGAAATATTAGAAATTTTCCTTAACTCATAAATTGGTAGGCATTTATAATCTTATATGAGAATAAATAACTTAAGTGAGTAAAACCCTTTAAAGGAAATTAAGGGAATGTTAGATTGCACTAAAACTTAAATTCCTTTGTCTATTAGTGATTTTAAGGTTGGTAAATAAGAATAGGAATGACCCAGGTTATGTAAATTAAATCCCTTGATTATTAGATGTTAGAATACTTTGAATGGGGAATTCAAAGTATAAATGCTAAATGCGTACAAATATAACTTGTAAATGGATCAGTATGGGATTGGAAACAATTTGAATAAAATTGAAATAGAATGAGTGTTCTCGAAATATAATTCTACCTCTTTGCTTATCACTATGTTTTGCTTGACTCATCATCATCTTTTGATAATCACTATCTTCTTGTTTGTCATACTTGGATATTGTCCAAATCTATTTCTGAATTCTTCTTTTGCCTTGTCTTGATGAAACCATGGACAAATGGATTACTGAAGTAGTTTTGGATTAGAGACAAGTATTTCGAATTATATCTTAGTTTGAACTTGAATTTGTATTAAGTGCAAAAGGAATTCCAAAATATTATTTTTGCAAGATAATTGGATGTTTTAAGAGAAAAGGATTATTTATTTGAGAATTTGGATTCAAAATAATTTTGAGAAATATGAGGCATGAACCCTTGGCCTTATAGTTTGACTTAAATTGTTAGATAAACCTTGGGTTCGATAATTTTAACAGTGAGTTAGAAAGATAATTTCTAAACTTTAAAAATTTCTTAGGGTCGTAGACGTCTAAGTACTAGACAATATCTATTCCAGTTTCTCCTTTGTGGTAGTGGTAGCAGCTCTGGGTCTAACTTAGAAAATTCGACTATGAACATAAATAGTGACGACCCTAGTAATCATGAGATTATAGAAATTTCTTCAGACTCTACCTTTAATGAGAATCAGATAGAGTATCTTGAGAATGATATGGGCCTTGGTTTTGACCATTACATTTCCAATATGTTAAGAGAGAAATGGGAATTTAAAATTGGTAAAGGAGTTTAAATTTCTAGTCTTACTTTTCGAAGACGAAAAGCTTTAAGAGGGTTGAATGTAACGATCCAGAATTTTTAACATTGGAATTTTTATTACTTAATTTGAATTTAAATTTGAATTTAACATAAATATATATGGTTAAGAAAATTTAATAATTTTGATAAGTTAGATGATAGATTTTATTTGAATTATAAATGAGAATGATTATTAATAAGTTTGGACATATTGATACTATTTGTCGTTCGATCGGATTTGGCAAACCATAACATTAATTACTAGCGTTAGAATTAAGTGTTGCCCTTAGTTTTCATAGCATTTAAGGGAAAATGCAACCAAAAGTTCACCTTCTCTCCTTAAGACAAGTGTCCTTACACTTGTATTTTTGCATGCCTCCTTCCATGCATGCCTTCCACTTGCCCCCTTAGGTGTCATTACCTCCTTAACTCTCCATTCCTATATAAGGAGGTCTTTTCTCCATTTTCTTACCATTCCATTCCATTTCCTCCTTTCCACCTTCTTCTTAAAGCTTATGGCCACGGTTTCCATGGCATAAGTCTTCTTCCTCTTTTCCATCACCACCTTGCCAAATTCATCTTCATCCTCCTTCTCCTCCTCTTATAATATAAAGAGAGAGAGATTAGTGTATATTATATTATATATATTTTGGTGAAGAAGACGTTGTGCCGAAATACTGTCCGACGGTTCGCTTTGCTAGGATCGCCTACCATGATGATTTGGAAAGCTGTTAGGTGAGAACTCTTTAACTACAGTTAATATATTTAATTAGCAGTTAGAATAAATTAAATATATTGATGGATTATTAGTGTTAATGATGGATGATGTTTTTATGACGGATGATGGATGCGTAGTTTAGGACACACACTATTAAGCGTTAGTGTTATAACGCTTGTGCATAATTACGTTTATTTAATCACGTTAATGATGGTTGCTGTGGATGTTTATAATGGTTGTTGATGTTGTTTTGCACACACTATGACACAACAATTATGGAATCACATTGGTGATCGACAAATCTCCTTCATAATTAGAAACAATATTATTATTGAAATTGAAAGTTAATAATTGGGAAAGACCATATGTATGAATTCATATATGTGGATACAGTTCTTTAAATGAATAAAGAAAAACCGGAACATTCTAGGACGACAGAGAGGATAGTGTCTAGGCTTGGGTTTGGAAAATATAGTTTCTTGCTCTCTCTGGCTATCCCTAACTGATCTGACGAATGGAATGGTTAATTTGAAATTATTTGAATTTAGAAATTAATTGGATTTTGATTAGTAAAAGAATAAAAGTTGAATTTTGTACCTAAAATGATTTGGAAAGTCAATGTAAATTACTTTAAATGGTGTTAAATGAATTACATGAGTATATAGTGGTTTTTAAGGTATTTTGAAGTACTGAAGAATAATTTTTATTTTGGTCAAAACAGAGCTTGTCGTACAATGGCAATTTGCATATTTTTGTTACAAACTTTAAACTCTTATAACTTTTGCAATATAAATTGGATTTACAGGAAACGGAAAATAAGTGATTTATATTAAAAAGAGCTTTTAAATGTGAAAGCGGGTTTTAATTTCGGGTTATAATTTTCAAGTTATGTTTAAACCCATTTCGGGAAAAGGTCATTGTAAGAGAAGTTATCGACCAGAACCGCAAACAGCCATTTTTTAATATTTCTAAAAATATGGAGAAAATGGTAAAATCATTATAAATTATGTAGTAATGTTTTGAATTGTAAATTATAAGTTTTGACTAAGATAAACAATATTTTGATCAAAGTAATTAAGATTACTGTTTTGTAACTCTTTTGAAAACATTATTGTAACGCTTTCTTCGGAAATAATCTATTTTGAAGTTTTTAACCCACGAACTATTTCCGAACTATAAGTAATCATTTCTAAATGATTTGTGGAATGTTTTCCAAGTTTCAAAAGTATTGGAATTATTTTATATTGAATTTAAATTGATTTATTTAATATTAAAACGAGTTTTCAGTTTTTGGATGTAGTTAGAGATAAATCTTCCGATGTTTGATATTAATTCAATAGATGACGACTCTTACTATTTGAGGAATTTAAAAGGGAGTTCACCTTTATTCCGCTTATAGTGTGAGTTTGATACAGATATTAATATTGAGGATAAGTTGATGAAATTTCTATCTAGATCTAATGTCAAAGAGTTGAATAAATCTATTTGAGGATAAGTTGGATAGAAATAATCTTCAGATATTTGATATGAAATTCTGTGGTGTAAACTTATACTATTTGAGGAATTTGGAAGATATTATTATTATATCGTTATTCCACTTATAGTATTCATTGACTATGAGAATTGATATTGAATATAAGCAGATACAATTTCTGTGTAGCTTATGTTCAATATCGATTGATTAGGGTTTTATCGTGAATCATATCTTTAATAATATCATTTTTAAAACCCAACGAGATTGAGTTATGGAAATTCATATCGTAATTTGGGGATTTAACCAAATCTTTGATTTGAGGAAATTAAAAATAAGGAATTGGGAAGGAAGAATAATCTTTTAGTTAAGATTACAGAATTGAATGTTCAGAAACCAATTTAATTGGAAACTAAGGTTGGAATGTGGAGTAAGGGTTTTCAAAGGAAACAGGTTTTTGATAACGAATTATCAAATGGAAAATTAATTAAGGCTTTGAGGCTAAATTATCTTTGATTTAAGGGATGTGTTTTTAACGAGAAAGGTTAAATATGGATTTTTTTATAATTTGAGAATGAAGAATTTTAATTTAACATAATTCAAGATGGAAGGAGATTGGTAGAAAGCCTGTGTGTTCCATAATTGTGTTTTTAATTGTGCTTATTAATTGGAAAGACCGGGATCGAATATATGTCCGAAAACCATTCCAAGTAATAATACGACGTTATGGAGTAATTCAAGACTTGGAAAGCGACGAATGAAGACCGGGATTCTTTGAACTGTTTGGATTGATTACTGATTTCTCGGTTGGGTAGGCCACCCAATACAAGGTTATAAGTGGCATGAGGTTTGAATATATTTAGAGATTTTTGGATTGGTTCTTCGTTCAGACCCAGAACGAAATTGTATGGATTGTGTGTCTGACATTGTAATTGACTGCGTATCACTGATCTCTGTTAAATATGTATCTACTTGGTGGTGGAGAATTTATTCTCTTGCTTAACACCCTCCTCTAAGACGTATGAGCTTAGAGGTTATATATCGATATAAATCAGTGATGCGTAGTGAATGGACAATGTGGCATACTTAGGTTATGTGATGAGCTATGGATAATCAATGCATGGCTTATTTAAGCGTAGCTTTCTGTATATCGTGACCTCGACAAGCCTCACTCCCCGGTAAATGGCAAAAACAGGAAGAAATGAAGCAGGGTTATGGGGTGTTGTATCCTTCTAGATCAAAGGTGTACTATGGTATGGAGCCCAGGTATTAACCTATGTGGATAACTTCTACTTTGTGGATGTTGATGTTGCGAGCACTCGGAAAGGTCAGTAACGACCGGGAGATGACATATTCAGGCGTACTCTAAGTTACCCAGTTAAGCGGTAACCCGACCTTGTGTTAGCATGAGTAGCATCAGTGTTGATCCTCGGACATCCCTCTAGAGGTGTTCAAAATTCGGTGCAGAAGGAAGTTCCTTCGCCTGGTCATTGTTGGAAACCCAATCTCCGTTACGAGTCCGTAAGATTTTAGTTGTATACCATGCGTCAGGATAGTATATTGTACCTATGCTGGCTAAGATTGATACATTTATTTTTGAAAAAAAAATTCACATTATATTATAGTATTGAAAGAGGATTTTCACGTATCAAGCATTTTTGACTATCATAAGGAGAAACCTCGCCCATGTGTGCGTTTGCATTGTGTGTGTGCCGCTAGACCTTATGGTAGTTTCATTTTTCAAAAGTCATTGCGAATTTCTATGCATGGGAATTCATATGGAGTAAACTTGTTCCGCGTTAGCGGGGTGGTCCATTGAATTACCCAACTTTAAAATGAATCCAAAATAACAGTTGTTTTGAGTTCTCACACAGTCCCACGACTAACTTGGAGTTTATTTTTCCTATACCTAAACTTCGGGTGCCCATAAACGGGCAGCCAGTAGCTTAGTTTGCAGGTTTAGCTTTCAGAGTTGGATTTAGGTTTGGAGCTACAGGTGGGTATATTTTTGATTTCCTTAGTCCACTGAAGAGTTTATTTCCACTGAGCTTATGTTGTACTCTGATGTTCCTGGTAACTCTGATGTTATATTATGGTAATGAAATGAAAAGTTCTGTTATTTTTTTGTGCACATATGTAAGTACCCATAACTATCCGTCTTTATGAACGGTTTAAGTTGGTTTAATTACCGGCGAAAACCAGTCAAAAAGGCGGGTCGTTACAGAAGTTTGATGGGCTTTATATTAAATGGATATTTCGATTCCATGGTATCCCGAAAAGCATAGCGAGTGATCGAGATCCATTGTTCATGAGTGGATTTTGGAAGAGTTTGCAAGAAGCATTGGGAACTAAGTTGCGTTTGAGTACGTCTTATCATCCCCAAACTGATTGTCAAACTGAGAGGGTTAAACGAGTTTTGGAAGACCACCTGAGGGCTTGTGTGTTGGACTTCGGAGGATCATGTGAAGAGCATCTACATCTAGTTGAGTCTGCATATAATAACAACTACCAGTCGAGCATTGGGATGGCACCATATGAGGCATTGTATGTTAGACCATGTAATTCTCCTATAGATAAGTTGATACTTGGGCCAAAAATGATTAGAGAGACATTGGATTGTATCGAGATCGTTCGGCAACGAATGAAGGCAACCCAATATCGTTAGAAGAGTTATGTAGATAAGCATCGAAAAGATTTGAAATTCGACGTTGGCAACATGGTTTTCGTGAAGATATTGTCGTTGAAGCATGTGGTAAAATTTGGAAGTAAAGGAAAGTTATCCCCTAGGTTTGTTGGATCTTTTCCGAAAGTCAAGCAGATTGGAAAGCTCACATACAGATTGGAGTTACCCGAAAAGATGTTGAGTGTGCACAATGTTTTCCATGTGTCATTTCTACGGAACTGTGTGCATGAGTCGAATGTGGTGATATCTCTGGAATAGTATGAAGACCTAGAAGTCGAGACCGTTGCTACGAAATCTCGTAAGCCGCTTCGCATTGGGGGGAATGGCACGAAACAACTTAGGAGGAAGACGATTAAGTTGGTCAAGGTATAATGGAGTGAGCATGATGACGATTGTACGTGGGAGACGGAAGAGAGTATCAAGACGACCCATCCAGAGCTCTTCATCGATATGACCCATTGATATCGTGTCACCTTGCATCATTGTAACTTGTACTATTATTGTTGTGGTTAGAATTCAGCTTGCTAGGATAAGGCTATGGATGCATGGCTTGATGGATGCTAGTTTGGATAATAGATTGGCTGCACATGGATGATTGGAATTCAGGATTGTTTTGGTTGCTTATGGTTATTGGAATTTTTGGGGCGAAATTCCTAAAGGGGGAGAATGTAACAGCCCGCATTTTACATATCGGAGGATTGTAAAATATTTCTAGTTAGTTCCCTAAGGGTTGGATCATTCTCATATTTTGGTATGTTGTTTATGGGAATGTGAGCATGTCTACAATTTTTACCAATTTTGTTTGTGACCATTTTGCCTTTGTTAGTCTTGTACATGGTACAACTTTTGAATGAGATCGAATCAGGTGCTGAGATCAATTTTATTGGAAAGGAAATGGTGTTGCCAATTCCTTAAAGTGGTCACATTAAAGATTTGGTTCAGCGATTTGGGAGGAATCATTATTTTAGTGTTCCACAATTTCAGTTCAGATATTGTAAGCCAATGATGGGCTGAATTGAGAAGGCCCATTAGTAGGCTGGTGGGAGGATATAAACAGGGGGTTAGAAGTATGGAGAATAGTCTACCCTCTTCATTCTCTCATTTGGTTGAGCTCTTTATCCCCATTGCTCAATCAAATATACCATTCGACTATTAAAATCTATATATAAGAAAGAGAATCGAAGATCTACGTCATTTGAAGCTAGATCTACATCAAATGAAGAGAGTTCGCATCAAATCAAGATGTTTGAAGGTTGTTCTTCGTTGTTCGAATTCGTGAATCATTGTTTTTAGGCTTGTTTGAAGATGTGGTGAATGATATTCACCTCTCACGCGGATTCAATCAAGTATATGGGTTGTACGATCATATTTTCATCGTTTTAAGTTGTTTTCACCAAGATTGACATCATGGTAAGTAGATTTTCATATGAATCACCATATAATCTAATCTAGCAACTTAAAACTAGTAATTTTCATGTATATTCATATGTTTATGCAAGCTAGATCCATCGTTTACGTTTATGCATTGATTTACAATGATTTGGTGAATTTTGTTTGATTATTGATGAAAATTGTCATTTTGATGTTGTTGATGATTTCATAAAGTGTTTATGGTCGAATTGGATGAGTTGTTTGAATCGATGTTGTCGTTTGGTGATGATTTGATCAAGATTGGAGCTATTTTGGTCAGGTCTAGAGTTGGGTCATTTTTCTTGGGTCAGATTGTGTGTCTTGTTCTCCAAGAAATAAACTCAGGTCGTGGATGGGAGTTTGAACCGATGGGATCGAGGTCGTGGGATCCAGACCATTCAAAGATGATGGAAAAGCAAAGCTGGCGTTTTGTTTCTAGGTCGTGGTGGCTTAGGTCGTTGAACGGACTAAGGGGATTGGATCGACCGAAGCAAGTTGGCTGGTAAGCATAGATACAATCGGGAGTCAGGTCGTTTTGATGAGTCGTGGAACTCAGAAGGCTTCAGGTCGTTAGCACGACCTAGAGTGTTGGGTCGTTTGGACGAAGCTAGCCAGTATGGTGTGAAGTCTTCGATTTCAGGCCGTGGATTGTTAGGTCATGGGACGACCTAAGATTTTTTGAAATTGGTGGAGTCAGGTCGTGAGAATGGTGTTTCTAGAACCGAGTTTTACCATTATCCCTTGACGGATGACAAGTGTTGAGCCGGTCATATGATTAATGGTGGTTTCAAAACAGGATTAGCGGTGATAGTCAGAGTCATGGATGTTGATTATTTTTCTTGTATCGTCTTATGTAGATTATTCGACGTCGAAGGAGATGTTTCTTAGGTGTTTGTCTGATATATTGGTCTAGGCCTCTAGGGCTTGTGATTGGGAGATTTCAATGTCAATCAGAATAGTTTACGCTTGATAATTGATTGCCATGAATGTATTGTTGTTTCTTCTTAGGGTTTGTAAAGGCTATCACCATCGGATGTGGGGAAAGACGGATGTGGGTTCATCTCTGATGATGTTGGTAGATTAGTTGACTAATTTGCCCATTCTCATATACTTTATTGATGATGTTAGATAGCTATTTTATCGCTTACTAGGACTGTAGTCTAACTCAAGGTTTTATGTTTTCCTCTTATTACCTTGGGATGTCCATCCTGTTGTGGATGGGCAGACTGAGTAGCAGGTAACATGTAGCAGATCTTGGTGGATGATGTTGCAGATTGGTGACGAGCTAGAGACTTACATACCAGTTTCTTATTACTATCTAGTATTTCTTTTTCCATTGTTTGTTGTTGCTCTAAGGATTGTAGTGAGGCTAATTTGTACAGACACTTATGTTGTGATTCAAGGATGTATGGATTTTCTGCTAGATATTAGGGAAGTTTTAAGTTTCTGTGCAATTATGTTTCACTACTATTACATGTTGTATAAGTTCTATTATATTTTATCCTTGCGCTATGAGTTATACGATAGGTTTTGCTTATGTTATCATACCCCGATGATCGTCCACAACTGCCTTGCAAGTTGTTCAGCGCGTTATTCCCTTGTTAAGTGCAGATATTATGGGCGGTCGTCACAAATATAGAGTATTAAAATCAATAGTTAGATAGGAATCAACTATATTTTTATCATAGGAATGCTACTACAACTATTCGGTCCGGTCCGTTTTAATACGGTTGGGTCAACTGCTCAAATCGTAACCGGACCATATCGTATCGAGTTGGTCCAGTTTGGAGAAACTACTTTAAAAAGAAGATTTAGTCCGGTTTCCCACCCCACTTTAACGATTCGATGCGGGCGGTTTCTGTGTGGCGATGCGATTTATGTCCATCCCTAATATAAAGTGAACTGGTTTGTCGAGAAAAGGCAGAGAAGTTATGGAGTCGGCTTGCATCCATACTTACACTACAACCAAATGACCCTATTACAACGGTGGAACACCATTGTAATATACATTTTACAACGGTGGGCTAACCATCGTGTATTAAGAAGTCGTAATAAACTAAAATCTTTTACAACTTTTTTGCACCGTTGCAACACCGTTGTAATATGTATATTTTACAACTTTTTTCCACTGTTGTAATAAACTTTATTACAACAGTTAAATTCCATTGTAATAATATTTACTACAACTATTATGCACTGTTGTGGTTGAAGTTGCATTTAAAAAAAATTAGATCTTTTGCAACTAAAATGAACAATACACTAAATGTAGCAATACTCCATAAGCAAATCAGATATTACAATTATTTGCAAACTAATTTATTAAAATACTCAAATTTTCAGTATTACAAACAATAAGTTTTAGAAAGTATTTCGCGCACTATTACATATTTAGCCATTAATGAAACTTTTTCTTTGACATCTTTAAACTTCAACATCCCTTTTTGTGCTCAATTCCGCAGTGCTTGCTCCATAGCCGCTGCTATATAAGTTACCGTACCCACAATCTCCACCTGTATATGTCAATGACAGTTTATGTGATTTTTGAAGTTAAAGAAAAAATAAATAAATCAAAGCACATCCAAACCAGTACCATTTCCGTCTTCTCTGATTTTGACAGTTCCGTCCACCGTTGTTCGAGTCAATGACAGTTCCATAGACCAACTGGAGCATGACTCTGTGGATGGAGAAATTGCAAGCATATTTGTGGCATGCAGACAAGAAGTTGCTTAAAGCAAGATGATATTTCTCTTAACAAATTCTATTTAAATTTATGAACCACCTAGTCGTACTCAAACCACTGATACATGTTAAGAGAAGATTAAATATAGATACATTACCTAATGGAATGATACCAACAGTCATGGGAAGAGTTAACAGTGCTTTACAACCATACTTGTCTGAAAGATTGCCCCCAAGAGGGGTAATTATCAGAGTTCCCAATCCTGCCATCTGTCATTATTTCATTGAGCAAGATATTTAAATTCATATAAACTTGGCAAATGATAACCATTTTTTCTGTTTATGCAACAACAAAAATGTTCGATGTACGGTTAGTTTTCCCTTCTTATTAAAAAAAATCATCAATCAAACTATTCGTACCAATTAACAAATGCAGTTTTTATGAGTTTCCTCGTTGAGTACAAATGCTAGTCCATAGCACACATTGCAGCGAAGCGCTTCTATCCGGAACTAAATGCATGATTTATCACGTATCCTCTGCTGTACTATTTTATATATTTTACAAAAGTGTGCTCCAAATGATATCATATAACCATACCAACTTTCTTCGGGCTAATGTATACTTTACCTACTTGTTTTTTTCAATAACTCGAAATGAATTATGTTCGGTATCATACAGTTATATTTAATGGAATTGAATCTTATACTAGGGTAGACAGTAACAGAGGTTCAGTTGATGTAACTATGAGAAAAGTAGCTCTATGGTGTACTTCCCGTAGTAATTTCTAAATCCAATTGTTTTATATGTGACTACTAATTATCCGAACTTGGAACTAGAATGAGCTTTACATATTCAGTAACCAAGCAAAAACTGAACCATTTACTTGATTAAAGAATGATGATGTTTCTTTAAAAAATGTGACTACTAATTAAAATTCCTGTTGTTGCTTTAGCCAATGCCACTCCTCTATATACATACATATATCATGGACGCAGAGTCCTAGGACATTGCCCCTGGGTAGCAAGCATATATTCGAAGTTTACAATATCAGATAAGAGTATCACCATCATATGATACACAACTGAGTTGTTTTAATAATTAAACTGGTTGAGAATGTAACATATATGATACATCAATTCATGCTGCTCTGTTTCGCTAATCATTAGGAATGCTATAAGATAAGCCAAAATAGAATATGCCAGAAAATGCATACAAAAAAATAATAATCAAGAATCATCTTTGTGCCAATGAAACCCAATACAATTCCAATCGACGACTGCAACAAAGAATACGTATTTTCATCAAAATCAAAATATGGAAAATGTAACAAAGGATCAAGTCAATATACTTCTAAAAAATAGCAAAAGAAAAAAATAGAAAGTTGAATGCATAAGGTTTGTGCGCCCCACTTTTCATTTCTTTCCAATGCATAAACTTTATTTATTTTGGTTACTAACCAGCTAAAAACGACCAAAACCAAAATAAGGAACATAAGATCCTAGTTAGAAATAGAAAGATGAATAAATCTCTCTATACCAATTCAGTGGTCTAAACATGGCCTTCAGACTAGCGAACAGGAATGGAATTCTTGGGATCCCAAAAGTGGAGCATCACGTCATCGCCAACAAGAATAAATCGCTCCTCATGCAAAAATTTCTTCTGCAAAACAAATTTAACATGTATCATCTTCTTTGGTTCATCTGAAAAACAAAAAAAAACAACTTTGCAATTTTACTTAAAAAAGAAAAAAGAAATATGAAAAATTAGGAGCATTCCAACGTTTTCAAGTAGGATCTTGACAGCTTGAAGGCATTAGGTGAATGGATGGAGCAACTTAGGTTGTAGAATTTACTCGAAAGAGAAGAATCCAAAGTGGGAAAATCAGTGGGCGAAGCAATGGTTGCAGGCAAGGTTGAAGCGAGGTCTGGTGGTTGGATGAGACTTAAAGTCATGCTTAGATCTGGTGGTTGGACGAGACATTAAAGTCACGCTTAGATCTGGTGGTGGACAGAAAATATGAGTGGCTAGAGATAGCCACGATGAGGAGGTCAAGGAGAAAGGACAAAGTGATAGTGTGAGGATGGTAGGAAAGAAGTGGAATACAATTATTGGAAAGCGAAGGGAAAGAAATGGACAGATGAAAACTAGATTTGGAGAGAAGAAGGGCGGAGGAAGAAATTGGGAATCGAGGTTGATTTAGGAAGAGAAAGGAGTGCTCATGTGAGATCGTTAGAGCCAAATTTTCACCCCTCCCGCTGGAATTTCATGTATTGCATGAATACGACCAACCGTTTTTTCTTAGAAGGTAGCATCAGTTTTTTATTCATTAAAACTTAAAACTAAAATCTCACCCAAACTTATAAAAAAAATGCTATGATAACCGAAAATTGGTAAGTTAGAAAATGTGGCATGTACTGGAACCTTCCGATGTTTTTCCACATCCGTGATTTGCGTTAATTTTTTACTGCGTATTTGCAGATCCGGTGATTTTCACCATCATTTTTGCAGTACAATCGAAAATTTAAATGGTACCGACAGTTTTCCACCGGGTTATAATTAAAATATCACCAAAACTTAGAGAATTAAAAATAATAATTTATAATTAATAAGTAAAATATTAAATATAAATATAGTATGAATTCCTTGAGAATTGATTTTTACCAAAATATTAAATATTACTGATTAATAATAGTTATTATTAATTATTACCTTTTTTTCAAAGTAATAATTGAATTCCAACTATTAAAATTTAATTATTATGTAAATGTTATTGATTATATACTATTAAATATTTAATAGTAATTTTTAAAAAGTAACTATTATTTATTAATCATCAATTAAGCGTTTTTTATCTTATCTAATACTAATTGGTATTAATTTGTAAATTTATTATTGAATATGAATTATTCTTAAATTTTAATATTACTAATTATTAAATATAAGTTATTAATATTTAATAGGTCTCTAATACAAGAAATAGAAAAAAGAGTTATTAAAAATAAGTTTAAACAACTTTCTAATTTAACTATTAATTATCAGAAATTAATTAGTATATATTAGTTATTACAAACAACAAAAAAGAAAAGTTGTGATATATATGCTTATTACAACAGTGATTTTTTCACAGTTGTAAAAAACATTTATTACAACAGTGCGTTTTGCACAGTTGTAAAAAAGCATTTATTACAACTGTGCTTTTCGCGCAGTTGTAAAACTAAAGTTGTAATATGGTGTTTTTGTTGCAGTGTTATTAGGCTTCCCATAACAGCCTAACGCGCATCAGAGTTTCCAATTGTTCTGACCTCTTCCCTGAGCCATTAGCTGGTTCGAAGAAAATGAATCGGTGGTGGTCGATGCACTTGACACTCATGATAACTACCAAATAGCCATTACAAATCATTTTCTCTTTCACCACATCCTTTATACCATTTCACATTCCTTTTTCCCTAACATATTCTCTTTACCTTTCACATTTCCATTTATGCCAAAAATGTCTAATTTAAAATTAGATTCCGACTAAGAAGACACACAAGACTAAATCGCGAAAAACATATTTATGTAGAAGAAAAAAAAGATGTACTCAGATTCACACACCATAATATAACAGTTTAATGTTGGTGGAAAACACATTAAATGATCATCATATCCCAACTATCATATCCAGGTACATCAATAATAATATCTCTTGATTACTAAAACTGGAAAACATAATAATAATAATAATAATAACAACAACAAACCATAGGATATCCTTCGCCAGGCTCCAGTTTCCACGACTTCATCACTCAAGCGTTTGCACTTACTAACATGTTTAATTGTTACGTTGAGGAAGGTCATGTTATGTGGAGGAAGGCCAAAACAATAAATTATAATGAAAATCACATAAGTTTAAGAAATGTCTATTTCCTATATTTGACAGTATGAATGTATCAAATTATGTCTATGCTAATTTAACACACAATTAAATACATCATACATATATTAATTTGTCGGACTACCCTATAGTCACTTAAAACCAACATGTTTATATAGGGGCGAATTTCTATTATCACTTAATACCCTATTAGGCGGACTACAATTTGACCACTTAAGGCCATCATCTAAATTTGTTTAAGGGGAGATTCACACTATCACTTAATACCCTATAGCAGACGCTAGCCGCTTAAGACCCGTCTTTTAAATCGTCAGCGGTATTAAATATACACTTAATGTAAATCGGGAGATAATAATCTGCCACTTAGTACCAGGTTTAGTAGACACTCATCACCATTTATGACCCACCTGGGAACTCATGCGTTACTATCTAGCTGTCATATTAGGTGGACTTTTAGTCACTTAATACTTCTCTTAGATAGGCGGTCCCATTAATTTTCTTAGGAACTCTTCTTTGCTCAACCCTAGGTATGCCCTCTCATAGTCCATGGATAACAAGCGGAGAACTTCCGGAGAACAACCTCCCTCGTTCGTTATCATATAATACCATATAATACCTCATGATTATTAGACAAAGGCGGACTCAGTGACCACTTAAGACCTAATAAGGGCAGGTCTCATGATTTGTTATAGATGCAAGGAATGAACATTAGGAACGGACCTAGTCCTAACCACTTAATACCCAAACAAGGTAGGTCGACCACTTGATACCTTCTCGAGGCAGGGCTACTTCACACACACACACACACACACACACACACACACAAAAGACATCCCACATTAAACCAACCGCTTGTAGATGCTGGATTTGTCGGGCGGTTCCCGGTAGGCTTCTACTACAAATAAGGGTTAACCTCCTATGTGTCATTAATACTAATTAATAGCCATTAATACTCACACACATGCAAATTTTCTGTGGGGACACTTATAATTCTAATTTCATATTTAACGCATTTAGTACGCTCTTAATACAAATTCAATAAGCATTTATAATACGTTATTTACGTTATAAACAATAGTAAATAAAACATAAATCAAATGCATGCAAAGAAATGTTCTAACCATTGAAATGTCAATCCTAACATTAGAATAAGGTTTACAGGTTTATTTCCTTAACATCATCAACATGGCATAAACATGTATATTCATATTCAATCAATAGCAGAGAAATAACAAACATATACATAGTAACTTATAACCAAGGTTTAAAAGAATTTTTTAGTAATAAAAGAAGGATAAGTTGCAATATACTAATTATATATATATATATATATATATATATATATGTAAAATCTCTATTTGGTGCTACTTCACTTTTATATCATTTTATATATACAAAAACTTAAGACTTTAGTGACTTGTATATAATATGTTCAAACTATCTATTTTAGAAATAAATGATTAAATGTATTAAATCTACAATACTCAAGTCTTATGCTTTATGCGCACACATATATGAATTTATAATTTACAAGAAAGTGCATCAAACCATTATCAGAAACTGTACAACAGCCAAAAGCCTATCATTTATTACATTAATAACCAAAATCCAGTATAATCAAATTGATTGACCATTTCTGAAAATTATAAAGGATTTGTTTATATTATGTTTTCATGAAAATCCAAACCCTTTTAGGAATAACAATCCAAATTCGCACTAACTGAATATAGAAAATAGAAAACTCATATACTTTCCACCACAACAACTTAAGGAGAAGGATGAAGATGTTGTATAGAATTGGTTTCTGGACTCGCAATACCATTTCCAAACTTCCTCCTAAACCAATATATACATATAAGAATTTGATTATACTCTTATACATACATACATACATACATACATATATACATACATACATACATACATACATACATACATACATACATACATACATACATACATACATATATTCTAATTCCAGATTTACAATAAGTAAAATATTTTAGAAAGGTGGATAAATAGGTTAAGGAAGAGGAAAAAACCTAGCCTGTCTAATTTCTGGAATTCAAAACAATGGTGGAGAAGTACAGTGGAGGCGCGCAGAGAAATGAAATGTAGTGTTTGGGGAAGAGTCAAGGGTTATTTTATAGTTGCTAGAGTGTGTGAACCGCAGGATTAGTTGTATATAAATTGGACGGTCTGTTGAAGCAAAATTATATAAAAACGTTCAACAAAATAGCCTTCAACCCACCCCTCAACCAGAAGAGCGGTGGACCTCCTCCATAGGAGAGTGGTCGACCGACCTTGTAACGACCCACATTCTACGCATCAAAGGATTGTAGAATATTTATTTCTTTCACATACGAAGTCGTATGGTCATGTAACTTTGGGAGACGACTACTGGGGTCATTTCCCATGTTCATGATTTTTGCCGATTTTAAATGACCATTTTGCCCCTAGCTGATCTTGTTTTGGCCATAAATTTTGAATGGAAAGGAGTTTTGACCTGAAACCACTTCCATTAGATCTGGGTGATGGTTTACCTTTCCGTAGAGTGGTCATATGTGAAAAATGGATTTGCCGTTTGGGAGATATGGCTGAAATAAGATTTGGAAGATGAAAAACTACTTAACCGGGCCAAGTGAGGTAATTAGTGAATGGGCCCATAACCCATTTCGGGATTAGGGTTATGGGGAGGCTGAAATGAGTTAGGTTTTCATTTCACTTTAGTTTTCTAGCCGCCTAAAACATTTCCCTAACCCTAACAATGACCTCCAACCTCTAGAATCCTCTCTAATCAAGTTCTAGTATAATCTACATCAAATCAAGGAAGATCTTCACCAAATCAGTATTAGAATTGGTGTATAGCCTTGGGAACAGCGCCAAACAGAGAATCATTTCAGATTTGCTATTTTATTTGTGGGAAAGGTGAGTGATTTGCATAGTTCGTCACTAATTATGGTTAATTAAGGGTAATTAGTGATAATTAGTGAAATTATACATGTTATGTAACGACCAGCAAATCCGTACTCTTTGAGTCAGCTAATAACACCACACGTCCAACCCAAATTGCACAGAAATACGAATCATTATTAGAAAGAAGTTAGAGGGTGAGAATAGATAAGATAGAAAATTAGAATAGAAGAAGAAGAACACAATCAGAGTAAACACGAATCTCACAGCGGAATGAACAAAATATATTAGATAACATAAACTTTGAAATACATATCGGTAACTTTATATACATACCATCATCAGAGCACAACAGTTATTCCTGGAACAGTTATAACCACCTATTTCCAGATACACAAACAGTACACAACGGAAATATGATAGTCTATAGCTGACAGGTGAAGCCTCCTGCTTCGAGCTCCTCTAAGTGAATCTGTAAAATCTTAACTACTGGACTACCCATACAAATTTGGGCACCCAAGAGTTTAGGGAAAACAAAACAAAATAAACTCTGGGTCAGTCATGGGAATGGTGTGAGTAAACTCCAACCATTGGTTTACTTTTAAAAATCCTTTCGAAATAAATGATAATCGTAAGACCGATCCAGACATAAACAAGGATGGTTTTTACCTTACGATAACCAAAATTTATTTTTGATATCAAATCCAGTGATATTATAATAATGTCTACATCAAATAAATAGAATCTAGCGGAACGCTTGCATCTCACGCTCCATATACAATATAAAATCGAAAACCGCAGGGCACTTATTGGAGATGGGATTTCCAACATGAGAAGGTATGGGACCACCTTCCGATAGCGTATCACTAGGGGTGAATACACTGGGTTCAACAAGAACGTCTTGCAACCCGGCCCACACATGACCAACCACTCATTTCGCTTGAGTGTATCGAATGTATATCACCAACGGTTGGGATCAGCAACCGTTTCCCGAAAGGGACAGCACCGACAGATTAAAGAAGTAAATGGAATTTCTCTAGATAGGTGATTATACATACTAATGGGAGTGACCCACATAGCCATGCTGCCTGCCTGATTTTTGTCAATTCCCGTTTTTGAGGCTTGAAGTTTGAATTAACAGAACAACCCTTGCATTTTTCTCCGTCTTCATAATCTTTTCAACATAAGTTGATTCGTAATGCTTATGCCAATGCGGAGTGGTTTTCAGATATTAAATCTGATCCCGGTCTCTCCATATCGACAACGGAGGTATAAAATAAATCAAAATATTTGATAGTCGGTGATTTAACTATCAAAGAACATCCATACAATCAACGTTCATATTTCCAATTGGAAATTCTACCGATCAAGCATCAAACAACACTGGGCCCCTTTAAATCAAATTCCTGATTATATTATTATTTCAAATTCCTGTTTGCCTATCTTTCGTATCCTTTTGAAGCTCGATTTCCCTTTCGATTCTTTGCAAAACATTTCCAACAAGTAATTTCTTTATTCGAGAAAATATCTCTTTTCCCCATTTAGAAAACATTTCTATATATATATATATATATATATATATACATATATATATATATATATATTAGCGAATCCTTATTTTCTATATTCAGAAAATATGCCGTATTAATATTGGAAAATATTTTCAAATTCTCTTTCTTAATTCCTCATTGACCAATTCATTTCATTTTCTATACGTAGAAAATATTCTCATTTTATTTGGAAAAACATTTCAAATTCTTTTAAATTAACGCAATGTTATAAATATCATTATTATAACTCAAAACATTAACCAATTATTAACTAACCAGAATGCTAACCAATCTTCACTAACGAACCTTAACCATTTCTCCATCAATCATGAAGTCAATCAAGTTGGGGTATAATTACCTCTCAGACTTTAATTGAACAACATTCTTAACTTCGAAATAGTCAAAACTCACAGCTTCATTGCTTACGCGACTTTTGGATTCAATCTAAGAACACACTTCTTTTACAGAAAAATAATGATTATAATGGTAGCGTTATAATCGTTGTTTCCAAATATTTGATTTATAAAACATTTCTTTCAACGACAACGTTACAATCGCTGTTTAGCTTTTATTATAATAGAAATATTAAAATTGCTGTTAAAACATTTGTGATAACAATAGCATTATAATCGCTGTTTAGATTTACAAAACGAATATCATGACAACAACGCTATAATCGCTGTTTTAAATAAAGTAACGTGTGCGACGCACACGCCTCCGTTGTTCATTTATAAACTCTGTTTATTTTAAACAATTCAAGTTCTCCTTTAAATGTATTTACAAGCTATACGTTCTTTAACTTCTGAAATTAACTCAATTTGATTTCTATAAATTCCTTTTTAGATATATTATTGCATACTATAGAATTAATTGAATATTGACTTCTAAATGTATTTAAATTAATTCATAGGTTCATGTTAAATAAAATTTAAATATTCTTCCGAGACATAAATCATTTTTAAAATTCGATATCGCTGAATTCCTATTTAAAATTCCATCAGATTTATCTCAATTAATTTTTATTTTCCAATCATTGGAATATAACCCATCGTTTCTTTCGAAACCAATTTTCCCACTCAAATCTCTTTTACCACTATTGCATTCAAATCCCACTTCAAATATCGGGTATCAACACCAATTACCACTTTGCTTATATAAATTCCACTTGAATTTATATTTTTCTTTATTTTATGATATATATGTTTTATTTAATTTATAAACATCGTTATAAACAACTTCTTGTTTTGATTCACTTATACAAGTTTCTATTTCCATTCCATTTGAAATCTAATTTCTATTTTGGAAATAATTTCCTTTTTAAAACTCAAATCTCTTTTCTACATCCTAAAATATTTTACAGTATTTAAATATCAAAATTTATCGAGTCAGTGTAATTCAACCACAACAAAATCAATCACGATCATATATCATAAATAAATAAAACAGTAAATAAAATGTTGAGGAATCCAGTTGGATCCCTCCAACCTGTTTCCCTGCATCCACAGATGTTAATCAACATTAATTAATAACAGAAATAATTATCGATCAACTATATAACCATATCAACCATTCAACCAATTTTATCAACCATTCATTCAAACAACCATCACACAGTATAAAATTACTAGAAATAAATTAAAACTCGTTTATATAAAAATATAAACGAGTCAGAGTTAGTGAGTTTACTCACCTCATTTTGCAGTTGACGGTTCTTCTTTTCTTTTGTTTAAAATCAAACGAGCGTTTGATTTATCCCAAATTCCAATAGCTATGTTATCAGTAATGTCAGTGCTATAACGTAGATATCATCGTTTGGATTCCAATGGGTTTGACTGCGTTAAATTCTGTTCAACAATGAGTAATATAATTTTTTTATAAGTTACAGCTAAATTAAATAGTTATTAATAAAATTATTAATTAATTATCATTCCTAATTACCGTTTTAAAATTCTTGAACCACGGTTTCCAACGTTGCTCATCATTATTCCGATCACCACAAACACCGCTCCTTGCTTTGCTCCGCTCTCTTTCCTTCACTGTTTTCAAACATAACTTCATTTGTTGTTCTTCGCAAAGCTTACCGCTATACCCATTTAGAAAAACAACCCAAATGATTAACTACTTGATTAAGCATTCCTTAATCCACATTTTTATGCCACGTTAAACACTGTAAATCACATTTCCTTCTTCAAAACATCAAACTTCCCAATGCCTTAATCACCACCAAAAGTACGGTCCTCCTCAGCATCCAACTTTCCTCTACCGTCCCTGAACCCAGTTCACAATCATACCCTCCTTCTCAAACATATTCGAACAACATACTTCTGATATACAGGCCACCCACCTCCATTCACTACTAACATCAAACCACAAAATCCCTGGGATAAGTCCACGCAACTCGTCCTCATGAAGCCTCTACATCACACATAACCACACCCTTAAACACCTAGCGCCTCCACAAGTTCGCTGTCACCATCCTCGAAGACCGCGACCCTCTTCTGTCCCTCCAGTCGTGCGCGCCTCTGACTAGACTCCTCCCTCTGACCACCCATAACCACCTCGATGCCCCACCGCTCGCTCACCATCCAAGAACCCATGGCGTTCGAGCTCAGTGAAACCAGCACGGGGATGGGGAGCTGTCTCATAGGTTTTTCATGGATTTGATTTTTGTAAATCTTAATGAAGACTTTGGTTTTAATTGATTTACACAGTTCGGTTTGCTCATGTTTTTATAAAGTTATATTTTCGCTTATGTGCAGTATTTAATGGGAGGGTATCGTGATTGGCACGGTTCTTATTTACTTGCCACGCACTGATTAGGGATTCTTAGGGTAGGCTGGGTAGTAGTAGGCATGTGGTTTTTAATTCCTTTGTCGGCAAGTTTTGGTATATATAGGCCGGTGCTGTACATTGTAGTGACAGTGTTAATGTTTAGATGTCTACAGTGTTGCACAGGGCAGGCAGTGTTACGCATGTGTTTTATTAAATACTTGCAGATAACACATTGGTGTGTAGGCATTGATATATAGATATCTAATGGGATAGGCTGGCCATTTCATTTGAAAATACATAGACTTGAGAAAACATATGATCACATAGCGATGAGAAAAGGATCGAAATCAAAAGACACTAACTCTACTCTGTTTGAGCTGACACCCATCATATACTGTATTTCAATGGTCATCGTACATTTTAACTGCAAGCATGTTGATCAAATCCTTTTTTTCTAGGATTTTCATTCACCGACTATGAAGATGATGGTATTATCTTTTGCCCTTTTTTGATAGACAGTCTTCATGTAATTTTAAGTTTTTATGCACCCTTATTAGTTGTAGTAGATTTTATCACATTTCGACCTCAACTCCAAGTATGGTTACTGCGTAAAGTTAATATTATGTTGGGTACATAAGGTTTTTGTTCATGTCCGAACCGCTACGGACATAAATAAGAGTACGGTCGTGTCCAGCGAGGTACCACGATCCCAAAAATATAATAATATCGGTAGTTTAACTTATATAATGAAACCCCAAAATATTGATATAGGGTGCAAAATACTCCAAATAAAAAGTTGCATATTTAATTAATTAAAAATTACAGTAAAATTCTAAAAATTAAATTATAACTACGTCTCAAAAGAACCTTGTCAAATTCAAGACCGATATTTAAATAACCGTTATGGCCTATATACGATTCCACAGCGACTTTTTGAAAATTTGATCTGGACGTAATTCACATTACACAAGACGAAACCTCGATTTTTCACTTCCATTAGAAAGATACTGTTTAATAAATTCACACGTTTCTTGTTTCACAGAAATCCGACTTATATTGGATTCTGTATATCCAAATGAAGTTCAAAACGTCAAATTACGAACTGCCGCACCAATACGATCTCATTTTAAATTATATTATAAATTATACGTTTAAATATCGTTTTATTAAATAATTTCATATTTATAATTCAAATAAAATATTTAAAACAAATTTAAATATTCAAAACTCAACGGTTGAAAATCAGGGTCTTTACATTCCTTCCCCCTTAAAATAATTTCATCCTCAAAATTGCTAAAGTAGGAAAAGATGCTGCATACCTTATTAACTAGGTCTAAAAATCATTTTTGTTCACTTCTTAACTTCAATTTAACTGGACCAATTTGTTTCAATTAAAATATTTATTTACTCTTACTAACGAAAATTTTCGAAAATTCTAAAAATTTTCTAACACGCTAAGTTCGGAAAAATTCCGGCACCATCTCCTCTGCACGACTCGATTGGTACAACCATAACTCACCCTTCTAGGCCTTCTCCAATCCCAAAGAAAATCAAAAAGCCAAGTGGCTAGCCCCATAGACTCATAAAACCATCAAACCCAAGTAATATTGTAAACATGTACCTTTTTGTCGGGCATAAATCTATCTCTTGCTCTTGCTTCCATTCAATATCTGCTTAACATACATATCCATTTCCAGTTGGTTTCAAATCAATCCAACTTCCAGTTTTAAACTCTCTAATCAACTTCTGGTTAGTTCACTTCCATTTTATTAATTCAAATCTGATCTCCATTTAAGTCAATCCACTTATTATACTTGAGTTCAATTTCATCCCTGCTTAATTCCAAACAACAGCATCCAATATATATTTAACTCCTTATACATAAGTCGAATTCACTTTAATAATTCGAATCTCAACATTTCTCTTTATTTAATTTTATTCGTAATTATTTCCGATCCAATCCAATTTTTTTTAACTTAAGTTAAATTTCAATTCATTTTATTCTCTTTTACCATTTCAATTTATTTAACTTACACAAGTTAAACTTCAATTTCAGGATTCAAATTCCCGGGTTTTATCTCAAATTTGTTTGAAATCATATATATATATATATATATATATATCAACACAATTCAAAACATTTGAATTTCTAAAACAACTTGTCCTTTTCAAACAAATTTTTTCATTCCCAAATTACTATGGTAGCAATCCGTCACTCAGAAACTTGAAAATGAATATTGATAAAGTCGCGACCCATTATCAGAATTAGTTTCTCACCACTAAAGTGATTTCAGTGCTTAATCCCTTTTTAAAATCCATTTAAAATCATTTTAATTCAAAAATTCTTTAAAACAATGTTATATTACCTTTAAAAATACTTCAGAAAACATTTCTAAACATTTGGGATTTTAAATTCAAAATTCTGGTCTGAATTCAATTTTAATACAGCTAATTTGTGTATTCCATTCATACACAAATTCAATTTGGTTTCATATAACCATTTCGATATTATAATCTCATTTGATGATAATCAACAAACTAAATTAATAATTCTTAGAAATTACTCCTTTTATATCAAAAATAATTTTTGGGCAGAATTATTTCTTTTACCCATTTTAAAACAATATTGTCTCGAATTGCTTTGTTCGAGAGTTTAAAAACACCTATCAATAGAGTTGTACATCATGTATCGACCAGAATTCATAAATCACTCAACAAACCAATCAACACAATATAAAACATTTTCATATCAAATCTACAAATACGCGCTCATATATATACACTCAAATCAAACTCAATCTTGGGTATTACTAACCCCATCTCTATTGAGTCATGCCACAGAGCCAAACCTTCAGCTCTGATACCAACTGTAACGGCCCGCAAATCTGTACTCTTTGAGTCGACTAATGTAACAACCCAGAATTAGGGGCCAATTTAAAATTTTCACTTTAGAGATTTTAAGGGTGTTTAAATATTTGAAATAAATTATTTCAAATAAAAATGAATAGAAATTTATTTTGTGCAAAGCTAATACAAATATATTCGATTTAATTATAAAAGGAATTAAAAATAGCACGGTAGTTCGAAAAGTCAAAGCTGAACTTTGACTGATTGTACAGGATGCAGGATAAATCGGATTTTGATGAAACCAAAAATATTAGAATCTATTTAAAAATCTCTTTCCAACGACTCCGAAAAATCGAAATTTCATAACGGGAATTAAAAGTTATCTCCGGTTGAAATTTCAGAATGGTCGCTGTAGAATTTCTGTATATATTTTAATATTTAAAATAACTATTTTTCAAATGACTTCTGTTTTCGACGAAACCACTTTTGTTGGATTCAGAATGTCAAATTATTGATAAGCTTAATTTTTCATAATTTTTAAAATTAATTTGTGACCGTGGCAAAAAGATTTCAGTTTGGTCAATTTCAGTCAATTTTAATCGACTTGAAAAAGGCCATTTTTTCAAATAGTCACAGAATTCGATGAAATTAATTTTGTTAGGACCGTATCGTCATCACGAAGCCAAAAATATTTTTTTTTGGATATTTCTGAGATCATATGTATCCCCGAAAAATTAGAAAGTACGTTTGAATTTAAAATAAATGATTTATATTTTTAAAGAGAAACGGGGGCCAAGATGATCATTTTGGCCTGCGGGACATAGTCAGATGGGTCCGGAATATGGGTAAATAGGTAGGAATGACTGTCGTTGGGCTGAAAAAGAAGAAAGTTGCAAAATGGGCTTTATTGGGCTAATTAATTAATTAAATAACCCTAATTTTATATTAATATAAATACCCGTACACTATTCCTCCTTCTTCCCGATCGTTCAAATCCATAGCCACCTACCCTTTCTAAACTTCTCTCTTCTTTTTCTCCAAATCCATGGAGAATTAACATATGCCCCTTTGGATTTTTTTGAAGCTCTCATCAATCTCTTCGATCTCTTATAAGTTGCAAGATCTAAAATAGCCTGTAGCTCCTTCCTCGAACCCCCGAAACCGCCGCCGTCGCACCCCCCTCAGCCCCACCACGGCCAACCGCACCCCACCCCCTTCCAGGCACCGACTCCCCTCTCCAAGCTCTCCAATCTCCAACAAACTTTTCTGAAAACCATCAACCATAGCTCTCGATTTCTGGATTTAAAGTTTTGAACAAATTGAAATAAAAAGGTATGAACATTTCTGATTTTGCGACACTTATTTCTGTTGCAACTGCAGTTGTAAACATTAAATTGTTAATTAAAAATTGATAATTAATTCATACGAACTCCAAATTGGAAATTTTCATATCCGTATGAATCGTGACAGCAAATACATCAACTTAGAACTGATTGGAACAATTTCTGGACCTTTTTAATTTTAGATCTAGATCTGAAATCGAGGTGAGTATTCTGATTTAAATAATTAATTTTAATCTAGTTAATTCGTTTGCTTATGTATCATGCTGTGTTTGCCATTGGTTCTGATCTGTGATGTTGCGATTGATTATGGACTAGTTTTGAGATGTTATATGGTTACCCCTTTAGTCATTGATTTATTTAGATCTGCAATTGTATATGCAATAGAAAGGCATGAAATTTATACCGTATATAAAATGACATCTTATATGTAATTATAGAACAAAAAAAAATGATGATGTGAGTAGATTCATTATTTTATTGAAAATTAAAGGTGAGAATTTGACGATGTGAATAGATTCAATATTTTATTGAAAATTAAAAGTGAGAATATGACGATGTGAATAGATTCAATATTTTATTGAAAATTAAAGGTGAGAATTTGACGATGTGAATAGATTCAAATTTACATTTTTATATGTAAATTAAGAAAAGAATTTACATGTAAAATATAAAGTTCATTTTTACATTGTAAAATAAAAAGGAGATATTTTTACATTGTAAATATAAAGATGATATTTTTACATTGTAAAGTAAAAGATGATATTTTTACATTGTAAAATAAAAAGGAGATAGTTTAACATTGTAAATATAAAGATGATATTTTTACATTGTAAAGTAAAAGATGATATTTTTACATTGTAAAGGAAAAGATGATATTTTTACATTGTAAATATAAAGATAATATTTTTACATTGTAAATATAAAGATGATATTTTTACATTATAAAATAAAAAGGAGATATTTTTACATTGTAAATATAAAGATGATATTTTTACATTGCAAAGTAAAAGATGATATTTTTACATTGTAAAGTAAACGATGAGATTTCTTTTTTGCAATGTAAATTAAAATTAGAATTTGCATTGTATTTAAATTTACATTTTTGTAAATAAAAGTAGAAATTTACATTGTAATGAAATTTACATTTTTGTAAATAAAAGTAGAAATTTGCATTGTATTTAAATTTACATTTCTGTAAATAAAAGTAGAAATTTGCGTTGTAATGAAATTTACATTTTTGTAAATAAAAGTAGAAATTTGCATTGTAATGAAATTTAAATTTTTGTAAATAAAAGTAGAAATTTGCATTGTATTTAAATTTACATTTTTGTAAATAAAAGTAGAAATTTGCATTGTAATGAAATTTACATTTTTGTAAATAAAAGTAGAAATTTGCATTGTAATGAAATTTACATTTTTACATGTAAATAAAAGTAGAAATTTGCATTGTAATGAAATTTACATTTTTACATGTAAATAAAAATAGAAATTTGCATTGTAATGAAATTTACATTTTTACATGTAAATAAAAGTAAAAATTTGCATTGTAATGAAATTTACATTTTTACATATAAATAAAAGTAGAAATTTGCATTGTAATGAAATTTACATTTTTACATGTAAATAAGAGTAGGAATTCGCAATGTAATTAAATTTACATTTTTATATGTAAATTTAGAATAGGATTTACACTGTAAACATAAGTTACATTTTTATTGTGTAATTAAGATGAGAACTTATATTGAAATTAAAAAGACATTTTAAATGTAGATTAAGAAAGAGGATTTACATTGCAAATGTAAATTGCATTTTTTATTATGAAATTAGAGAGAAGAATTTACACGGTAAATTAAATGTACACTTTTATTTGTAAACTAAGAATGAGAATTTGTATGGAAAATAAAATTTCATTTTTAATGTAATTAAAGGTAGGATTTTACCTTGAAAATTAAAGGACAAAATTTGACATGTAAAATAAAATTACATTTTTAATGTAATTAAAAGGGTAGTACTTTATAGTGAAAATAAAAAGGCAAATTAAAAGATAGAAGTTACACCATTAGGAAAATTACATTTTTAATGTAATTTAAAAAGAAAGGCTTACATTATATTGGAAATTACATTTTAATGTAATTAAGAAAAAGAATTGGACATTAGAATCGAAATTACATTTTTAATGTAATAAGTTAGAATTTTTCACTGTAATGTTAATTACGTTTATCATGTAATTAAAAAGAGAAATTTTACAATGAAATTGAAAGATAGGAATTTTACATTATAATGTTAATTATATTTTTAATGTAATTAAAGAGGAGATTTTACAGTGAAATTTAAGGATTAGGAAGGAAAAAATAAAATTTTACATTGGAATAGAATTTACCTTTTTAATAAAAGAATAAAAGGTAGGAGGAAATGTTGAATTATAATTTACATTTTTCATGTAAACAGAGGAATGGAAGAATGAAAAAAATGATGATGAAAGTAGATGTTGTAATAGAATTTACATTCTTATGTAAAATAAAAGTTAAAAGATTTATATATATATATATATATATATATATATATATATATATATATAAATATAATTAATATTTAACGAATCGAGCGCGGTAGTTCGCGTTTTGAAATCGTACATTTAAACGATTATACCAAAAGATCCGACCATCGGAATTTTCCAAAACTGAAACAGTTAGGACCGCCTTGGGAAGATCTATCCAACGATATAAACTACGTTAAGATCCAACGGTTAGATTTTGAGAAATGTGAAAATCAAAATTTGTTGAAAGCAGCGCCAGGGTCGCCATTGACCCAAAGCGTCGTTAAATAAAGATTTAACTATTTTAAATAATTGAAATAGGAATTAATCGTTATAAAATAATATGGACGATAAAGAAGGATTTTCATTACATATATACGAGGATTATTTGGAAAGTCCGAGTTACTCTCATTCCAAATAATCAAAACGATGTAAAGAATCGAAGTATGAAGACGGCGTATGAAGACCGTAAATCTTCCGTAGAGAGGACAATGATCGAGGCCCTGATTTGACTTGCTCCCAATTCAAGGGTCATGGTCATTGTCCAAACGAACATGTTGATTGCACGGATTTGGTTTTCACTCAGACCCAGAGCATAAGCTTACAAATGGAACGTTTGTCTGACATTGTACTCCTTTATATTGTATTTATTAATTTTCCGTCGAATGTATGAATGATTGGTGGCGGAGAATTTATTCTCCTGCTTAACACCCTTTTGTATATTTCGGCAAAGGATGGGTAGTGTGATATGGAGTGACAGTGTGGCATACTAAGATGCAATGATCAAGTTTTCTTGTTGAAAAGCAGAACCTTGTATTGACGATCAAAGCACAGCTTGAATAAGCATAGCTTTGTGTATTACGTAGCTTCACGAGCCTCCCAACCCGGTGGAGTCAAAAACGGGAGAAGGGAACGCAGGGAGAGCAACACGTTTCTTTCTAGTTAGAAGTAGTGTCAGTGTTTAAACTGGCTGATGTTTTACTTATGTGGATGATGGAATGAGGCGCCTTGGATGATAGGTCCTATAGGATCGGGAAACGTGTGTTCAGGAATAACTAATCAACAAAGCTGTATGTGTGGACCGACCCTGCAGGATCCAAGGGTTCACTGCGGGGGATCTTGAGACATTAGTTAGAGTGTCTCGAATCGTTAAGGAGCTCCTCCCTAGCCTTGACTCATGTTGGAAACCAAATTCCAAATACGACCCTATGAATTTGATTGTATTACTAGTGCAGAGGCATAGTAGTATGGGGTACTATGTTTCCTAGGATTGATACATTTATTTTGAAATGTTTATCGTAGTTAGCATGTTTGATCACTATAAGGTAAAACTTTATCCTCTGGTTTGCGTTGCATTGTGTGATGGGACTTGAGTCTTATGGTGATTCCATTTTTCCAAAAGCATTGTGTTGTTTTACGTTTTACTTATTTACATGTTCAATCACTTTAAATTATGCACGACAATCCATTGAAATAAAACCCGTTCCGCGTTAGCGGCATGGTCTTTGGATTTGCCTTATTACTAGTAGTTAAATTAGTTAAGAATTCTCACACCAGTCCCATGACTAGCATGTAGTTTGTTTTCACCTTTTTCAAACTCGGGTGCCCTCTTTTCCACACGGGCAACCAAGTAACAGGTTTGGCTTTCTTTGGAGTTGTTGTCTTTGAAGCCTTCTTGGTGTTGCTTATTTGGAGGTGCTTATGTTGGACCACGAAGACTATCTATCATTTATCTTTTGTTTGCATTTTATCTTTAGACTCTGAGACATCCAGACTTATTTTGTTTTCCAGTTGTCCTAATTTAGAGTCATTCCTGGATCGTACAGAACTAACTAAAAATGAGTACCGCTGCCGCTAGAGCCGCTAGTGTTAGAGCAATGGGGCAAAATGATATTGGAACGGAGGAGCCCACAGTTCAACAGCCACCACCACTACCACCGCAGCCCTTTGACTTGGTGAGGGTAGTGAATGATTTTAAGAATTTAGATAGAGTTCCGTTCACAGGTACGGAGACCATGATACAAGCTCAGGCATGGCTTAAGAATTGTGAAAAGATATTTAGAGCGTTAGAACTGGAAGATCAAAAGAAGAGATTTGTGCCTTCATGGATGCTCCAAGGCGAAGCACAGCTTTGGTGGGAAGAGGTCAATATAGGAGGTGATGAAGAAAATATGACTTGGGCCAAATTTAAAGAGCTGTTTAATGAAGAGTATACCGCAAGGAAAGAGGTGGAAAGGCTTCATGATGAGTTTTCCCTTCGCTATGAAGAGAAGGGCAAGAAGAGTTCACAACAAGATAGAGAAAGGGGCTTGGCCAACAATAATAAAGGGAAGCAACCCGAGAAGAAGACTGAGGGAAGTGGTTCTGGAACCACTAAGACTCATGATAAGACTAAGCTGCAATGCTATCACTTCCAGAAGTTTGGACACTGTAGCAAGGACTACAGAAATCCAAAGAAGGCCAGAAGAGAGGACACTAGAAAATGCTATAACTGCCATAAAAAGGGTCACATCAAACTTAATTGTCCACTATTGAGGAGTTCCCAAGTTACCCATGTGTACGAGGGAGCAAATGCACCACCTTCTTCCGCACCTACTTCTTCTGAAGGAGCAGGTAAGCCTGGTGTTTTAGGTGGTACTATATCTGCTAAAAACATTCTTTGTGTTGGTTCCTACTCTTCTATTTTCCTTTTTCCTTTTCGAGGACGAAAAGTTCTTAAGCGGGGGAGATTGTAACAACCCAGAATTTGGGGCTAATTTAAAATTTTCATTTTAGAAATTTTAAGGGTGTTTAAATATTTGAAATAAATTATTTCAAATAAAAATGAATAGACATTTATTTTGAGCAAAGCTAATACAAATATATTCGATTTAATTATAAAAGGAATTAAAAATAGCACGGTAGTTCGAAAAGTCAAAGCCAAAAAATCGAAATTTCATAGCGGGAATCAAAAGTTATGGCCAGTTGAAATTTCAGAATGGTCGCTGTAGAATTTCTGTATATATTTTAATATTAAAAATAGCCATTTTTCAAACGACCTCTGTTTTCGACGAAACCACTTTTGTTGGATTCAGAATGTCAAATTATTGATAAATTTAATTTTTCATAATTTTTAGAATTAATTTGTGACTGTGGCAAAAAGATTTTAGTTTGGTCAATTTCGGTCAATTTTAATCGACTTGAAAAGGCCATTTTTTCAAACAGTCACAAAATTCGATGAAATTAATTTTGTTAGGACCGTATCGTCATCATGAAGCCAAAAATTAATTCTTTGTGTTTGATGACATTCATATTCCGCTGCTATGATGTTGTTATTCTATGGTTTTCCTTTGTTGTATTATATCTGTGATCTGTATTGTTATATTTATGTTGTATTCCAAATGATTATTCCTTACTTTCATTCCGTGGAAGTTTGGGGTTATCACAACTAATAACACCACACGTCCAACCCAAATTGCATAGAAATACGAATCATTATTAGAAAGAAGTTAGAGGGTGAGAATAGATATGATAGAAAATTAGAATAGAAGAAGAAGAACACAATCGGAGTAAACATGAATCTCACAGCGGAACGAACAAAATATATTAGATAATATAAACTTTGAAATACAAATAACTTTTCAAAAGAATTTAACAAACAAGTAAAATGGTTACACCTAGGAGGAATAGAACTTATCATAAAGTGTGCATGTAGAAGAGGGATGAATGTTCACTGTACATTCTGGATATCAGATGATAGGATACTTCATGATGCAAAAGATGCCCTGTTAGGAGTAATAAGAGGGAATTTTGCATATCAAACAATAAAAATGAGAATATTTCCTAATTTTGCAATTTCACTATCTGATCAAAATATAGAACTAGGACTTACAATGTATCATAAAATTGAAAGACTTAAAATGCCTCCAGGAAGTAAAGTATGTAGTATTACAGCTTGTATGGTATATGCTTACTCAACTAAACATCATATCACTACAAAGAAATTCAAAGAAGAAAATATCAATATAGCCAAACCATTTTCTGATATCTGTGAGGTTATACCTCCCAAAGAACTAAAACATGAAGAATTAGACTTTCCACAAGAGTTAATCCTTCATAGGAAAAACAGATATAAAACCCAACCAATAGTAAAACCACGTAACAAAAATTCTTTTAGAATATGTTACGATGATGAAGCATCTACTTCTAATCAATTAAGAGATATAAATATATCTTCCCAAGAAAAAGGTTTAGAATTAATACCTCTAGATAAATTAAATCTAACAGAATCAAGCAAACAATTATATATACAAGGTTTTTTAGATAACAAAGAAGTAAATGTGCTCTTAGATACAGGAGCAGCATCATCTCATATTAATCCCTATCTAGTACAAACATACCCATATAAAAACTGAAAATAAAACTTAAAGTGGAATAAGGAGGAGGAGGGGGTTTTCTGCGACGGAGGGTGAAGGGTGGGAGGCAGAGCGGAAGGACGGAGGAGGATCGGTGGAAGGGGGGGCTGCTTCGCGCGACGGCACGATGGGGGGGGGGGGCTACTTCGCGCGACGGCGCGATGGTGGGGGGCTGCTTCACGCGACGACGCGATGGGGGGGGGGGGCTGCTTGCATCGCGCAGCGCCTGGGGGGGGGGGGGGTCTTCTCGAGGCGGCGGCGGTTTAAGGGGAGGGGCGGCGGCTCCTCCGCCTCTTTTCTCCTTTTTTTTTGTTTTGAATCCGAAATGAATCGAACGGGGGGGCCAGAAAGACAAAGGGAGGAGGGAGAGGAAATTTTTATTTTTAATTATTTAATTATTTAATTTCTAAAAAGGTACTTTTACATACGACCTCGAAACGAGGCCCACCGCCTGTCGTCCATAGCGTTTCACCCCCATTCCGAACACAATGGGATATGTATCGCAGGCTGATTCGATCGTTACAATCAGTTTCCGTTAAAATCAACATATAACTCTATATATTGAATCTGAACGCGCATTTCAATTTACCGGGGTCACATATTAACTTGAAAAATTCCAGAAAAATATTTTCTAGCTTCGTATTGACGATACGGTCCTAACAAAACTAGTTTCGTCGAATTCCGAGACCGTTTGAAAAATGGCCATTTTCCAGTCGATTAAAATCAACTGAAACTGGTCAAACGCGTTTTCCTTTGCCACGCTCACATATTGAATCGAAAAATTATGAAATTTGGAATCTAGCAATAATTTGACGTCACGGACCCAACAAAAGTGGTTTCGTCGAAATCCGAGGTCGTTTGCAAAATTTCCATTTTTAAGGGCCTGAATTCCATAGCGACTATTCAGAATTTTCAACTGGACATATCTTTTGATCCCCGCTATGAAATTTTGATTTTTCGGGTTCGTTGGAAAGATATTATCAATTAGATCCTAATGTTTTTGGTTTCACTAAAATCCGGATTGTTTTGCACCCGGTATGTTCAATTGAAGTTTGAGATCGAATTATCGAACTACCGCGCCATTTTCAATTCTATTTATAATCTATACTATACTATTAAAGCTGAGTAGAAAATAGTCTTCTCTCAGGCCTCCTCCAATTTGACAAATATAGTTGCGACACGTGGATTTTGGCACTCAACCGTCTTACTATACATATATCGTGATTATTTTTATTCGCTCTTTCTGCTTAACCCTAATTTTATATTGGGGCAATCTCAAATTGAAATGCGGCGCTCAAGGCAAACTCGACGATTGGTTTCTCCAAATCAGGCTACGGTGCCATCAAACTGCTAATTATAGGACTTGGGTTTCTTCAATTATTGTTCACCGCTGCTGTTTTCCCCAGATTTCAATCCCTTGCCCAGTTTCGTTCTGATTGAAACCGGTTGTGTTGCTTATCGCTTTTTGGTGGCGCTCAATCTCTGTTTGCCCAACTATTTACCATGTTGGAGGTAAAAACCCTAATTGTTATTGGGGCATCAATTCTGGTGCAGTCAGTTTCCTTTTTTAAAATGATTTAGCCCATAAAAAGTTGCATCTACACAAAAAGATATGACTGCAACTTTTTAATTATTCTTTGTCTCGGTTATATTTTTTCGCTTCCCTGTTTTCAATTATGAAATTCCTAGTTGTTCAGAATAGAGTTGACATTTTAACTTAAAATGAGCAACGACTTATCAAAACTATATGTATATCTTCAAAATTACATATGTGTACACATATTATAAGTTTCATGTTTTTTTACTGTAACACACATATTGCTTGGATGAGTGTAAGTGCCCAAATTTTTTAAGTCACATTTATTATTTTTATTTTAAATGTTAATATTTATGTTCGTCACATACTAATTTGTTACTTCATTTTAAAACAGACTCCTTGGTTGTTTCTTAAATTGGTATGCCCTAAATTTTTATTACATGTGTTTGTCTATTTTAATATTCCATGCTTAATACGTGCTTTACAGTGTAAACGATGATTTAGAAATTTAAATAATCTTAAAATTTTGTGAAGTGAATTCATATTTTTGTCGTTATTTGATTTTGTAAATTTGAGTTTTCAAAGAATATCAAATGTTTGCTTTTCCCCTGCACATTTCGGTATTACATCTACATTACATCTCATGATTAACTCATATTCAAAATGCATATTTATGTAAGAATATTATTTATTATTTATTTGCCTATTGATGTTGTACATTTATATTCCATATATTTGATAACGTGCTGCATGCAGCTACTTCCATCTTATTCCCTTCTTAGGTCAGAAAACAACTTGCAAGTCGAAGAGCCAAATTTCCAGTGGGCATTTTGAATTCTTATTATTCATATACCTTTCTATTACATACACCATTGTGCTATTTGTGTGAAAATAGCGCTTAAACTGTTATTGAGTAATCCATAGGTTATTTACTATGATGATACCGTCATATTACAAATTAATGAAACACATTGCATGGATATTTATTTTTGGTTGATTTGTTAAGTATTACAATATTTGGGCTGAATATTTGTATTTTAGGGGTTTAATTTGGGAGTTAGCTTATTGTTGTTTAAACCAATCTACTAGATTAATCAAATTTTCTCATGATTTTGGTCATTCTATGCTGCAAGGTGATTTGTGCTCCTTAATTTTTTTTTCCTTTTCCTTTAGTTGTTAATACTGTACGTAACCTCTTCATTTAAATTTTATCTCATTTATTTTTTCAATTACTATATTATTTTGTTCATTTTTATGTTTTGATTCCAGTTGGAGTAATTGCTGATCTGAAACTTGGTGTCTGACGTTGGTGTCATATAAAGATGCAAAACAAACCTTCATCAGATAAACAGTAAGCCTTCCATATATCTTATTTACATTCACATATGTAGGATAAAAATATTTCCTATGAGAATATTCTTATATGCCTATATTTCAAGAAGTGCTTTAATCCTGGGCTTTTTCTCTTCTTAGTCTTTCATAAGTATTGTTACCCTTGCTTTTTTATCTTTTAGTATTGTCCAATTATGCATTTTAATAATATACTTATTTGTATACATTCCAAGATTTTAACGTCTTTTGAATAAAATAAAACACTATATAATATAGGTAATATTTACGAAACATCTTATTTTACCCTTTACTATCTCATTATTAATAACGAGTATCAAATTTTGATGTTTTTTATTACTGGAAATCACATCCCTATTATATTTACACAATATAATGATACAATTTAAATAATCATGGACCGAATACCTGTGTAAGTTGCTATGTAGGAGATGGTAATTGCATGTTTGCGTCCCTTGCTTGATATATAATAAACATTGCTTCGATATAAATTATTATATTCTATTTTTCATCCAATATTAATTTTAAGTTGATGGAAAAGATGATTGATTGGCAGTTACAAATGAATAACATTTAAATCTTTATTACTTCTTAGTTGTGTATATATTTTTTTTAATTTCTAATCTTATTCTCTTTCAATCTTTTCTTATTGTAAATAAGATGTTTTTTTCAAACTAATACGGTCGCTGCTACGATTTTTGCATTGACTTGGTTAGGATGACCGTTTATTTGGCGAGTGGAATTAGTTTTTACTATGTTAATTGAACCACTAATATATGATCGTCACATTAATTTGCAATTAGTGTATCCAATATGAGAAAAAAGATCCTTTTTTATGTAGTTACCACAATTGATTTGATTTGATTTCCTCATTAGAAATTTAAATATGTGAGTTATAGTCTGGATGCATACTTATAGCGATTAAGCTTGAGTGTGTGTGTGTGTATGTACATGCATGCAACGATGCATTTGCGATATATACATGCACACACACACACACACATATACACACACACATGTGCAGTTATGTGTTTGTGATATGCACATGTATGTCATCACATTAAAGAACGAACCAAGTGCTTGATTATGATCAAATAATATACATAAACAACAAAATAAATTTGCCCGCGAAGTAATGGATAAATACAAGTTACGAGATCTCTAATGTTGACAATTGGATGCATTGAGTCAGAAGTTGACAAAGTATAGTCAATTATCAGCCTGTTATTTTTGCAAGACGATTGCATTCTTATTTTTACTCTCCAAACAAATTATTAAAATATGACAGTCTATTCCCTGAGGATACAAATATATAATACAACATATGAAGAGTTTGGTATATTGATTATGGAAAGGTGAAATCATGTGTTCTTTTATTTAAACTATGATGACTAACAAAGACATTTGCATACAAGCATATCAATCTTATTATCCAACATTTACCAATCAAACGAGTATTCATCCTGAATCCACCAATACATGAACTTGCATAAACAAACAGCTGGAACAGTTAAATCTGAGAACAAACAAATCATTCGTAGAAAAAAAAATCTTCCAATACAAAAGATGTGTTAAATAATCGATTTTTTCCTTGAAGTAAATATTAAATTTACAAAAGCACATCCTTCTCGAGAAATTTAAGAACATCCTCTTGGTTTTTCAGCTTAGCACCATCAATCGGCATTTTACCATCCGTATTTTACAGCATGCTGAATTGATATGAGTGACCATAAATATATGATTGTACGTAACACAATAAAATGTTAACTAAAAATTATGAGTAAACTTCCTTTATTGATACATCAAAAACTGTTTAATATCATTAGTGATTTTTTTTTAATAATAAGTGGTTTTTAGTTAATTATAACTATCAGATTGCAAGTTTAACGAGTATTCCTAATACTTGTTGCAGTATATATACACTGGACAGGCTTCAAATTTTCTTATGCAGTTGCACCAGTTACAAAAGAAGAGCCATGCATTCGTTTAGTCCATTTCCTACACCCTAACGAAGAGCTAAGGGGTATATGGTATTTACATGTTCATTTAGTTATCTATTATTATGTATAGTCTAAGAGGTTCCTTTCATATCATTTGAGAATCAAGGATTAAGGTCGGCTTTAGCTATACGGGAAATTCAAGTTTCAGCAAGTGTAATACAAGATCATTTGGTGAGATCAATAAAGGGCAACGGGTAAATGCAATTCATTCTGGAAAAGGATTAATGTTTACAAGTAAGCAGATGTATTTCTTATACATAGTAAATTTATGAATGGCTGCAAATCCTATAGAACTTTTAAGGCTAACAGTTAAGACTATGAAAATACACAATTGAAATTATCTAAAATAAGCAATGTAAGCAATTTGAGTTGGTTACACTGTTTTTCCAACTAGAAGATGCATAATGCCTAAATGAGGAGCAAGCTAACATATTAGCGCCTATCGTTTTTTCTTCTTCTTGACACTCTTATGGTTTTCAGTTTTCAAATAATCAAAATTCCTTAAATAGAGCCTTTGTTTATGTCCAAATACTTGAGCACAGCCATATAATTGCTATTTGTGGAAATGAAAGATTGTTTCAAATAAATAAAGTATTCGGCTATTTATTTTCAGCCATAAAACCATTATAAGTGCACCAAAAATGACAAGGAATTTAACTGCTATTCACATTGATTTTATGATTAATCATGCTTCACAGTATGAAATGAAGACTGATACGGGAGAAACATCAATTTTTTTTATTTTTTTTTACAAAACAGATTTCCTTGAATACTTGCTATAATCTTACGAGTTATAGTTTGTTGTGCATATGAATTGTATTTTATTCAATATTTTAGGGAATAAAAGCCACAACCATTACTCATGTAACAAGTACTGATCTTAAACAACCAAATTGTATGTTATTAACATGGGATAAATGACAATATTACCAACACGCGATCACACTTGGCACTCAAAACAATGTTATGATTGATTGGAATTACATTGTTATGTAGTTTGGTGTTAGTATTTGTAGGAAGGAAAAAACAAATAACATATACGTTGTGGGGTTCCCAACAGGGGTTTGTGTGCTACAATACTGACTAAGATCAAAGAGTTTGTGCACCTGTATTTGGTGCACGAAGGTACTATTGAGTCCATAGATAGAATCTAGCAACGTTGACTTATTTGATTTTTCAAAAATTTCATAAGACTTTGTCTTTTCACAATCAACCATATTTACCTCAAGCAAATAAAATGTGTGGGCTGTTTACGTGGTAACTTGAATCATAGAGCTTTCAGTAAGCTATGTAAATTTTATACTGGGAGCAGTACAAGATTAGTTGAAATAGTAAATGGTTGGTGTTTTATAACAATGACCAATCAAGTATGATGTATTGTAAATTCAAATAGAAAATAATCTATTCCAATCTCAAGCAAATAAAATGTGTGGTTGTTTACATGGTAACTTGAATCGTACAACTTTCAGTAAGTTGTGTAAATTTGATACTATGAGCAGTACAAGATGAGTTGAAGTAGGAAACGCTTGGTGTTTTATAACCATGACCAATCAAGGATGATGTTTTGATCTATTCCAACTTCAAATAGAAACTAATCTATACTTTGAGACACGTGGCAGGTAACTATTGGAAAGAATTGTTTGGATCCATTTTGTATTAACAATGAAAGCACGGTCCAAATTCTTCTCACATGTTCAATAATAATTGCATAACAAACAATTACGACTAGTGTTTCACTCTAAGGTCAAATGATTGTGCCTTATGTATACTGAATAGTCCAGCCATCCACAATTTTCTAAGAATTTTTTAAAATATTTTGGTTCTTTTCTTACGAAACTATGCTTTAAAACCAATTTTTAGAGCATTCCCAATAGCTGAACAATTCAGCTTCGTAACTCTGACTGGATGGAAAAAAAACTCACCAACATTAAAATTTAACTGAATATCTAGGTAAAAATTCAAGGGACAATCTGGGATGTGGAATACTATTATCTATCATTGTGCCCCTTCTTTTTTGTCAAAAGTTACATTTGTGTTCTGTCATCTTGACATAATGAGTTTTCAGTAATTATCAATATTTAGATATAAATTTCTTCAATGCTATGTCACCTTTATCTCATTTAGTTGTTATAATACTTAACTTATATTCTTTTTCTAAGA